>VXBR01004727.1:672286-738493 GCA_013400215.1 Cisticola juncidis
TTTTTTTTGGTAGAAAGATTAGTATCTTCACAAGATGGGAAATTCTGGGGTCTGCCATATGCTAAAGGCAATCATGCAGTCTCTACCTCTAGTTTATGTTGTATATGAATTCAATAGAGAATAATTTTGTTTTATTATCAAGGTGACCTTGTCTATCAAACTGTAGGACTAAATGCTAAATGTAAGAGATGATACAGTGGAGCAGTGATTGGCTAAAATTAGGAACCACAACTGGATGCATTAAGGGAATAGAAGGAATTATATTCATCACTGCAGCACAGTGCCATAAAGAATCCTTTTTGTTAAGGCAATCTTACCTCTACTGTTATTGCACTCACACCAAAGCCTAGGGTTTCACTTTGTAAAGCAGAATGGTGGAAGGAGAGGAATAGGTTTTCAGACCATGCCTGTTAAGAAGTCAGCATTTTGTGTGTATGTTGTTTAACACTTATGTTGTTGGCATTGTTACTTCAGTTGCATAGAACTTCATAAAATATAGGGAATGCTGTATATATCAGGTAATTAAATATGTTATGCTGACATAGAGAGTTGTAGCTTAAACTAAAAATATATCCTTTTACTTAGCTGTGTGTTTTTAATTTCCTATAATACATTTAAACATATGAAAAGACAGATTAGGACAAGAAATAGTTTCATAGCATAAAATGATTTCTGTAAATATCTCACCAGAAAAGAATGCAGTCCTACCATTAAAATAACTGATCTAGGGAAAGGTGATGCTGCACAAAGGAAGTTGAGCAGCAAATATAAACATTACTGAAATATTTAGGTTAGATTACAATTGGCATGTTAGGATCTACAAATGAGCCACATCATTAAACAAAGTACTAATGGCAAGAAAGCAGTGGGGGAAAAAAGGCAGTGAAGTAAACAAAACTGAAAAAATTAAATTAAAAGAATGCAAGCCAAAAATTATAATGAAAGCTATAAACTTGCACATAGGAAGCCAGGTCTGTGATTGATTCTTTGCTTGCCCCTAGTTTGTGAAAACCTTAATCTTATTTTGCACAGATAATGGTTGTAGACTGAAGGAAGATCTGAAAATGTGATGAGTTTTATTCTGCACACCTTTATTTCTAAGCCTGAGCAGACACTTGAGACACCAGCAGACCTGATCTTAACACATACCAAGTGTCTACCTGGGCCTGAATGACACAATGTGACCGATGTTTTAAAAAGCTTTCAAAGCCAGAGTTAGGGTCATTCGAGTTTAAGGAATCACTCTCTGATGTGATTAAGACAGCCAGTTTAAACAATCCTGAGTTTTAGAGAAAACTGTGTAAATTCTATGTTATTTTGTACCTGGCAATCTCAAGGACAGTTTTGAAGTTGTCTAAAAAACGTTCCTTGCTGAGCTCACTGGAAAAAGAACATTGAATTCTAAAATTCTGCAACTCTTCATCGGCTGGAGAGCAAAATCATTTCCTTAGCCTCTGTCTCCCAGTGAAATACTAAAATGCCAAATTGCATCAAGGAAAAGGATATTGTTTTAACCCTCCGTTTCAAAAAGGATTAATGCTGTGTGCTATCAACATGATGAAACTGTCTCCTTGACAGAAACACAAGAGGGAATATATACTGGAATAAAGAAAAAAAGTTGGTTTTGCAAAGAACTTACACCTGTACCCCAAAAATGACTTTCACCCACGCTTCATCTCCCCTTCTCATAACAGGTCACATTGACCATGAGATCACCTGATTGGCAAGACCAAATTGTTCATACATAAAACCTACCAGAATCCATATGCTAAGGAGTCTCCTGACCAATATTCAGGGGGTTTTTTTGTCTTCTGAGAAGGCTGTAATGTCAGTTGGGTAAGGTAGCACTTTCCTTCCTCTGGGGTTATATTACAGAACTGTAGTATCATATAAAAGACTCAGACTGGGGCTGAGCACGTCAGAAAAGGTCAAGAGAAGGGTGAAGAGGAACACAAGCCTGATCGTACCACAGTAGTTAAAGAACTCATAGGGCCATTCATGATTTCCACACTCTGCTCCCATAGCAACAACCCCTTTATTATTTAAATTAAATATCAAACCCTTAAAATACAGAAATGATCTTGAAAATCTGAACTGGAATCCAGGACTTCTTCAGAGTCTACAGGTTTTCAGACCTTTGCTTGAAAAACACTTGAGAGTTCTTTCATTTAGTGGCACAGTTTTATTGTGATGAAAAATATCTTGCTGTTTAAATGCTTTACGTTCTTTATTGGTTCTGGTTTTCTAGCAATGACATGTTTCTTGTTCTTTTATCTTCTCTCTGGGTTTGAATCACTGCTGTACCTCTCTAATCTAAGACTGTAGATTTTAGTAATGCAGCAGTTCCATTACCAACAACTATAATTGGAATTATGTCTCTATCATTTTAATGGTGTTGTTTTTCTTCCCTGATACTCCTGCAAATCAATATTAATGGGAATATTTAAATCTACAAAATCTGCACTTAGTCTATTTGAAGTATTAGGTGAAGCTTGAAAAGCTGTTCTTTTATTCAGTTCCTCTCCCAACCTAGTCAAGTTAAAACCGTGAAAAAGCGTCAGATTTGTGATTTGTTCTAAAAGCTTTTAGCTTTAATATCTCAGTGTTGTATTTTAAATTATAAATTTTTATGAAACTGCGAACATATATGCTCCTGTCATACACAGGAAATAAATGCACCATTTGAGTGAATGGCAGATTCTTATAGAGAGTAAGAGAATGGATGAAAGTTGGAAAATACATTTAATAAGTACTTTTGCAGGGGCCTTTCCCCTGCCTTTAATGTGTCTGTTCACTCTGGGAAGAAAAAACACCCAGTTAATTTCTGAAGCCTTTTTTATCTTTCAGCTTCCTTTTTCTACCCCCAGGAAAGACATTCATTCTTTAAACATGTAGATGAGAAAATACTGAAATATGTTTCAAAAGCAAATAGCTTCTTATTTGAAAGTAATCTTGTCCAGAAAATTTCTCTGGACAACTCATTTTATATACAGGTAGGATTATCTGTATTGTATTTACTGATGCAGAGAATGTCACCACTAATGGTGTGATCAGAATAACATTTCTTTCATCTGAGAAACATCTTTGGGGCTTTTTGAGGACATTTTTTACTGTGTTTATTTAAGAAGTATGACCCATTAACGTGTTTGAGTCTGTCTTCATGGATTCATTTCCCCTGTACAAGGAGCTAAGGCATCAAAATACCTGTAAGATTTCTTAGGTTTGCTAACATCTCTACAGAATTATTTTGTAAGCAAAACCAGCGATATTCAAATCCCTTTGTGCTCCATGATTCATTCATCATATGCCTTGGAAGGCATAACCTGTACTTGTCTCAAGACCAGTATCTTTGAGCATTTGGGGAAACACTCAGAAAAATTGAGATGTTTTAGGGATGTTATTTCTGCAGAGTCCGAACTTCTCGCTAATCTCAATAAGCAAAGGACATGTGAGTTTCTGTGCTGTGCGTTCTGGTAAGAATTTATTAAGAGAAACTCAAACATATTCATGACACTTCTCTTTCCTCTAATGCCTGCTTTCTAGGGAACACCAGTGGGAGCTAATCCAGGCTGTATGAAATCTCCTGCTTATTTTCTTTCACCACACAGTAGCAAGATCTGAGTATGATGGAAGATTCTTTGGCTTCCTCTCCTTCATGCATATCTCCTAAATGATGGACATATACAGTGCAATATGAGACAGCCAGGACATATCTATAGAGAACAAACTTTCCTATTTAATTTGAGGTTTGCCACAGGAAGCATAAACTAGGTCTTCTTTTTATTTCAAATGTTACTTTGTAGGAATATCAACTAGTACAAATACTAGTTTTCAAAGAGCATGTTATATTTTTGAAATGTAATTGGGAATATAAAGTTTACATTTAGAGTATTATCTATTCCTCTCTATCCTATTCACAGGCTGTTTTCTATTAGAATCTGAAGTGCATCATTGCATTTAACTGCTGCTGTTTGTTACAGATAGAGGAGTCTGGGAAGAATAGTAGTATAGGTAGCAGCTGATAAAGTACATAATTATTTTACTTTTTGAGATTCAAGGTTAGTAAACTTGCTTTTGCTTTCTTGGGGGATGTAAAATATGTTTCGCCTTATTTCAGTGGCTCAATAACAGTGCACATCACTTTTTTTCTTTTAAATTTTATTTTATCAATATAACACAAAGTGGTGAGGGTTGTGGGGCTTTTTTTTTTTTCTCCCTAATACAGGTCGTGCAGAACATATTAAAAATTGTAATGACAGCAAATAAAACTCTAGTTCCTTCCATGGAAAATATACATTAACTTGTCCAGGTAATATTAAAAACTAATGGACACCAACCCTCGGGTTTGTAAAACGCTAATTATTTAATTATTCTGTAGGGGGCAGTAGAATCTAAACAAAATTAGTACCAAAGTTGGGCAGTAGGGGGAACAGGAACACAGGAATTGCCTGCTTTTCACTATATGCTGGGAGGTAGCAATGTACCTGAATTGCTGCAAAATTAGCAACGTTGCCTAATTATTATTCTTTAAATTATAAAACACAGGTTTCATGCATTACTTTTTATCTAATCTCTTATTTTATATACAGAACTACTGAAGCTGAACAAAAGCAGTGAGATAAAATTAACACACAAATTGTTTTTCCTCCCTTTGGGGTGAAAAAATGCAATTTACAAGGAAAATGCAATTATGTATAAATATTTATGAAACAAAAAAAGTCAACTAACATCAGTGGGGTTTTGTATATGAGTGAGGTAGCAAAAAATAGTACCAAGTTAGACTATTTGATTAATTATTAACATTTTCATTGCATCCCAATGGGGAACTTATTCTGGAAAAGGAACACTTTGCTATTTGTTATTGTCCATAATTAATTTTTAAGTGGTAAGCTAGAGTACAAGTCAAAGAAATTTAGTTTTTAATTAAGCAATAATAGAGATCAGTTCTACTTTTACTGTCATGAAAGTAGTGGAATTAAATGTACAATAAAAGGGCATGTCCTACTCTCTTCCACCCAACAGATTGTTGTTTTGGTAGAAAGAAATCAAGAAAGGAATGAGTATAGATTATATGCTTTCTTATTCAGTGGGGAGAATCCACTCTGGTCAAAGGTTTAAATGATACGACTCTAAGTAAATTATACCATTTTTTGTTTAATGAGCTATCTTCAGTTCTGTTTAATCCTGTGACTTGAAAACTATAGAATAAAATATCTTTCATTCTTAAAGCATTGAATCTTTGAAAAAGTATTTTGACTGTATAACTGAGGATAATCAAGTAAGAAGAACCTGTAGTTCAAATTTTTCTGGTTTAGTCTTAATACACACTTAACAGTGGGATTTTCTGCAAAATAATGTGTTAGACTTTGAGTTTTATGAGTTTATTTCTGCATTACTGAACTTGATGAGAAGCTTCTGAAAATCCCAACAAGAAGCTGATAAAATGATTGAAATAACACAATTTTAAAACAACAAATAGCAGCAACAAAAATGAACATGTACGCAGCCAGTACAGCTACATGATAGTTTACTGACACTTTTAAAATTGATGCTTTATAAGGGAAATTTCAACACTGCAACATTGCACAAGCATTGCACTTAACTGTAAAGTAAACCAAACATGTTAAGCAGTGATCTACCTTTAAAACAGCAAACAATGCTGAGTGTGCAGCAGGAGGCAGCTATAAATGCTTGTATCTCAGTTTAAGCACCTGACTGCCATACTGCCTTCTACCACTTTCTGTAACATGATTAGTTGAAGCCCCAAAGCTTTCTTTTTTTCTCATGCTGTGAGGTTTGAAAGAAAACATTAAACTGCGTTGCACTGCAGACATTTTATAGTACAAGGCAGTGACAACAAATTTCAGATTATTTCTAGAGTTCGTTAGCGTAACCATCACAGCAGATTTCAGTTCCCCTTACAGAAGAAGTAATTGTCCATCCAGAAATGAGCTTTGAAAGGAATGAATAGAATGAAAAAAATTCACCAATGTAAAGAACATTTTTCTCTCTTCATATCTCACATAGGATCAGGGAGATATAGTAAGTGTAGGGTCAGGTGTATCCTCAGTGTGTGTTTGGTGTGGACGGAGAGGAGAGGACTACTGAGTCCCCTGAGCCTATGATAATGTATTGAGAAGAGATACAAGTTTTTGTTCTCATTCCTAAAATGTGCCATTCTCTGAACTATAGATTTATAAAAGTACATTTCACAAGGGTACATATCTGTGTCTTAAAATTAGAATTTTTAAGTGTTGCCAAGCATTCCAGTACAGAAAAATCATAATTTTATATAAATTACTACATTAGGTACCCAGACATGCTTATAAGGAAAAAGTTTGTTTTTTTTAATGCAGAGTGTGTTTCTGTCCAGAATTTAAAATTAATATAAATATGCATTTAGGACAAGTGGGACTTTTCTAATTTCTAAAATTATTTATTTTGTATATTTTTACCCCAGTAGATCTTTAAAGTTGCTAAATGATATTCCACTTCAGAAAAGTTTAAGACTGGGTAATGTTGCCACTATTGGCTGTTTTTCTTTTGGACTTGAAAATTTTCTTTTTTCTGGTATTTAAATCCTGTAAAAATCTGATCTAAGAAAATTACAAGTTTTGCAGTTCAGAGACATTAAAGACTGAAAGGGTAAACATTTTCTGCTGTGCACACCACTGTGCACACCTTAATATTTCATCCCCAGAGAGAGCACACTCATATTCTTATGTGAAAAAAAAAATAGTAAATAGTTTTCCTCTCACCAGACCTCCTCATCTTCTAAAAATCATGTGCTTAAACTTATCTATGGCTGATAGCAGCCAGGCTCACTCTACCTATCTTGGGAGGCCATGAGCAAGAAGGAACTCTACAAACTGGTAACTTTGGGTCTGTTGAGTGTTTTTTGCTCCACTGTGGCATAGCACCAGGCTAACCATCAAAATTTCCAAGTCAAATCTCACTGTTCCTTTGAACTCACTTTTTTTGACAGGAATTAAAGTGCAGATGACTTCCCCATCCCTTGTACAACCACATATGATTATGGGACTCACATGGACATCGGGAGCTCTGGACTGTCTGTGATTTTCCAAAGTCTAACCACAACTTTTGGCTAATAATTTCCCCTGAAAGGCAAGGATCCTTGTAGCCCTTACATATGAAAACCGTAAATTGTGCATAATAACTTGTTTCACATGGTTTCATTCTTTTATATCCCCCACATGTAATGACAAGACCAGTAGGAATCTAGATACTCTATATGCACCAAAGGCATTGAGTAAGATTTCTCAAAAAACACAGCATCTTTACAGTTTCATTTTGTCATGCCCTGTATTTTGCACACTTTAACAGATTTTTTCACCAATTATCTGAATTATACTTCTGAATAATTTACGTTCATATATTTTATGAACAAAAATAATCTTCAAACACAAGATCAATTATCCTAAATCAAACTTATTTCAATACTCAATTTGCAGTGCTACCTAGTAGTTGAACAGTGGTAGAAAAAAACTGACTTCTTAAAGGTTAAGCATTTGTTATGTGAAGGTTTTAAAATAACTTTTGGCTTAGAAATTGCCTACAAACATTTCATAGAGTGTAATCAGCCTGACATGATTAATCATATTCAATTTTGCCAGTATACAAAGTTAAAAGATTACATTTTTCTAAGGGTCATTCTCTTTCTCACGTCTTTTTTTGTCGGTTCCTATGTTTGCTTAGAAGATTAATATTTCTTTTGTTTAGCAATAAAAGATAGAAAAGTATCTCTATGATTTTTATTTTTCTGAAGCCGGTATATTCGCAGCACAAGGTCTACTGACTTTAAGATCATTAAGTACCTTTCCTCTCTTGTGCTGTGCTCCAGGAAATGAGCCAAACTCTCAGATCTCACCATGTGTCCCTGCTTAGGTGCTCTTGTACATTAAGCTGAGCACATGCATTTCTGTCTGACTGCATCAGGGCCAGCGTGCTCTGCTCTAAGCAACTGCTGACATCCTTTATATGCAACACAGCACTGAGGCACACTGTTCTGTGGGACTGGGCCTCCCCTCAAACAGTCACAGCAAATAAGCAAGAACAATTCGCTGAAGTTACTTTTCATTGTCCATAGGTATGACCCTGCATTTGATATGTGGTTCTACAGTATTTTATAAATGATTTTATTTCAGATGTAACACTGAGTGATAAAACTTCTGTTTCCCAAACAGACAGTCCAAAAAATGTGGCAAGATATTTGGGAAAAACAAATACAAAGGATAAAAATTTTTGAAAGTTAAAAAAAAGCCCATATCTAATGTTTTTCTAAATTCTTATTAATCCATCTTGAGAACACATAGGAAGTATAATGATTTTTTCCCAGTTTTAAATGAAAATGTGTTTTTAAATTAAATGATTATAAAGTTTGTGTGCATCTGGATCTGGATCTGGAAATGTCAACAATGACACAGGAGAAGGGGTATAGCAGTGGTTTCAGAACAAACTTATATGAACCTCACTGAAGTATCTTTCTGCCTCTGGAAAAAAAATTATTTGATAAAGTATTCAAAGATTATTTCTATGTTATCTGTACTGAAGGTTCATAGAGTCATAGAAATCCAAAATGGTAATACAAGACTAGAAACAAGCCAAGTACATTCATGAGGGAGGACATTTCTGTCTGCCATTCTATCCTTTGGCAGCCTTTGAAGTCACATTTGAGAGAAATGTACATAAATGAAAAAAAAAAAGCTAGGATAGAAATTGAAGCTCAGGTTGGCTTTTAACTGTACAAACAAAAAGTCATGTACAAGTAGAACCTCAGTTTTTAAAGCAGAAAATTTTGGGTTTTCTAAAACTGTCTACTGGCTTGACTAAGTTTGACTTTATATTTCAAGAATTTGGAATATCCTAGTCAGGAGTCAGGAGAGCTTTAATACCTAAAAAGGAGTAGGGTTTTTTTTCTGTTCTCTCGTATGCAATTCCATTCAGAGAAGTTACTACCTCATGCCTCTTTTCCCCCTCCCCTGCATCTTTCACTTAATTAAAAGGGTTGCAAGGTAGTTGTCTACTGTTCCAGTTTTCCCTTGCAGGTGTGTTTTTCCACTTTTTTTTTTTTTTTTTTTTTTTTTTTTCCTCCTTATTATCATTGTTATTCTGTCTCCAGGACCAAAATACAGCAAAAGGAACACAAATGAGACACACTGGTTCCGTGAGAGCCATATTCAGGTCCCTTAAGAACTATAATTTGAGCATTACTGCCTTAGAACATCGTTATCTGAAGCCATAAGTTTTCTGCATGCTGTTAGAAGACCAGAGTGTGCACTAAACAGTATTCTGGTTTGTTTTTCAGTACAGCGTCCAATTCTTGAAATAGAAATGTTTGACCTAGAAATAGAAACAGACAGAAACAAAAATGGCTACAGTTTTTTATTACTTTTTGAATTTTCAGTTAGCTGAGTTGTTTTACATCAAAGAAGGATTTCATTGCTAATTTCTATAATTGGTTGGCAAGTCTTCTTTCCAAAGTAGGTATAAAATGCACCAAAGGGGAGAAAATTCTTTTGGTTAACCTGCACATAAAGTGTCAGCACAAGGATGTGTTCATAGTGGCATTTTTTTCCAGATTTACAAAATAATTTATTGCTAAGCAATGCCTTGGTGATTTTTGAAAGCCAGATGTGGCATATGAGTTAAAGCTAATGTCCTTTTAAAAACACTGCCTTACTTCCCTAAGAATAATTGGTACTGTGACTTTGACAGATGGTTTTGAAAAGAGAAAATTGTTAAGCTGTATTTAACAAAGTATATTTCTCTTCACTTTAATTTGGATACCTCACAAGCGCATACATGACAGATGAAATATATATATATATATATAAATGAGCAATGATCATCTGCTTTTCAAGGAGAAAATCTAATTTAATATATGGGTGTAAAATCAGCATCCATCTAGCCTAGTAATGACCAGGTAACAGAAGGTAGGTGACTTTTGGTAGGGAGAAAATCAGGGCGATCGTGACAAACGTGGCCATCTGTGGCTTATACCAGCAAGCTAAGTTAGGGAGTAATAATTCCAGAAAGTGGTGCCCCTTTGGTGGAATACGCCCCCAAATGCCTGAGTCTCTGAGGATAGCTGAGCTTGGGGTGGGTAAGCACACAGAGTACTAGCTGCCATCTGGGCTGTAGCTCCCTTGCCCAGCTATAATGACCACTCTCCCTGTGGGTGAGAAGACCATTCTTTTGGCTTCTTCTTCCATAAATATCCAGGTCAATGCCTGCCCATTGATTTAGAATATATGCTGGAGAGCAGAGGAAGCATGCCACCTGCCAAGCACCTTTCTGGGGCCTGGGGATGCTTGACAGATTGCCCAAGAGGACCCACTCTGGGTGGCAGGTTGGATGACAGGCAGGGATGATGATGCTTTGTAGCTTTGGAGAGGAAAGTGACATTGTAGGAACATGTGTTGTACCAGGCATGGACTTGTGTGCTGAGCAGGAAAGAAGAGTGGCTGGAAAAGGCCATTTCTGGGTATGAGTTGTCAGAACAACTCCCCAAATACCTTAGGGCTTGGCTTTCACAGTCTGTCTCTGCCCCACAGTGTCCTGTTTCACTTTCAGCCTTCAGTCCAGCATCGGGGCTTTGGGTTTTGTGGCAGGCAGAACAGTGATGGGTGGTGAGCATCCCCAAACTCCCTGCTCCAGCAGTGCCATGTGAGAGATCAGGTCCGTGGGGAGATGACAGAAAAAGCCTTTGTGTAGCCTCACACCATGGTTTGTAGCCATAGTTATGGTTTTCTGAATTTCAAAATCTATGAAAGTAATTTTTTTCTTTTTTAAACTGATATTTCAGTAGTTACATGAACTAAATCTCTCCACACCTCTAAGCCTGTGAGAAAAAAAAAAAGAAATAGAGTACATAAATGGTACTATAATGCTATTTCTTTGAACGCTGTGAGAATACCTATTTTCTTTGGGTTTTGTTTGGGGAGTTTTTGTTTTGTTTTGTTGGATTTGTTTTGTTTTGTTTCAGGGGTGGAATTTGATTTTTTTTCTGGTGTTGGATCATGAATATTACAAATTCTTCAGTTACATAGATATACACTGAGAATGATGGGTTGACTAATAAAACTAATTCTGAATGGCAGAAGCTCCAAACAAGGAAGGAGAAAGAGTCAAAAAAATTTACTAAATTTACTACATCCGCACTCAATTTACATGAAACATTGATAAATATCAACAGACTGTCTTGATTGTTAATTATTTCTTTTATTTAATAATGGCAATTTGCAAGCAGAACTATCAAGCAAGTAGAATATACAAGTTAGACATATATTCTTATGTTTTTCTTCTGCTGCATCTTTCTCACTCTCTTGTGGATATTCCACTTATCAGCTCACTCCAGCTCTATTCAATTATCATCACACATAACTTGAGCTGCAAAAATGCTGCCAGAGGTTTTCTTCAAATATTTGTTTCAAATTTTAATTTTGTCTTTTACTGCAAACTGGGATTACATGAATATGTGATAAAGCTGCAAGAGGAATATTCTCCCAGATAGTCAAAATTAGAAAGAATTTTATTCAATATTTCTATAAAACATCTTTCCATTTATTAACATGAATATTTGCATGACACATCTGCTTTTTTCTTATTTATACAACAAGATTTATCTTGAAATGTTTCTCTACATTCCTCACTGTCACCTTCTTTCCATTAACTGAGCAATTCAAAAGAGGAAAAAATATTAATTTTAATTAATTATTTATTAAATTTGCTTCCATACCTCTCATCCAGTCATTGATTAACACAGTTTAAATTTTACTTTAAGGATGATTCCTTAATTGTCTACTCTTTATGGGAAAAAAGGAATGCTGGAAACACTCCTACTCCAGCATTATTCTAGCCAAGAGAAAAGTCAAGGGGGAAATCTGAGGCTGCACAGCTGAGCCCATCCTTTTACTTCTTTCAGAAAGAACATTTAAAGGCTCTGGTTATGTTGGCAGTTCCTTAATGGGCAATAATCTTGCCAAATCCTTTATCTTGAAAAATGTTAATTTGAGGAATGGGGAGTGAATGGAACCAAAGCAATTTCCCATTTCTAGCTCTAAGATGGGATTTACTAAAGTATTATAAAGAAACTGTGCTTCTTTTGCATATCTCTTGTGAGAGATATAAAATTTGCCATGTTTCATCCCAGCATGACTGGCCAAAACAGTTTAATGTGTAAGAACTCCAAGAGATGCATTTGAAATCAGCCTATTCATGAGGGAACACATATTTGATAATTAAGTACCATTAAATTGAAACAAATATTCAATAATCCCAGTCATATACAATTTGCCTTTCATTAAAAATATGATATTGACTGGATAACTGATGCCATGCAAAACAGAAAGGTTACACTGTTTGATAAAGGAATAAAAGTTCAAACGATTTTTATTTATGTCCATCAAAAGATTGTTTAGGGTATTACATTGCTACATTCCACAAAAAAAAAAAAAAAATCAGACCCTCTATTCTTTAAATGCATTGTTTTTATATGTTTCTTAGTGTGAAGTAATATCTGGAGATTTCAATTCACTCTTTCCAAGTGAAATGTCTTTGAGGATGGTGTCTGACACACACATCAAAGTAGCATATTTATTTTACACTCAGCTGCATTTCCTCTATTTTTCAGGAAAAAAAAAATGGAGTAACAGCTGTTGCAGCTTGTAAATTGTATGGTGTGAACCACCTAGTGTACCACCTCTTGCCAAAGGAACAGCTCACTGTACTACTACAAATAGAGCAAACATTTCTGGAGAGGATGTAAGTTCTCCTAAATGCTTGGAAGACTTTTTTCCTCATTCTGTGCTTTACTTCTCCCAGCTGCCAGAAACAGAATTAAAAAAACCCAAAAACAACAGTTCAACAACCCAACAACCAAAACAAACAAACAAAAAACCCACAAGTGAATAATTAACTCGGCAGTAACTCCAAGCTTTTTTTAGTTTTTGCTCAGTTGTTTGAGTATTGTATCTTTCAGGAATGTAACAGAGATATATTTGTGTGATTTGTGCCTAATGCTCTGATAGTCATTCACAAGTTGTTCTTGTGAACCTTATTCTTAATGATTTGAAGAACCACAAGTTCTAGTAACCAAGCCTTGTTTATCTAATCATGCATTTTAGAGCATGCAGGGCATACTTAATATAAAAATGAAAAACAGTGAAAATGGGCATTTTTAAATTTATGCTGTTTCTAGGAGTGCATGTTTATTAAAAAAAAGCTTTAAAACTAAAAAATGGCAACTAAAAACAGCGTCAGAAAAGTGAACATAGTACCTGAGGACATAGATATGTATTCTACTAAAATTCAAAAGTGTGCATACAAAATTCTGCCCTAGCTAAGTCAAATCAGTTTTCATTTAAGTCAATAGACACTGTGAGTGAAGACCTAAGGCAAAATTTACTTCTAAATTCATCTCTGTCCTACCAAGACCCAGTAAAACATGAGATCTATTCACATCAAGATGAACAAAACAAGTACTCTAGGACCACGAATTTAGTCATCTCTACTCCCCATCACAAACTACTTTTCCTTGGGGTTAGCCTAATACATTATACATAACACATGGCTCACAGAACCAACAATGACCTACATGATCAATCATTACCGTTTCCATTTTTGTTATCTTGCTCACACAAGGAAAACAGGTCTTGCTTTCTCTGGGCTTTACATGAAGATCACTGAAATCCATGCAAGACTCCTGCTGACTTCAGCTGGATATGAACTGGCTCTGAATGAGCCAATACTTAACATCAGAATAGTTTAATGCTGCACTAAAAGACACAACTGTGGCTCACAGATCCTGATGATCCTGGTTGCTTTTGTGCCAGAATCATTCCCATTTTAGCCTGCTGCAAACCTTCCCCATTACAGCAGATATGGGAAGGCAAAGGTGGGGTGTGGGAATACTTCCCAAGGAGTCCCTTTGGTGAAAAACTTGCAGAAGCACCACTGGGATGGAAATATCCCCTTGAATCAAAGTAGCTTCGGAGAGTTCAGCAGAACTGGAGAAAGGAAGGAGTGGGTGAGTGGGCAGAAGAAGGAACCAGAAAAAAACTGTGAGGAGCACTTTATTCTATTACTTCCATTCCCATGAGATAAATTGGATGGTGTCCTTTTTGTGATGTAATTCCCATTATAACCAAAAGAGATACAGCTTTTTAATTTGCTCTTTAGGTTTTCAGTTAAAATCATGACATTTATATTGAACCTTAATTTACATGTAGAGATACTTTGCTTATTATTGATTGTACTGTGGGCTTATGTTATAGAAGCCCCCACTCCAAGATGTTTTTGACGGTGTCTTTTTTATTTCTTTCACTGTGTTCACATATTCAGTCCTGGAAAACTGAAATCTTTTCATACTATTCACAGATGTCTCATCTCCAATTTTCAGGAAAATAAGGTTTATACCTGTGAACAAGATTAAAGTAAAAGAAAAATATAACCTGTTCAAAAAGGGAGAAAATATTCCACATACTTTGAAAAAAAGTAATTGAAAACATCTTAGTAATCCTCTTTTCTCTTAATCTGAATAATCTATCTGGTTTATATAATTACATTCTGTTCAACTAGAATGTAGTTCAACTAGAATGTTCAAGAAAACTACAGATTGCATTTCTTCAGCAGAAACTTATTTTCAGAGGAAAATCCAGGATTTTTTCCACATCTTACATACTCCATATGAGAGATGCAGTAGTTGGATTGGAGTTTTTTCATAACTGTTATTTCTGTTATTCTGATCTATAGGGTAACAGAAAGGAAAATTAAAACTTTGAATCTGCAGTTTTAACATTCCTCTGTGGCCCATCAAAACTGAGACTGTGATACAGAGGTGGAAAAACAAAGCCTTTTGTATAGGGAGAAAATCAATGCATGGAAGCAGAGGCCTGAGAGAGAGATGGGGCATGATTCAGTGGAAATTGGAGATAAGGTATGAGCCAGAACCTGAAGTGACAAAAAGGATTTTAGATCTATTATGAAACTTTAGTAAGAAAGCTAGGCCTGAAAGAAAGATAAGCATTAGGAAAAGGATTATTTCAGGGTCAGGTGAAAGAGAAGAAAAATAATTCATCAAACCTGTTCTGCAGGACATAAAATACAGCTCTGGTCTAGTGAGGTTCAGTGTTCCTTTACAGTTTGTTTATTGATATGTGTATCCATTCTAACTTGTCTGTGCAGAGAAAGAAAATCCACTAGTGATAGCAATTAGCAGATAAATGTGACAGGTATGTATTTTGGGGCTACTGACTTCAGTCTTTTATATGATTTTTGCAAAAGTAAACATGGCTGCACTGTGTTCCATGCATCTAAACTCCTGCCTTTTACAACTTGTTCTTTAAAAGCAAATTTTAGGAATTTAGGAAAATTTAGGAAATCACACACATATAATCAGTGTTATTATTGCTCACATATTAAATGCCCATAACATTTAATGACATGTCAGCATTTTTGGATCCTTATTTTGTTCCCTTGTACATGTGTCACAATACAGAATACATCTTCTCCGGTGACATTTTTCCTTTTTTATGCAGCAGTTCTCATTGTCATTTGATACACAACATGCTCCTTCAACAGCAATGAGGCAAACAAAGGAGGTTCTTATCTCTATTACCTCTATGGTACAAGCTGGATGATCTGGACAAAGGAATTGGGTCCACTTTCATCAAGTTTGCACACAACACCAAATTGCACATGAATATCAATCAACTAGAGGATAGGAAGATTCTGCAGAGGGATCTGGACAGGCTGAATCAAAGGAGAAAGTTCAACTATAGGAGACTAAACATGGCCAAGTGCCAGGTGCTGCAATTGGGTCAGAATAGCCCTATAGGATGCCACAGGTGTGAGGAGAAGTGGCTGGAAGGCTGCTCAGCAGAAAAGGACATGGAAGTGTTGATTAACAACAGCTGAACATGAGCCAGCTGTGTGCCCAGGTGGCTAAAATAGTCAAAGACATCCCGGCTTGCATCAGAAATAGTGGCCAGCAGGACTTGGGAAATAACTGTCTCCTTGTACTTGGCACTAATGAGGCTGACCTCCAATCCTGTGTTCGGTTCTGGGCCCCTCACTACAAGAAAGTCATTGAGGTGCTGGAGCAAATCCAGAGAAGAGCCACGAAACTGGCCAAGGGTCTGGAGCACAAATCTACAAGGAGCAGCTGAGGGCACTGGGTAGTGCCTGGAGAAGAGGAAGCTCAGGAGGACTTTGTTTCTGTCTACAGCTACCAGGAAGGATATTATGGACAGGTGGGGGTCAGTCTCTTCTACCAAGTAACAAATGATAGGACAAGAGCAAATGGCCTTGAGTCAGGGACAGTTTAGATTCAATATTAAAGAATGGTTCTTTGTGGAAAGGTGTCTTAATCTAAGACAATTATATGGGGTGGAAACTCCAAAGTGAATAAACTCCCTTTTTAGTTTTTTTGCTGCTTCCTTTAACCAATAAGGAGATAAATGTGAGAAGATTTAAGCGAAAAAGGATGTTTACTATGATTTGGCAGGGGACGCAGCAGCACCGCACCCCAGCTGCCCACAAGCAAATTTTGCAGCTCTTTTTTGGTGTCACTCTTACCATGGCAACCCCATTTCTGGAACCAGGGAGGAGGTTTCCTTCAGACCTTTTCACTGCTGCCACTCGGGACAGCTACACCAGGACATCAAACTCTCTGAGTTTTTCAGCCATTGCCAGTTCCAGCCACTCCTGCTGACTACCACACCACTGTGCAACATGATTTCATAGCCCCAACTGCTGCTGGAGCTGCCTTCACCAGGAGAGCCCCTGGCAGGTGAGACAGTAGGCAGCATTGACTCTGGTCTTTGGAAAAATAATTGGTCTCCAGGTTTTGATTTATTCTTGGTCTTTTTGAGTATATCTGGGGAAGAAGGGAGTTTTGTAATTGCAGAGGCTTGTGTTGTTTTTCCTTTGTTGTCTCTCCCCACCATGTGGTCTGAGCTTCTCTGCCTTCTCTGGTCCACGGTGTTGCCTATGGAGGCCACAATACTGGGGCAGGGCTTCTCTGCCAAATTGTTTTCTTTGTTGCCAGGGAGTCCTTGGGATTCAGCACTTTCCTATCTTGTTGTTATTACTGTTATCTTGGTTGTGGCTGCTTTGTTTTTAGTCAACTGCTGTTTTTCCCTTATATCTTGCATTCATCTCCTTATTGGTGAAGAGGATGGGTTAGAAACTAAAAGGGGAGATAATGAATTTTGGGGTCTCCACCTCACAAAAGGTTTGTCAAGGAAGTGGTTGAGTCGCCATTCCTGAAGGTGTTTGAAAGATATGTAGGTGTCCCTTAGGGTTTAGTAGTGGACTTGCCAGTGCTGGGACAATGCTTGAACTTGGTGATCTTAAAGGTTTTTTCCAAACTGGATGAGTCTATGATTTGGGGATTCTGTGATTCTCTACTATTATCCTTGACAACAGGATGTGAATTTCCTATGAAATGCTGGGCAGGATTCTCAAGACAGACCTCTTTTCTTCTTTCCTCTCAGTACACATGCACACAAACACATCCACAGACACAGGTAGTCTTTCCCTGTTCTTTTACAGCTATGTGACAGTCAGGCAGAGGCAAGCACAATTGCTCAGGGACTGAACCCAGATCAAGGGAAAAAAAAAGGGGCAGTGTCTTAAATTGTGCCTAAAGTGTTTGCCTATACCCTAACATAACATATTCAGTATTCAAATATAAAACTGAAATAAATGAAAACCGTGATCTGAATGTAGATGATGATATAGAGCAGATTAATTCTCTGAATAGAATATGAAAATAATAAAAAACACCTCACACACTTGTTATTATTGTGAAATTCTCAAATGTAGTAGCAGAAAACAATATCACAGATCGAATAATATGAGAGTCTGTGACTGCAAGAGAACATTTTTTCTATATTGAATGTCAACCTGTACACTTAATAAAAGGACAATGTGAAATCTGAACAGCTGCCACTTAATTGCACACTGTGTATACAGGCTGCTGAAAGAGGGAGGGCTTGGTCCTGTGGAGAGAATAGCATGAAAAATGTGCAAATGATTATACAGGAAGTACTTTTTGGTCTACTGCTGATCACAAAGCATGGAACCAGACTGGGTTAGTAGAAAAATGGTTCTATTTCTTTCCTTTTTTTTTTNAGTCAAATGTTGTGGCAAAGCCCAAATTCCAAAATCCTCTCCCTCTCCTCATTATAAAAATATTGATTGCCTAAAAGGATTTTCTTAAACAGGACTATTCCTGTTTAAGAAGAGATTTTACAAATACTTTATGGGTTTCTTTGTTACATTTGAAATAAGGAAAGACCAGTAACCAAACTGTTGCCTAGTCTAGCTTCAAGAGAAGTAAAAATGAAGCTGGGTTATCTTAGAAATATGCCTACTTTTAAAACTATTACAGTTTAATGTATTAATTAACTCACGCTTGACTTTCAGAAAAATCTGTATTTCAGTCAGGGACCCTAGAGGGAAAAACATTTCAAGGTTACTGTGTGATTATAAAATCTTGAAAGTTTAATACTCCTTAAAAATATTCCTCTTATCTAAAGTGGGGGGAGTATGGCTTTCACTGTGTGTCCATGAGAATTTCTAAAAGGTAGATTGGATATGGTCATCAGTTCTGCTATAGAGTTCCTCAAGATCTGATTTAAATGGAAACAAGCAGTGGATATTTGTGTTTTATGTTTACATTTATATTTACTGTCCTAAAATATCCTACCATAATGTTATTTCAGAACTTTATTAAAGAAACCCTTTACAGAACACCCAAAAGTACTGCTGATATTCCATAAATTTTAGCCTGGGGCAAATAAAGAAATATCTTCAATGATTCTTTTTGGGAAATTCTTTTAAGATTTTATGTTGCATTCATTGTGACCCCTTTCTAGAGCTGTATCCATAATTTTTAAAAAGGAAAATACACTGAAAAGGGTTGCTTCACACCTTTCCACATTTCTTTGACCTGTCAAACATTTTAACTAGGCAGGCTGAATTAGAAGTAACTTTGCTGTAATAAAACAAGTTTTCTCACCATGTTATATGACTAGTTCTACTGGTTTCAGTGTCTTATGTATGACGTGTCTTATGTAGTTGTTTAATCAGCACTGAGCTGAAATGTGGTTGACTTTCTCAATACACACTTTAGATTTTTGATTTGACATGATGAGATTCAGATAAACCTGTACTTTTTAAGAAAAAGATAAGGAAATAATGTCCTTGATCAATAGCACTATGACTTGTATCTGAAAATGACTGTTCTAAACCCTTGTTGGGCATAAATCTTAAAAAAATCAAGATAAGCAAAGCAGTATGGAAAACTGATATACAGTCTCAGAATAACTTTAAATCTCTCTAGTCCAGATATCATAATTTTATTCCACATTTAGTTGATGTTGCATTCTCCTAGTAAAAGCTCTAGTGTGTTTAAATAAATTAATCTCAATTCTAGCCCACTTTTTTTTTCTTTGTGGAAATATGGGCTCTTAAGGAAAAATGATTTTGCAAACACAGTATGCAACAGGATGTCTCATCTAAGACTCACATTTTGTCACAAAATGGGTCAAAGAAGCATTACACTTGCTGTATCTTCCTCTCATTCTGTCCTCTGAGAGCGTTTTGACATAACAGAAAATGTCAGCTATTAAGATGAACTGTAAGATTTGCTATGTAAATCTGCACTTATCAGCATACCAGCCCATAAGCAGTTTCTAGGAGAGCAAATGTGATTCATATCTGTGTGAAGAGTTCCTTTTGCTGTGCTGTTTTAAGGGGATCGTGCTACTCTTATCTGGGGAAGGTAGTCACAGTGAGGCCACATGTTTTCCCTTTCTGCTTAAATAGTTATTCACTATGATCTCATAGGTGTGAAAATAAGTGAAAACTGTTTGTGGTTGACAGAAGGACTTTTATTCTGGCCATTTGAAACACCTGCCTTGATTTGTGACAGACAGTCATTTATTTTTCTCAATGGACATGTGCACAGCTTTAGGACTTCGGTAAGTAAAACTTTGATTATAATAAAGATGGTGGCTTCAGATCTTGACTTCTTGAATGCCATAGCTGATTAGACAACAACATCTTGGTAAAATAATAGAATCACTGAGTAATTCAGGGCAGAAGGGACCTAAGGATATCTTTATTCTGACTTCCTGACCAAAGTCTTGGTTGGCTAAAGTTCAAGGTTGGCTCTGAGGTCAGTTCTCAGGTTGTTCAGGCTTTATCCAGTAAGCCTGGACTACCTTCAAGGACAAGAGACCACACAGCCTTGCTGGATAGACTACTCCACCCTCAGACTGAAAAAGTGATTTCTTTTATTTATTTTGAGCGTTTGCTGTTTCAGTCTATGTCTGTTGTCACTTTAATTCCATGAGGTGTGTGCGCCATTGAAGAACCTTATTCAATTTCCTTGGCACACTCTGCAGGTAGTGTTGGGTCTTGAGGTCCCCTCAGAGCCATCTTGAGGCTGAACCTGACAAGCTCACTCAGCCTATCTGCACAAGTTAAATGCTCCAGCTCCTGACTGTTAATAGAGATATGTCTTGGGGATAGCAATGTCTCTCTTCTGCTTGGCACCCTCAAAAGGGTTGCAGTATCAAAATCAAGATTTCACCCCAATACCAACCTTTATTAGCCTCTCCTCTGATCCAGACTCACATACTCTCAGCCAATCTGTTGTCCATGTCACAAGAAATCTTGGTACATCCAAGCTGCTCCCTCACCTGAAGGGAAAACTCATTCCTCATTCTCCCTGCTCATCATTCTTTGTTCTAGTCTCTCATTGCACTCAAGTTTTGTGAGCTGCCGCAGGAACAGTTTCACAGTTCTGTGATCTGAGGAGTTCTAGTTCTTCCTGCATGTTTCCCAGGCTGCCTACAGATGTTTGAGGCAGGTTTCCTTTCAACCTTTCTGAGTGTTCTGACTTCTTTTTGTTTGGATTTCCCTGACTTCTCTCGTTTGTATCTCCCTACTCTTTGCTTTCCATCTGCTTTCCATGGTTTCTTCATTGCTTGTAGGCTTAATCTCTAACCTAAATGTTTTAATGTAAAAGAGAATATGGATGCAGATGTCACTTGATGCACTAAAATGTGCATATTTTTGCACTCATAACAACAACAACAAAATCCTGCCACAGTCTTAATTTCTTACTAGCCATTAGGTGTCCTTGGTATTTCGCAGCATCTATGCTAATACAATCAAAAGCTTGACAGTAATATTTTAACCAATTAAATTGAAGAATTCTACTATGCCTTAAAAGATATTAGCCACTATTATATTGCCTGTGGACTTGCCCTTTCATGACTTATTAATGTCACTGGGAAATTCTTATATTTTAATATTCTCTTATTGTAATATATTACTGTGGGGGATGAAAAAGAATGAACAATGAAAATAAAATTATAGCAGGAAATAAATAATTTATATCTGAATGTTAAATGTAGCAAAATGGGAGAGAACAGAATGTTTCATGTAAAGACAGAACACAATGAAGACTCATTTTTAGTACATGATGTTTTGTCTGTTCCTCATAGGATAGAGAATCAGTACATGGGGAATATTGAAATGGCTGCTGGTTTTTAATGCACATGTGGGAATGCGTATTCCAACTTCTCACAAAAAAGAGAATATATTAGCATCCAAAGACTTCATACAAGTGACAGAACTTGTACCTACAAATAGTGCTTTAATCCACTTGGACACCTCTGAGTTTCATGGTTATTCTCACAGGTAATGGGAACTCAGTCAATTTGGTAAAGTTAGATGGCTGTTACACTCACTACTACAAACAGCAACATAAATTAATATTATTCCTGATTGGTAGATATTATTTAACGGCTGCTATAACTGTTTTTTCAAATACACAGCAGCCAAAAGTATTCTCTTACCATACTCTGTGATTTGTATATTCAGAAAATGTCACTTCCAGAATGAAAAAGTATGCAACTGCACAACTATGAGAACATTAGCTCTAAGTCTGGTTCCTTTAAAAATACTTTAAAAACATTTTTCAGGTTCCTCTTAGTGCTTATCTCCCCTAATTCTTTCACTCATTTCATCCACTTGATCATAATCGTCATGCCATAAGGCTAAAAGTATTTTCTTTTCCTCATTCTGTCCATAATCTCTTTTGACCATGGCATCCTTAAAAAAATGCTCATAGGAAGGATAAAATAAACATCAAAATTATCAAAAATTCGAACATAAGTTTAATGCATTTCACTTCAAATAAATGTAAAAGCTGTTATTTCTTAACCCCAAAAAAGGCAGAAACAAAAAACTTAATTTTTTATCTTCAGAAAGGATATCTAGCACTTGAATTATATCTTATTTAGAGATGATTGGTAGAATTCTCATTCTTAAGCTTATTTTTATAGGTATCATCTACTGGTGCTCCATAGTTGGCCCATTTGTAATAAACCTTTTTGTTATTCCTCATCATCCACACTGAAAAGTACAGGAGTGAAGTAATTTCTTATTAGGATTTTGAAATATATTGGAAAATGTTCATGTGGCATGCTGATGACAAGTAAACTGGTGATCTTGATCTCAAATTTGTGAAGTTTATGTTTCGAATGCTCATTTACACTTTTTTTTTCCACCATGGTAACATCCTTTCAGGTAAGTCTCAGAATTCTAGCTTTCATAACTCAGCTCCTCTATGTTGTCTTCTTGAATCATCAAAAATCATGATTAACACAGACTTCACAACTATTTCAACATCAAATGCAGTACACAATACATGAAGCTCCTTAATTTATGTGCTGAATATTTCTAAATTTAGTACTTTTTTTTTTTTTTTTTCCTTTTTTTCCTTTTTTTCTTTTCCTATCTTGATGTTTCTGGAATTCAGACTTTATTCTCTGTAGTACTCTTCACAAGTTCCTGTTTACTTCACTTTCCCCTTTTGGTAGTTTTATTTTATCGTTTACCTTTGCTATTCTCACTCTCATCAGCTTTAAAAGGGAAGAACTTTAAATAAAGTCCTTCTGGTTCTCTGCTTTCTGCTTTGTATAATTTTGTGTTTTTATGATTCTGTTCTATGCTTGGTGTAGGGTGTGTATGGAAGCTATTACACAAGATGAAGCTGTATTGCAGAAGTTTAACAGTGAAAAAGTTATATCAAACAGCATAAAACTGAATATTCAGTGCATGAAGACCTTTTATTTCAGATGAAAGTATAATACCCAGCTCTTCAGTAACTCAAGAACAATGAGTAGGCTGAAGTTAAACAGACTGCACTTCGCAGCTTTGATACACAAAGTTATTATGAAGCACTTCAGAAACTCAGAATGAAGAATTACAAGGCTCCTTAAATAACATTTTTATTTAATTATTATTGAATTAAGGCAACACATGAATTATTAAGGCAACACAGAAAAGCAGACACAAAGAGTAAATCTCTGTAAGCAAACGCTTTGATAAGCTGACTGAGAATGTTCCAAACAATTCCATGTAAGAAAGGGGAAGATAAAGAACTAAATGTCAGAAAGATTATTGAAAAGTAAAAATTAAACATATGCAAACAAACAGATAACAGCACATTCCAAAATAGTTACTAGGCAATGGAAAAAAGTAATTAGCTAATCAAGAAAAATAAGTATTTTTGACAGTGAACATAATGAAAGAAAAAACATTTCATAAAGGGATTGAAGTAAAGCTCTGAACAATTCCTGAGAAAACCGGGTCATATGCTTTAAATCTGCAGCCGCAAATTGGACAATTCTTAAATGGCACAGTTGAAAGGAAACATTACTCGAGTGTTCTATTTTGTTTGTCCATATGTGCAAAAATATATTTTGTTTCAAAACCCTTTTTCAGGAAATACTTCTAGTTGACTCAGTGAAAATGTGACTTATGGAAAGCTTGCTGAATGGCTTGTTTTGAATGTAAGGATAATTCACTATCACTGTCAGATGTGTTCTCTCTTTTCCAATGATGGCTGGGTCTCACAGTTAGCTCTGTGGCACTATTTTGTTCTGTTAACCACAAAATGCTCACATGTTTACAAATTCTGATGAATATAACTGTTAAGGCTGGCTAATTGCACTTTTGTGTAGTGGCTGATATTTCTAACAGCTCTTTCAGTGGGTAGAGGTGTCTACAGCCATTTTGTCAGTGTTGATATTTCAGTCTTTAAAATGTGGACATTGGGAATGAAAAAGATGTGATTTGAAAGGCATCCTTTTATGTATTTGCCTTGGATTTAAAAAGCTTAATTTCTTAAGTGGCTTCTTATCCATATATATCTTATTAGCTAATTTTTCATTCTTTCTTTTTGCAAACTTCCATTATATTCAGTTGGACTTCTTTGGAATGTGCTTCTGAACATTAGTATTTCTGAGATTTTATGTATTTATTTTTTAATTGTTCATATATTATTGAGTTTAACAAAGCAGATATTGCTATTTGCAGCTGATACCAGTTGTGTGCTAAGAATTGTGAAGAAGCATGACATTATTTCTCCTCAGTCCTTTGATGTTGTAAAGAAGTACTTGGCAACTAGGAGTTCTAAAGCAATGGGAGAAAGGAAATATTTAGCTAATCTTTAAATATTGTGCGACATTTTCTGAATTATTTCATTAATATGAAAGATAAATCCAAAATTTTTCAAGGGCATGGATGTCAAAACATTTCTATCAAATCAATATTGTTAAATTAAAACAAAAAAAGCTTTTGCACTTTCACATGTCTTCAGTTTCATCCCACCCACTGACACCCTGGAAATATGTCTGATTTTTCTGAGAAAGCTGTTTAATTTTATATGGAGGATATAGGTGAGAGGGAATATTTTACCGAAAATCTCATTTTGTTTCAAGAGAGTTTGGTAGAAAAGATTCACCCAGACTTATTTTACTTGCTAAATTCATACCAGGAGGGTGCCTGCTGCTCTGTTCTCTTTTCTGTCTCAAGAGCACATTTGCACTCTGATTACCAGCCCTCACTTGGCTACATTAATTATTTCAGAATTCAAAGTAAAACAGGGAAAAGAGTCTTTATGCTGCGTATTGTGTTCATCTAGTTCTCATGGAGCTGGTGAAACTTGGGGCTTTTGTAACTTGTGTTGGAAAAAAGGCTTCTTCAGACCTCGTAACAGCTCCCAAGTGACATTTGCATGTTTCAGAACAGTTGGAGCACTGACACTGCTGTGTGTTGACAAATGTAACTTAAATACTCACGGAAAGTTAGCTGGGGAACTTAAATTCCTTTAAACAAATTTCTCTCAAAAGAATTCTGAGTTGGTAGAGTGTACATTTGTAATTAAAGGTGATGTAGCAGAGGTGACATGTAGTGTGGATCAGAATCTGTCTCCCAGTCTCCTCTGGCAGTGGGTTTTCTTATTCTGGGAATTATAGCTGAAGAGGGAAATCTTATTCAGCTCTTCTCCTTGTGAGATTATTTTAAGCAGAATATAAAGGGGTCACTCAAGCAAAAATTAACACTCTTGCAAAGTTAAAAACAGTAAACATGTATATTAGAAGTATATATATCTTGATTTTTTATATATATACTGCATAACATGCCAGGCCTAGTGGATGAGTCAATGTTCTCTTTACTTTGTCTGCCTTTACCAAAGGTTTTTGGGGTGATTTTTTTCCCCCCGTAAACTCTGTGGGATTAGTACTTGTCTGAATATTTTGTATATCCTTTCTCTCAGTTGGCTTGCTTGAAAGACAGAATGACACTTGTTCTGAGTGGGTACTCCCTGAATGTCAGACCTTGCTTTACTGATATCCATGTTCTTTAGTCTTTTGTCAAAATATGACTGCTAGGAAGCAAAGGTGATGGTGCTCTCCTGTTTGAGAGGTCATATTATTTCAGCACACTTTCAGCAGCAATTTTACAAATCTTCTCTGGATCACTTGCACTTGGTAAGTTTTATGACACACAAAAAGGCTTCAGGCAATATTTGTGTAGTTCTGCAGTGTACAGTACAATTATTTGTTTTCTACTGTACATAATAGATATCAAGTCACTAAAAAGCAAGTAGGCTACACTTTAACATGATCTAATGTGCTTCCCAGCCCAAAGGAGACACAGTAGGTTTCTGCTGGTTGGGTAATCTTCAGCAATGGGGAATTGTCAAGTATTTCTGGAGGGCTGATATTTAATGTTTTCAAATTCCAATTATTTGTTTATTTCTTGTCTATTTTACAGTTTTCAGATAGTATTATTTTTCCTGTGTCTTTGAAATCCTAATTAATAACTGCTATTTTATGATTAATCTACTCCTGTGCTTTTAAATTTATGATTTCTAACTATTTTATCTCATATAATTTTTCACACCTTCACAATGAATTTCTCAAGAACACTGAATTAACATTGCACAGCTGCGTTACACCAGCTGTGTTCAGATGGCTGCAATCCAATACCCAGGGTTTTCTTGAAATTCTAATTAATTGGCTAAAAATTTTCTGTGTTTCTGTTTTTGAATGATAAAAGGCAACAATTACAGGATAAGCATATCCACATTTGTAGATCTTTTGGTAAACCTCCAAAGGAAGTGCAATAAATGAGTGAATTAAAACTAATATATCTTAAGTAAACTGTCTTGATATATAAAGAGTGTTTAAAAATTATGGTTCTATTTTAGAAGTTGTCCAAAATAAATAAGTTTAAAAAAAAATCAGACCAGTAAAGAGAAAATTTAGAAATGTAGAAATTATAACTAGGCAGTTATAAATCCTATCAGTGTTCATCTGATAGGAACAAGCTGTGATATTGTAGATAAGACAGTTTCATAGTTGCCTTTGTGCACTCTCCAGCAGTAGAGTTCAGAATGTTCACAATAATTTTGGAAGCTCTCTACATGAATCGTATAAAAAGAGGCAAAATTAATTCTGATTCATTTTCATTCCCGTTTTCTTGCACATTCACTTCCTATAAAACTGTTTTTTTAGGCTATACTAAAAGTTGTTAGAGGAAACGTAATTTAATTTAAAGCCAACTTGGTCCACGACACATTCTGCTGTCAAAGAAAATTGCTATAAGCTAATTAATAATGGATATCCTTGTAAGCTGAAAATCTTTGTGGGATATTGCACTGAATAAAATACTGCAATAAGAAAGCTTCTTATGTATGGAGTTCTACACTCCAACATAGTTTTGTTAGCTGCTGTGCTTCTTTAAACTGTAAAAAATATGGAGCATTTGCTGATCATAACATTAATTTGCATTTTGAAGAGATTCTAAAAGAGAAGTCCGTCCAAATGTTACTGAGGTTTTCAAACTCTTTGAAATAAAAGTGGTCTGAAAAAGGCTGTTGAAGCATGAAAGGACATTTAGTACAAATGTTCAAAAATAGTGTAAACTCAAAACTCCTTATTCCAATACTGTCTCTACTGCTAAGTAAAAATCTCCAGTCACTTGTTTGAGTCATGTTGATTGCAGGGTGATTATCTAGATAACCAAAATAATGCAGGACACAGGTTTCATTATATTTCCCCAAGAAAAGACCATTTTCAAGCGCTCTCTCTAGTATTGCACAGTCACTTCTACATCCGCAAATAAAAAGAGTTAAATTTTAAATGGTTTAATTTCCTATTTTTAAAGGAAAATGTAAACCTAAAGGGTCTCACTTTAAAAAAGTCCATAGTTAATCTGTGAAGCTGTTTTGCTGTAATTTATTTCTTACACATTATCTCTTTATTACTCTTGGTTCCACAATTTTTATGTCTTTATGTGACATAAGTGTGTGTAGATTATGTGCTAAGGAAGCTTTAGGAAAAAAAATCTCCTTGTTTTTTGTATAGTAATAGAAACATCTTCATAATAATTTGATTTATTAGGCATATATTGACAGTTATATTTTTATAAAAATACTTGAAACAATAACTTGACAGAGACACCTGAATACTGGACTAATTGGTAACCTCCTGGTATAATGTCGAATACCTTACCTGGTATTTTTGGATTGTGATATGGAAAGGAGAAAGGGAATAATTTCAGGCAAAGTGTTACATTCTTGCATGGACAGTAGAACTAGCTAATCACTACTGATTACTAATTGTGGGTTTTTTGTTGTTTTTTTGTTTTGTTTTGTTTTGTTTGTTTGGTTTTTTTTTTTTTCCTAGAAGCAAAACAGTGAGAAATTATAATTTGCTCACAAAAGCCTAATTCTGGCTTTCACTTATTATTTCTGTACTACTTTGAAAAAGTAAGTAATTTTTAAAGTGTTTAATTCTACACACATACGGAATGTGTAGAATTAAACTCTTCAATACTATGTCTATTCATTATACCTTCAGTTTTCATTAAGAAAGACACAAATTACACTTTTTCTCTATTTTTGAATAGACACATCTATAGCTTCCTCATTCTGTGTAGGACTTGTTTTCATTAACATGTGGTGGACATGCTATGACAGGGCTTCTAAGGATCACTGGACCTTAACCAAAATATAATTTACTTTCTAGCCAGGCTGAGTTGAAAAAGAGGCTAAAGATATCAGCATCGCAAACATGGCAATAGCTCCAAGCCTTGAGAAAAGCAGGTATTTTTGTGAGCTAAGGAACTTCACAACAGACACTGAGGCTTCTAGCCAGCACTCACAGTGAGCTCTTAAAAAAAATACTCTAGAAGACTACTCTAAAATCGGTCTAGATAAGAATTTGTGAATTTTGGTTGGTTCATGGGTCTGGACCTAAGCATCAGACTAAAACTATATAGGAATACATAGCAAACTACTATGCTAATTAACTGCAATTAAATGTAACTAAATGTGATTTAATTAAATGCAATTAAATTAAATGCCCACATTACTATTTAGACTATGTAATGACAACAATACTTGTAAACAAAATCTTGTTTCAAAAGGCTCTTTTGCCTATTCTTTTTCCAAGTCTGTTAGCATCAAATTGTTTTTGCTTCCTAAATAAGGTAATTTTCTACAGTAAAAGGCCTAAGGCTTTAATTACCTCAGAGTTTGTATTTGTGGTTTCATAGCTTAGAGACTTCATTATCTAGACTCTAAGTGAAATTTTCACCTCTAATCAGAGTGATTTGAAGATGAAAGTTTTTTCCACCCAAACATAAAAAATTGCTTTGTTTAAATAAAGAGTTTATATAATATTTAAATGCTTATATATCTACCCAAAACAACATGAGACACTCTTTGAAAGCAGGATTTGCCTTCACCTGCTTCGGAGATCAAACTCTGGATGTGAAAAAAGACCCATTGGTACAAAACCTACCCATTTCAAATAACCTCTATTGAAGTATTCTGGTACAACTTTTTCATGAGTATTTAAAGTTCTGTACTTTTTTGTACAGAACTGTATTTTCTAAGTAAATAAAAGAGATGGTGTAGATTGTAAACAAAAATGTAAAATGCATAATACACATCTGTAAAAGTTTTAGGAACATTTTTCTTTTTAATGTTCTTCTCTATTAAACATAGTTTCTCTTACAGTTCATGTTTCTGAGAGCAGTATTTTCATTACAACATGCTATAATGCTAGATCTTATTATACTTGAATAAGCTTGTGAGTGGAAAAGCTCTCAGGTCCTCAGTTGTATTCTGTGCCTCATTCAGCAAACCCTAAGTTTATCAGGAAGTTTTCAGGAGCTGCTCACAGAAGGTCTGGACAGATCAACAATGAATCCAATTTTAGTAGACATAGGAAATTCCATTCTTCCATAGAAACCATATTTCTATGCTTGCAAGACCAATAGTACCTGGTATAATACAAACTCAATAGATCTATATGACTGGTATTCTCTGAGGTGGTGATGACATTCAGAAAATGTCAACCTTTACCAAATAAATCATATTGAATCAAACCCAAGCAAATCAACCTTCAGAAAATACAGTTTTAATACATGACAAAAACTCATGCTCTGCAATAAGAAATCCTATCCTGAAAAATGGAGAAATAGCAGAGATTTGGCGGACTTTATTAAAGAACATCACTGCAGTGGATTTCTCATGGATAAGGTTTAGATATAGAAAGTGGCAAGAACTGTGTTAGATTTAATTTCATATGTTGCATTTGGCAATGAAAAGTTCTCTGGCAGTGAGGGTCTGTTGCTATGGTGAAGTTGTGGGAGCTCCAACATCCCCCAGCAACTGAGTGCTTTACAGCAGCTTTGTGTGAACAGGGCATGTCCCAAACAGCTGCTCTTTCTACTTGCTTAGGCTTCCCAATAAGTTTTGGATCATGAGTTAGACTCTCTCGTCCTAAAGCATGTAATAATTGGAGTAAAAACATATTGTGGATATGTTGATTCTGCTCCACAGATTTGATGACTCATATGAAAGGACTGGTTTTTGACACCTGGTTAATAGTAACTTGGTTAACAGTAATTAAACATGAAAGTCAACGCCTTCAAATCCTATGGACCTGTATATATCAGTGATCCTAACAAAAAGCAGAGTGCTGAGGTCCCTGATTGATGGGACATTGAAAAACTTTGGAAAAACTTTGAAAAACTTCAAAAACTTTGTGTAACTGATAACAAAGTGGTTGGTCAGGATGATTGTGGGGCCTATGGAAAATACTGAACTTATGGGATATTTGAGGGGCTTTGTGTGAATTTTAAAAGCTTTCTGTGGTATATTTTAAGGGGGTTGAGTGTATCAGTAAAACTTAGAACAGTTAAGGCAATTGAGGGACCATGGAAAAACATGGGGGAAATAAGTGAGTGGAAATGGGGAACAAAGGGTCTGATCAGGTATAAGTGTCTTGCTCGTCTATATAATTATATGGCAAGACCTTTATAAGTGCGGTGTTTCTAAATTTTTTTTCCCTACATCTGTATGTTTGCTTGCTTGTGTGGAAGCTAGCCAGCCTGGAGCTGAGTTCTCTGGGATACTAGCCACCCACAAGAAAAAGCCAAGATCAGAGCCACTAGCTGGAGAAGAGGCCCATTAATGAGAACTACAAATGACTCTTCTAATAAGTGTTGCCTTCACATTTCAGACTTCAGATGGGGTGAAAATATACTCAGCACAGATATATAAAAGGGAAATTTTTTCTGCCAGAGTATAAATTTAGTTGAGCTGCAATGTCCTAAAGAATTATTGTAAGGGTTTTAAGTCTGGACATCTCAAATATTGAACATGAGGGCAAGCTAAAAACTAGGCACTGGGATAATAGGACCTCATCTTTCTCACCCATCTTGATGGCAGATTTTTCTGTAAAATGAGGGCAGACAATGTCAGCCCTTATTTTTAGTTCTATTTTTCTTTTTCTTTTTGGCAGGGGGTGGTGGGAGTGGGGACAGGTTCTTTTCCTTTTCTTTGTATGAGGGACTATTGAACTCACCTTTCTGTAAGAATGTACAGGGAAAATGCAGTCTACTGAATCTTATGATTTGGCTACTCCACAGTTGTGGCACCGTAAAGCATTGTGTGTTGCATCTGTAAATAAACTGCTCACTGCTAATATTTCAGTGTTCATCCCTATCCATTCTATGACAGATCTGTGGAAACACCCATTAGAGGAGCAGGGTGCAGTATCCTGTGTCAGAAAATTTAACTTTTTTTGTATCTTGAGTTTTGCATCTGTAGTGATATTTATACAGCCAGCATGTAACGATGGTATCATCTGCTAGAAACAGAATGGTCATTGTTAAGATCAAACAAAGCATATGCAGTAGGATCCATGTACCCTTAGTTTCAGGCATTTAATCTACTCAAAGATAGGATCTTCACTGAACAGAGACAAAAAATCTAACCTTCAATATTTGCCCAGAGAAGTCAAAACATATTGTCTTCCTGTCTTTGTCCTCTGACCATAGGAGAAGACTGTAGAATGACACACATGGGATGCCTAATTTTTTATTAAGTTAAAAATAAATATTATCTGAGGTATGATATGACTCCCATACACAGACAAAAAAATCTGCTATATTAAATACATCTTTAAAAATGATAGGTAATTAAGGTAAATATTAACCAGAACTGGAAACATGGCAGTAAGAATGATGATAACACGAGAAGAAAGAAAAGTTATTTTCCAAATGAGAACCTTTCTTCAAAACAGGGGAAAGCGTGTCAGAAACATGTTGAGGTGAACCAGATTTTAAATTTGTGTCATTAATAATTCCATGGGAAGCATGCTAGCAAAAGCTTTCCTTAGACTATTCAAATAATTCCTTGGGTATACAAATATTTGTGCTGCCTCTAAAATGTAAGAATGTATCATGTTTTTGCTTCACATTAAAAAAAATTATACAACATTGTAGAAGGACCCTTTTTGTATCACCTGTCAGTAAAAGTTCTAATAGTGTTCAGTGTCTCTGGGGTTTTTCCCTCATTTTTGAATTTAATCTCTCATGATTTATCTTACATTTTTTTCATAAATGAAAGAAGTTCATGTTTTCATCCTCTTAATAGGAGAACATGTATTGTTTCTTTTCAGTTTTGCTCCTCTTAGCTGAGTGTTTAATCCATAAATAGAACTGAAATTCATATTACTCCTTGAAGTAAGCAATCTGTGGTGGAAATGGTAACTTCACAGTTACAAGAAACTGGAAATGGAATAAAATTTGAAAGGAAAAATTAAGATAAACTTTATTAATACAAGAGTAATATTTCTTGTGTAACGTGTGAAACAAGTATCATTTATGTGAGAACCTCTCTTTGAATTTAACTGATGCACAAAAAAAAAGAATGACTGAAGGTAGAAAACCTATTTATATATCAAAATATGAACTTTGTGGTGAAGAGACAATTTTTGGGGGAGAGGCTGAACATGACACTACAAAACTGTGTGATGTAGGATTAGTAGCAGTAATTTTCACTGTCTTCCAATGTAAGCACTAGGCAACATTAAAAATATCTGCCAGCTGTCAGGTTAAAAAAAGAAACAAAAGAAGATGGCTTCATGCACAAGAATGGTAGAATTGTAGAGCTAAAGGAGTTTATTATTATTATTTTATGTTTTAGATGTAAACAATGCAAAGGAAACTTGAAAGAGAAAGAAAGAGAATCCTGCTGAGGATTAGCAATTTGGTAAACTGTGACGTCTTAGAAAATGCCAAGAGCAAGAAACAGCCAGGGCATGGGAGTGTAATCACTGGACTCATTATTCAGTAACATGTTCTTGCTCTTCTTTCAAAATAAGCCTTGGGCTGATATTTGAGACTGTTTAGCTTAGACCGAGATCTGGACCCTTAGTCTGAACTATTAAATCTAATGGTTTTGTAATGTGAGAGGAAACCCCAACATAGTTACAGTGATGAAGCTACAGCAACTCTGAATTACTCATTACAGTGAAAACCTAATATATTATGTTAAACTGAAATGAGTGTGTACAGACATAATATAAGCCTCTTTTTAAAATCTTTTTTACACAGCTACATAAAAAGACTGAGATGCTGTTCTATCTTTTTTAGTAATAAATTAGCATTCTTATTTCTTGGAAATATTACAAAATCTTCCTTGTAGTCATGCAAGTAGCTCTATTATACTCAATAGAAATCACTCAAGCTCACAAAGGAAATCAAAAGAGATGTAGAATTACACCAAATAGATGGCTTTGTTTTAACAAAGAAAGCAGACAAGAAGACAAAGTTAGCTCAGTGTTGGAGGTATTTTTTAAAGACCTGCAATCTTAGCTGTGGAACTTAAACCACATATTGATTGTCATCATCTGAGCTATTCTAGTGGAAGTGAACAATCTGGCCTTACAAACTATTTCCACTTAGTACTGGCTTGAAGCTGAATCAACTCCATGAAATTAAGTTGGGGTTTTTTTTGCATTAATTTCATAGTCTTGTGAGAAATTGTAAATTGTTAAAAGTCCTGGAAAATTTAAGCAATGAAAAACAGAGAAAGGGCCCACAATGACTTTTTTTTTTTTTTAACAATGGTAAAGTATGTTCTACAGGATTTTTTTTTCAAAATATGTCTAGAATTTCATACATATTTTTACTTTCATTATTTCATTCAATTTTGCTATTTAAAATGATAGAATATATGTGCCATATATGCTATGGGTGTTGTAAAGGACTAACACTGTAAAGGTGATGTGTAGTGATCTCTAGGTATTACTGTAACTGTTTCTCTGTGGAGAGAAGCCCTTGAATTACACCACAATTCATAAAACAAGCTTGTAGATGACCTACTTTATAACTCTTTCACAGAAATGAAAATTCAGTATTCTACTTTTTAAATAGGAGTGGAGAAGAAAAGAACTATGGAAGAACTATGGACTTTAATTTAAATATAAAAATGTCTGGTTTCAATCCCATTCTTCTGACATTTAAATTGGCTGCAGAAAGTTTATTTAATTGAAAGGCCATTGCAAAACTAATTGAATATGTGTTCCATTAAGCAGTAATGCAATTAATCTGTCTATGCCTGTTCATAAATAAGCTCTAAGAAATTTTTTTTGACCCATTTTTCTTTCACTTCACAGGCACATGCCTTAGAATGTCTTTGGGATAATTGTAGAAGGTCCAGTGAGGAACTACAAATAAAAAATATAATAAAAAATCTATTTAAGAATTTCTAAATGAATCAGGGGAGATGAGGAGAGAGAAATAGATAGCACCATCAGTATCTAGAAACAAATCTAGCTCTTCTCTCACAGGTGCTGTAAGTTTGCCTTCTATTACTTAAATTGCCATTATCAAACATTAGATAAATTTGTGATTTGCTTTCCAGTCAAGGGAAACTTTACTTGGTAGCTGGCAGACTTGATATATTTTTATCCCAGAAACTCCATCTTTATAGAAAAGTTCTTACTCTAAATGCAGGCTGTTCTCTCTCCCTCTTGGCTACAAAGGAGCTTAGGATAACTAAGATAAGCCCAGTTGTCAAATTTTGAAATGTCAAAACACGAGATGAATCCCTCAGAACGAACCGAGCTAATACCATGACTGCCTTCTGACACTTGGGCACCAGTATAGGAATCTTTAGTTTTAAACCTATTTCTTAAAACCACTGGATTCCTATATACATATTCATAGACAACATCCCCAAGGGTGAAGCATAATGTTAAACATGATTTAAACAAAACATTTCACTCTGAGAATTGTGTTATTGGATTCAGAAAAGTTCTGAATGCATGATAATTATAGTTTAGACATAAATAAACAATAATTGCACAAAATAAATTTCCTGTTTCAATTATGTAAGTAATTTATCTCTAATTACAATTTCTGGAAGCATTTAGTGTGTAAAACTGGAAACTGAAGTCAAAATAATTTCCTTTCCAGTACTGTCTTCTCAGTAGAGGAATAGTTCCCAAGTTTTATCTCTCAGTTTGCAGGACCAAATCCCTGCTTTTCTTTGTTTCGGCTTGTCATAGAAAAGGAATTTTGAAGGCCATGTGCATAGTGTAGCATGCAGAGACCCCTTCTGCAAATTTAGAAGTATATAGAATACCTTAAATAACTCCTCTGTGTAAGGGGATTGTAATATATGATCTTTTCTCTGCTAATGGATTCAACTGCAAAAACTATCAATGGTCAGTGTTTTGATGTATAGCAGTTATTCACATAGGATCTCTAGAACACTGTTTATTTTTATAACTTAAAAGACATCAAGTTGATTGTAAAAACAAAAATAAAATTTAGAGATATAATATTAATTCTTTTTAATTTTTTCTGCCTGTCACAAGTAAAATTCATATTAATCAAATTAATGGGGTGTGATTTTCTCACATGGTTGTATGTGAAACAGATTTTCAGTCCTGGAATTATTAAGATTCTGTTGTGGGTTTGTTGATGATTTTTTTCTTCTTTTCAGCTGCAAAATCCATACTGTATTAATAAAGATATTTTATTTTAATTTAAATGTCTTAAATTTTATTTTCTAATTTTACAGTTGCAAAGAAAAAGTCTAGAAAACACATATACCATTAAAAGAGTTGAGTAAAGAAGGCAATGAAGCATTGCCTTAATGATATCAAATTTCTTTTTAAGCAATTATTCCTTAATTCCTTAAGCCAGAATAAATTCTGGTTTAGACAGATACATCCTTGGTGAGGTAAACAAAGGTGTTTGGGTTTTTTCCTTTGTTTTATTTTGCAGAAAATTTCTCACCTGCTTTATTTATAAATTTATATTTCCCCATGTGCAAGTAATGTACTTTCAGAACAGCTCCTAAACTTACATCCTAGTTGTCTCATTTCTGGTTTGGTTTTTAAATGAATGTCCATTGTGCTGTTTTAGCTTGTACCTTGGAAAAAGGAATCCTTTTTCTTTTCAGCTTCATTATATTTTTCTTACATGAACAGCACAATGAAAAGATTTTGTGAACTTGATGTTGGCCTTCAAGAAGTATTTAGTTTGCACTATTTGAAACTGTAAACTGAATTATTTTGGAGGAGAATGAAAATGAGTATCATCTACATATAAATTGGTTTTAGAACCAAAGGGGGCCTGCAGTCAGTATATATTACAAGATTCTATCACATTGTCTAATGGATTAGATTTTATTAAGTACTATAAAACAGCATGAGATGTACTCAATAGAAAGCAAATTGAACTGAAACAGATAATTAATTACTGCAACTCCTATTTTTTCAACACAGTTTAGGCACAAATGAATTTGTTATATGTGTGTATATTGTATATTACATCATAAACCTGTCAACATAAAATTTTTCATACCTGAAGCAATCAATATGCTTTTCGTTCAAGGTTTTAATATTTTTAAAACACAATATATGTTTTGAATACACAGAATCAATTTGCTCCGTTGAAATTAATGGAGTCCTTAAAAATTTCCACATTAAAATGCTTTTCTATAGTTAATAAAAGCATCACAGATATATATCCTATAGAGTCCTCAAATACTCCTAACTAGATCCTGGTAAGTAATGTCCAGTGTGAAGAAAAATAGTGCTACTAAAACGAGCCATAACTGTACGCAGAGGATCCTTGGGAAAGGATACCCAGCAATCAAGTCAGGTTCCATGCTACTGACATCCAGAACTGTTGTAAAGTCCCTTATCTAACAAATTTGTTGTTTAAAATAATTCGGAAAGAAGACTCCTATAGTCTACTTAATACTAATCCACCATCTCTGAAAAATTAAGATAGAAGACAGACAGAAGACAGCTAACTTGTAACCAAAGTTGTTTACTATCATTCATTACTTGGATGGCTTCAGTAAAAAAAAAAAAATATATTTTCTTAAAGAGCTTTCTAATGAGATCCCAAGCTGTTGAAAAGTTCAGCACTTGAGGTACAAAATTCTTACACTTTAATATATTCAAACCATATATAATATGGTTTTAGTTTTATAATGGTTTTTCACGTGCCCCAGTTCCTTTCTATAATCTTCATCCAATGGAGCAGCATCTTCCCATCACTTGTAGCCATCTATCTATGGGGCTTTCTACAAGAATCATTTAATAAATACCATTTTTCTGTTGACTTTTGCCGTATTTGGAAAACTATGTTCACATGCTGCTCCAGTCTCCATGGCTTCCATATTTAGCCTGTCATGTTTGTATATATTAAAAATTGTTTTTCTGGTTGTGAAGCTACAATCACTGCTGCTCAGTCCAGATCTTTTTATGCTGTATTTGATATGAAAGTTCCACGGGGAATTAGGAATAAGTGAGTAAGACAATTTTTTTAATGGAAGATTGTTTTCTTTCCTTCCAAAAAGAGAGGACAAAATGGGAGAACAACACCACCCCCCCCCAAAAAAAAACCAAAAAAAACCCAAAAAAAAACCACCCCAACAAATAAGAAAAAAAAAAAAAAAAAACCAAACAAAACCAAACAAACCCACAAAAAAAACCCCAAACCAAACCAACCAACCAAAAAAACAACCCCCCCAGAAAAACTCAAAACACAACAACAACAAAAAACCAAAACCAAAACCAAAACCAAAAAAAGAAGAAGAAGAGTGACTTTGGAGGAGATTGTTCTAAAACCAGCATTACAGATGCATTTCAGGTGCCTTCTTTCACAGCTTCCTGACTGTATTTATTCATGAAACAACTTCAAAAATTTACCATACCTGTGAGAAGGGAGTACAGAAGTTGGTAATAGAAATTTCAAACTGAGCTTTGTCATTCAGGAGCAATATGAAATCACCTTCAGAATCCTTCCAGTTTTACCAGCATGGAATTTCATGGTTATTTTCTCTGCATATATTAGTTTAAAATTTTGAATTTTTTCAAACTGACTCTATTTCTGTGAGTAAGGTGGAAGTCGAGCTCAGTGTTTGCCACTTCACCCATGCAATGCCTTTCCTGGTACAACAAGCCATCCTCCTGTACTCAGCACTGGTGAGGCCACATCTCAAGTCCTGTTTACAGTTCTGAGCCCCTCACTACAAGAAGGACATTGAGGTGCTGGAGCAGATCCAGAGAAAGGCAATGAAGATGGAAAAGGTTTTGAATCAAAAGTCTTATATGAGGAGCAGGAGGAGGTTTAACCTGAAGGAGCTGAGCTGGTTTAACCTGGAGAAAAGAAGGCTGAGTGCTGACCATGGCCCTCTGTACAGCCACCTGAAAGGAGGTTGTAGCCAATGGGGGGGTCAGTCTCTTCTGAGAGTGCCTGCAGTATTTTAACTGTACCAGGAGAGGTTCAGGTGGGACACAAGGAAAAAGTTTTTCACTGGAAGAGTGATGAGCATTTGATTGGGCTGCTCAGGTAGGTGGTGGATTCAGTGTCCCTGGAAAGCTCAAGAAACAGCTGGACATGGCATGTAGTGCTATAATTTATATGACATGGTGGTGTTAACCAAAGGTTGGACTTGATGATCTCAGAGGTCTTTTCCAAAGTTAATGATTCCATGATTCTACAACTCTGATGAAAGCTCTAGTATTTTTAAAATGTGTTTCTGACTACACTTACAAGAACAAATACTTAACTTGTTAAATAGAAGAAAGGCAAAGAATAAAGGAATTTTTTTTTTTTTTCCTCATCATCCTGCCTGAGCAGTGGGACTCTGAATAACTTAACCTTGCTCTCTCTTGGGTCTACCTACATCACCGAGTGTCAGAATTAGTTTTTCTTTGCAAAAAATGTCAGGGAAACATTATTACTAACTAGAGAATTTACTTTAGTCATGATCATAAAATATTTCAGAAATATCAATATTTATGAATATTATTTAGTCTTTTAGATAAAAAGTACAAAATCACAAACCCTACATGCAGGTTGCTTAACATTTATAATTGTGTTACCTTGGCATTTACTTCAAATCCAGTAGTTAAGTTCTGAAAACTTAAAAGATTTCTTGAGGATTAATTTTCTTCCTTATGTGAAGATTTTTGAATCAGATTCAGTTGCAAATGAAGTGATATAAACTACTGTGGTAACGATTACTTTTTTTTTTTTTGTTCCTCCTTCCTTTTGCATGATTTGTCCTTACCACTTCTACACTCCATTAGCAAAGACATATTAAAAACAGATTCTGCTAAACCCAGCTGTTATAATTGAAACACCACAAGTAGATAATCTTAAACATGGGTAAATGATTCTCCATTTGCTGTAAAAGCAATTGTCTTCTGACAGGCTTAGAATTTTTCTTCCTCAGGCAAGATCTCCTCTCACTGGAATAACATGTATTATTGACATTCAAAAATACACTGACAGATGTGGGTTTTCTATATATCAACTTTGAATGTCACCTCTTTTCCACAGTGATAATTGAAGTCCCTTATTTGGATAGAAAATTCTCAGTAGATCAGATTTTTTATATTGTAGCAAAATTAGCTGGAGTACAAATAAAACTACTTTCCTTGTTATCTTCTAAAATAAAAAGATTTTTTTTTCTTTAGAACTTATTACATGTCTTTGAATAATATGTGTTATCTCAACAGAGCTTTATCATCTTTTTTCTCTAAACTTCAGCAAAATCAGGAGGCAGTTAACGTTCTCTGAGTCAAATCTCTTCATGACACACATTCTTTATACATCTTGCTATAAAAGAGAAATGGCATTTATGAATAATATGAAATTTTATGTTCACACCTTAAATATACTATTACAGTGAAAAAAAAGTTTTATATTTTTCTGCAATAGACTTTTTCTCTATTATATTAGAGTGTATATATATAGATATACACTCAAAGAAAAATATGTAAAGACAAAATTAAAACAGGAAATATAATGAAGAAAAATTACATGGAAGCTTACTGATATATTTAAAACTTAGTAAAAGGTGCTGCAAGTGTAAGTTAAAACTAATTTTTACTAAATGCCCATGATATCATGGCCTTTCCTATAGCTTTAGGAGGCTCACATCCTGGGTTAACACAGTATACAAGGTCCTCCTGATCCATGGAATAAGGACTCTCCTGTAAGAGTTGCTCTACAGAAATTGGAAGCAATTTACAATATCTTCTTATGTAAACCAGGTGATATTAAGAATAAAATTCAGAATCACACTTTAAAAAGCTTTAAAGAAGATCTAGCATCCCACCTATTATAAAACTCTTAAAAATATGGGTAGGTTAGAACTCTGATTTTGTATACTATACCTGGGCACATAGCTAACTACCTCTTTTTACCATGACCTGTGGTTTATAAAATTGCCAGAAACTTGAAGTTACTTACAGTTTTAAATTATGGCTAGATGCCTTCAGTGAATAGTTCTCAATTTAGGCATTATTTGGAATTATGCACTGCTCATATGGAAATGCTGAAAATCTCCACTTTATGTTCTTGGGAGTTCAGCCCTTTTTGATTTTCAGTGAAAGAAGAAATGGTAGTTCTGCATCACTTTAATTTTTTGCTGCTTCTCAATGATCTCCTTGCAGCTAAATTAAGACTGTGTTTTTGGAGAAGAGATATTGAAATTGGTAATACAGCCCCAGTTAACCTTTTTCTGAAGGAAACATGTAATCTGCACGAATCATGTGTCACATTCAGGGTACTCTGTGAGACAGTTTTCCCCTAAGCACAGAGAAAACTCAGGGTGAACTTGCTAAGATTTCATCATTGTAGATGATGAATCCCAGAATCAGCTGTTCAGAACCATCCCCAAGAGTCACACCATATGCCTGAGAGCATTGCCCAAAGGCTTCTTGAGCTCTGCCAGGCTGGTGCTGTGACTGCTTCCCTGGGGAGCCTGCTCCAGTGCCCAGCCACCGTCTGGGTGAAGAATTTTTATCTAATGTCCAACCTAAGCCTCCCTTTGATACAACTTCAGGCTATTCCATCAGGTCCTGTCCCTGACTGCCAGAGAGAAGAGATCAGTGCCTGACCCTCCTCTTCCCTTCAATGGGAACTTGTAACTGCAGCAAGGTCTCCCCTCAGTCTCCTCTTCTCTAAGCTGAACAAGCCAAGCAACCTCAGCTGTGCTTTTCAGAAACTCTAACGCTGCATGCAGGGCAAGTAAATTACATATATAATACCAAACAATGAAGAAAAGAGCCTCTTCTCTAGTGCTTATGCCAACTGTCAGAGCTTGCTGTGACTGTGGGATTAAACCATCTCAGCCTCTGAAATAACTGCATTCAAACTTTTATGAATGATCCCTGACCTGCACTAACCCCCTAAAATTGCCCGTGATTTGTCTGGGAGGGTGACAGCTGGCACTGCCCAAAAGCACGCCACATTTCTCTCCTTCACCTGAACAAATGTTCAGCCTGTTGTGTGGCTGAGCAGCCATGCCCCAGCCCCACCACTGCTTAAGGCACCCCCTAGACATAGCTGCAGGTATTTTCTCAGATAAATAAACCTGCATTGTATAAAATACCACGTGAAAGGGATCACAGCCTTCGGCAGCTTGCTGTGTGAGCATGAATCACCACTTCAGGGATTTAGGCATGATGAATTCCTATTGCTTTTAGAAGTTTCATGATATTCCACTTGGAAGAGTTGATGCAAGAAAATGCATTTTCCTTGTTTAATTTCAGTTAAATCGTCAATATGCACTGATTTCTTATTTGATTTTTAAAACTTTATTCTGCTTTGTCTGTCACCTTTTTTATCCTTTCTGGTTTTTTTTCTCCCTTTCTGCTCCATGCCATTATTGACTGTTCATTAATAGAAATCAGCCATTTTTGTACTATGTCTTTCATTCATGCATGTGTTTAGGAGAGTAAATTCTTTTTATAAAAGTAGCTACATAAATGATCATGTGAGCTGTTATCTTGAAAGTTTTTTAAAAATTAATCCCCTCTCCCCTACAAAACTGACAATCAGGCCTCTTACTTCTGACAGCAAACTCTGAAATATAAAGAAATTTATAATAATTGTAAACCTTGTGATGTTGTTTTCTGAAATGTGAAATGTCACTGTAATAAAACAAGCACAGTTCAGTATTAAATACAGTATAAGATGATTACTTCATGCTTCCATAACTACCTGATAGTCAACAAATAAAATGTGTTTTTTTTCTTTGTACATAATATTCATGACTGAAATGAAAAGCTTCAGCATGAGAAATAAAGTACAAAATTTTAAGTTATTTGAACCTTTATATATGGTGTCTAAATAGAACACTGTAAGAATGCATTCCTCAAATCCCAGAAATTATTGTATCCTGACACAAGACATTGCATTGAGTGACACATGAATGAAATTACAATATGAAATTACACTCTCATAATCCATAGGGCTACAGATTTTTAAAATAGCACAAAAATTATAATTCTAAGTTTATATCCTCAAAAAATCCTCATACTGCAAGTTACCATATAAGTTAAAGCTTTAACCATAGCATGTTGATAAGGTTTTATAAAGTAATAAGTTGAGATAAAGATTCAGATAAAATCTAGATCAATTTTTTTTTTAATTAATTTCTTATGTGTTGAAAGTAAGGGTGTTTTTTTCTCATGTTCTCCTTTCATTGTTTGACATCAAGCTGGAAATGCTCTTGAACTTTTGCCTATGAGAAGTAAATTGACTGCACAAAATTTTGCGTAATGAATTTTTTTTTCAGACCACTGGTCCTCATAAGCTAGCAAGTGAAGTTCTACAGGTGCTTTAAGAATAAAGGTGTGTGTCTTTGAAGTAATGGAATTTGCTGAGTTATCTCTCCTTTTTGTTATAATACACTCTAATTATTATTATATATTATATCTGTTATATATTAAAGTTGGATTGTATTTTTTGTGATATTCTTCCCATGTCTGATTTAATATGACTAGGAATTCAACTGATTTTAACTTGTAAAGTTGATAAATTTTGAATATATTATTGATGCTTTAAATTACATTGTAAAATACTTACTTTTTCTGAAAATTTTGGGAAGTTTATTATCTTCTTACATACATGGAAAAAATTCTGTTCTCTTTCTGGTTAATATTCTAGTTTTACCCTGCAACACATTAAACATTTTAAAATTCTAGTTTACACATAATATTTCCAAGAAAAGTGCATAGATAGTATTTTTTCTCTTTGTAGGCAATTACAAAAAATACTGAAATGCCATTGAATTAAACAACTTGTTTAGCTTTGGATTTGAGCTCTGTTTTATTTACCCGATTAAAGATAGAATTCAAAATGAAAAATTAGTATTTTGATTTCTAAGTTTTCTTTCACATAAATAATCAAGAAACATCGATTAATAAAGGATATGATTTGGCAACAGACAGCATATATTTTTCCCCATTATACACATAGTTCTAATAGCATTAAAAAAAACCCTGTGGCACAGTAAGAACTTGAAATGTAAAACCAATTAGAATTTTATTTCAATATTCAAATGAATGAACTTAATTTTGTATTAGGGTCTTTAGACCAGCACAACTAATACTACATGCAATATTCACAGTCATGGTTATAGTTAAACCTGTCTTTTTTGAGGCTTACTAGTTGTCAAATCCACCTGGAAAGGAGGATGATAACCATTCAGGTATTGTCTCACTGATAATAGTGTAGCTTTGAAGAACTCTAATTTGTAGCATATATCAAGATGTTTGCAGGCAGTGATGGAGAAATGAAAACAAAAAACAAACAAATAACCCAAAAAAGAAAACTTAGAACTTCCCAAACACTGAATTTCTTCCTGAACTCTTGGAACTGAATGGAATTTACATTTATAAAATACACAATTTAATGAAGTATAGTACAGCATAAATATTGGAACTGAGTACTAATTTGATGACATCTATAAGTTCCACAACCCTTAGGTGTTCTAGCTGAGAAGATAAACTTCAGCAGAACACTGGGACTTTGAAATTCCTTGATATCAACAAAGTGTATAAACATAAATTCCATTTTGGAATATTTGCAAGCTGACTGTCAATGCATGCAAAAGACACTCAAACTTATTCATGTTAGTAAGAGCCAATGTGTTCTTTAGAGAAGATATATCTACAGTAGTTTATCTGGGTCAGTGTAACCAAAATGTTGACTAAAAATGTTCTGCTATTTTAAGCATCTCTGAACGTTCATATAAACATATCCCTTGGACTGTGTTTTCTGACTCAAACTTTTAGGTCCAGAGTTAAAGGAATCATATTTTTTTGAAGCAAATATGCCCAGATGTTTAGGTTTCCTCTTTAATGTGCACTTCTTTTTCTCCTGTGAAACTTATTTGCATTCTACACTGCTGTAGTAATTCTCACGTTGAGCTATGCTGGCAATAGGTTAGGCCAGCTTGTTCCAGCCAAACATTAACAACACCGGCAATTGCCAGACTAACTGTTAAAAGCATTTTCAGCCAACACATTCCTTACCCCTGCTGATTTTTCTCCTGGGGGCTGAGGAAATTTGGCTCAGTGGCTGGTTCTTTTTACCAGCATGAAAACTGAACTGTTCTAGTTCAGTTCTCATATTCAGAAATGGCTCATACCTTGTGCAGAGTGGAATCTAGCTATACCAAACATTTATAAGCCTCATTAAAGTAAATCTTTATTTGTTGTTCTATATGTAGTGTAGATGTAAAAGAACACAGAGCGTTTATTAACATGCAGCAAGACTCCTTTCTTGAACTGATGTTCAAATGCAGAATTTGTTTGCATTTGTGCACCTGGGTGATGTTATTATGGGGAATTTTGTTGGATTTTTCTAAGTTTGTAAAAGTGTTTGGGTAGCAACCTAGGCATGAGCAACATGAATACATGGCCACAAATGCTTACATGGCTTCTTGCGAGTTTATACATTTTTTTAGAATTTCATTTTTCCAACACGTGGCAACTAAATATGCTTATCTTTCTTTTTTATTTTTATAATGAACAACATCTTTTTTTCTCTTGCATGATATTTTTACTTTAAAGTCTCCTGTGTTATTTAAGTGCACACACACACCCACCTACACACTCAGGTAGGTGCTCATTTGCTGAAATACCTTCTGTTGTGATACTCATCAGCTAAAAAAAGATGAAGGAGCAGTCACTGATCATGATAGCTTCTTGGTTTTAGTTTGGTAGCCAATTTTAGTTTCAGAGCCAATTTTTTAAAACTTGTTTGATGGTTCATACACCTGCGGCATTCTAGTCTTTTGAAGAAATAAAGAAATAAAGCCTTGCCATACTCTTGTGTCTGTGGCTTTCATATCAGCCTCATTGAAAGTTTTTCAAGATGTTCACTTTACACTTTTCTAGCCAAAAATGTTCTTTGAAGCATGTTTTACTTCAGTTACTTTTCAGAGAAAGGAAATTAAATGTGAAAGGAGATTTAATGCAGGTACTAACAAAGGACTTTCTTCTCCTTCCTCCCCAAAGGAGCCTCTCTTATGAGCAAAACTTATTTCCATTCCAATTTCTAGTGTTTTTGTTCAAAAGAACTGTCACTATGTTGTTATTCTCTAGAATTCCCACAGTCCCTGGAGGTTTCTTTGTCAATCAAGCCATGTTTAAAACAATCTTGCTGATGCTCTGTGTCTTCTACATGTCAAAATATCTGTAAATACCTCCTACCTGTCTTACACTTTAAGATATTTGGAGACCTGCCTGTTAATATTTGTGCACTCTAAGCAATTTGGGAAAGGGACAATGTTCCTTTTTTGTGTATGCAATGTCTCATGGAGAGGGTTGGAATTTCTGCCTTACATAAATAAAATAAAATTTCAGACATTAATAAGGAATGAATGCTACACTGAGCTTTATTTCTATAATATAAATTACAGAAATATATAGAGATACACACATATATAATGTACTTGCTTAATTATATGTTTTAAGGTAATTGCTTTGAATCAAGGTGGCCATTATTTCTTTCCATATTGAATGTTGTCTCCAAATACTATACTAGAGTAAAAGAAAAAACAAAGCCCAAATTAGCATTAAATGGACCGTATAGATAAAAACATCTTTGTGTGTGTGGGTGTGTGTGTGTGGTAGGTTTCTTTTTCTCTTTCATTTATGGGGTTTTTTTGTTTGTTTTGTTGGTTGTTTTTCTCACACTGCTCTTGGGTTTTCCAGATTCTTTGTTTTTTAAGCCTGACAGTCACATTTTATCTTTTTCTTAAATGCACTTTCTTTTTCAGAAAATTGACAAGAAACACATCCTTAGTAGTTAATGGTTGTTATCATTTCAGTTTTACACATGACAGATTTTCTTCTAAATATTCTCAAGGGTGATCTTTGCTGTCTTTATCTACCTTGTGTATGTCTTCTAAATTTGGACATAGTTGATAGACATTTCCACTATCTTGACTAGGATGAGATTTTCACCAACTTAGATACAAATTCATCTTGTTTCTGAAAATGTAATGAAAAGGTACTATGTGTGATTGAACTATAAACAACAAACAGACTAAACCCCCCAAAACAAACCATTACTATTTAGGCTTATTCATTATTTTTGGAGAAGGAAGTGAAAAATAGTGGAAAATATTCGTAGTAGTCCAAATTCCAGGGGAAAAGACAAAGTCACACTTTGAAGAAAGTATTTTTATTTTGCTTGAAAAATTTTCTTGTAAACTGCAAAACAAAATTTGATCTGTATAGAATATGGAGAAAAACCTAGAGACGTAGATAATCTTGAGAAACCAACCTAAATTCATGTTCTTAAAGTGAGCTGCATAGATAAGACTTCTATGACAAACACCTAGATACAGATGCCAGAAGGATCATTTTAGACTGGTATTCCAGCTGTAAAAAGAGACCTCAGATCCTGGCCCTGGAAGAGCTGCTCACTGAGGATGGTTCATTTCAGGTAATGTGTGGATCCAGTCCTAGAAACTTTTCCTTTCTGGCATCATGCTATTCCTGGGAATGTGAAAGCAGAACTCATCTGAGATGGCAAGGACCATATAGAGTCAGAAATGGGGAAAAGAAAAACAAATGTTTCACAAGACTAAAATTTGTGAAATAAGAAAACCAGTAAAGAAATTTCTGTGGAAAACACGTTGGAAAAAATAATTAATAATAAATAAAATTAAGGCAGTTTGGAGTTCTTTAAACAAAATCAAGGGCATAATTGCAACTATTTCAACCAGCATAAAGCTAGCATGGTCATGCAAAATCAGCTGGTCTGTACAGAGAAATCCTGCAAAATGGAAAAGTACTGAAAAATCGAGCTCTAGAGATGACTATTATAAAATAAACTTTGTTAAGTCATGTAATAAATGGTGATCAAAATGTATTTTAAAAATTCCGTACATTGGTAATATAGAAATGGATTCTTTACAAATATTTCTGGACAAGTCAGGCAAGTTGATTTGCTGAAAAGCAGGAATGAAAAGCTAATGCTGAGGAGAAAACATGTTTATTGTCTTTTGAATTCAGTCTTCACAAAACAAGTTGATTTTGATTAGCTAACTAGCAGTACTAAGGACATAGTAGTAAACCAGGAAAAAAGCAGTTTAGAGCGTGCTTAAATTAGTTAGATATTTTCAAATTAGTTCTGACTGGCGAAACTCTGAATGAATCCTAAAAAATATATCCGTTTTCTTTTAAAACTATGGAGGATAGGAAACTGTTATAGAAGACTAGAACAAAAGAAGCTTTTTGCTTATGTTAGAGGAAAGTACATAAGGAATGCAGGCACTTGTTATCGTTCAGTGAAATAATTTTCCAGCATCTAGATGTGGAGAGAGAAATAATAACCAGTTTAGTTTCTTTTCAGAAATATATATGATCAAAATATTTTTTGTTATCATTTTCAATCTAAACTAAAGAGTGTCCTTCCTTATAAAACTTTGTTACTTTGTGAAGTAGAGGTGTCTCAGAAAAAGGCAAAAGAAAACCAAATTATTTCAGATGGGAGAAGAAAACTAGAAAATTTGTTCTTAGGCTGTTGCTGCCAACTGTCAAACAAAAAGATGTACTTAGTAGGATCCAGAGTACTATTTGATGTTTTAATTAGCAACTAGGACAAAGGCATAGGAAGTATTCTTGTTAATTTGCAGACAATTCCAGCTGTGATGGACTTCCTCCATGTTTAATATTGAAATTGAAAAGTAAAATGATCTAGAAAATTTGGAGATATGGTTGAAAAAATAGGCTACAGTCTAAGAAGGTAAAATGAAAAAAAATGTATTTGGGTACAAAAGTTTAGCTACATGAAACCGAGATGAGAAATAGCTGGTCAGGTGCAATCCTGCAGAAACAGGTGTGATTAAAATCAACAAAAAGAAGAACACTGATCAACATTGTCATAAAGTTATAAGAAAGGTAAATACCAAGCTAGGAAATAAAAGTGGGTTTGTAGTGTGTGAAATCCTCCTGTTCTCTTAGGTACTGGTAAATCCTGCACAAATGGTCTTCACTGGCACCAAACTCTGAGAATTCAATCCACTAGCAGAGTCTGGAAAAGTGTATTTAGAATTAAATGATAATTACAAAATTATCCATATGATGACCCATAAGATTACCCAGATGATTAGAAAACAATACCCATACAGAAGTACTGACTAGAAAACATTATTCAGTTAGAAATACTGAAGGAACTAAAGGTGCCTTATCTCCTCTGGGTAAGACATGGCCACAGACTTGACATTTGCAAGAGAATTTCAAAAAGAAGTTTAATAATTCTTTCCAATATCTAGAGAAAAAAAAGAGGCTTCTTTTTATTGTTTTGGAAAGAATTACATTTTTTGCTATCAATACTAAAATTAAAAGAAAATTATTGTCAAATGCATATAAAATGTAAATAAGAAACTTCTACTTTTGTAATATTGATTTCTATTGTAAATTGCCATAAGAATTTTCTTATATAATTCAAGTATCAAATAATTTTTAAATTAATTATCTTGAAGGCATAAATCCTATTGTGAAGAGGACATTTAGAAAAATAATCAGATATCACAAATGTTTACCTGAGATTCTGCACAAATATGAACCTCTGAAAAACTTTAGGAAATGTTGATGAATTCCAAAGCAGAACACTTGCCATTTTATGTTGGTCATTGTCATTCAATATTAAGAGCTTTAAATACATGAATATTTTTCACATGAAAAACACATGTAAATGTTCAAAACTGCCATTACATTAAAAATATATTAAAAAACCCAAGCTATTTCATCTTAGATTAGAATGCTAAAACATTCCATTATTCAATAATTTTTATGCCTATTTTATTACAATTTTTTTCTTCTAATGGGCTAAATGTTATAAAAGTAAATAGGCAATTGTTATTTTTGCCTACTTTAGAGCATAGCCCCAAACTAGGTGTGTTACTCCATTTTCCATTTAGCTTCTATAGCTGGGTCAGTCCAAAGTCATAGCATTAACAGATGACTAATGACACCCAGTTATGGCATCTGCTTTATTGTGGGATGATCATGAAGTCACAATAACTTTCATCCATTTAGGTAAAACAGGAAAGTAAATGTTTCTCACTCCCAGAAACAAACCAACTGAACTGCCCACTCAGTCTAGATGTATTTGTACACCAAACTAATCCAGAGGCAGTTTCTGAGGTTTAGAAAACTGAGTCTTCTTGCTGCTCAGGGTAAGCCTTTAGCTGTAGTGTAAGTGTACATTCAACATCCCACAGAGAACTAGTTTCATTAGTGAGGACATGCAGTCATCAAAAATACTATCCATGTTGTTCTGAGACTGCTAATATGTAAGCATCTCTACCTCCCTCACTTATGATGACATAGTGTAGTCACTTTTAGCCTAATGAGTTTATGTTTTCCAAAGTCATATTCTAGTCTTATTACCAATGTCATAAGACTAGACTTTGTAAAAAAAACAAAACAAAACAAAACAAAACAAAACAAAACAAAATAAACAAACAAACAACTCCAATCCAATGAAAAAAATAGAGCAGTAGTAAATGTTATGCATTATGCTGAACATTGCCCTAACGAGGGCAAAACATCTGGTTCCTCTTCCCCATTCTAACTCATGGTGCACAAACATGAATCCATGGGTACCCGCTGGGAGTGGTGCAAACTCGAGATATCAATATGAGTTCTGGGATTAATGAAAAAATATATTATAGGAGAGAAGAAACAAATGAACATTATTCACACCTGTGTTGGCTGTAGATGGCAAGGTTTTGGTAGCAGGTGCTCCAGGCAGCACGCTTTTTCATCCTATTTTTGTTCCTCTGTCCTGCTGAGGATGGGGAGTGAAAAAAGCTGGGTAAACATCTGCTTACTGGCAAAGGTGCCACCACACCACCTTTTCACCCCTGCTAGATTTCCTTCATGCCTAATGGATCACGACAACTAAGAGTTTCACGGTCTTAAACCAATCAATTTTTCTTGGTTTTCTAGAAGTGTTTAAATCCTTTTTGCCTGCAATTGTAATAAATAATTTATTTCCACAATGTTTTGCTTCATTTCCTTAGTAAATGATCCCTCTCTAAAATGAAAAGAAAAATGGCAAAGAGTTTATGTAGTCTCATGACGATGGAAAGGCTATGCTATAATAAGAGCAGAACTGGGGACAAAAGGTATGCAATCCCAAGACAAGAACATGACTGAAAATAAGACATAGATATGAAGTTAATCCTTTCTGATTTTTCTCATGATGCTATCTTATTGCTAATTTCTGTTGCCATTCATCAAAAACCAAAGTAGAGAACAAACAACTTTGTTACTTGTGGTGCTTCTATTCAATCTTCTAAAACCATGTATTGTGAATATTTTCAAACACTTTATTTGATACATATTGATGTTACTGGGGGTGGGGTTTGTGATCAACAATAAAGAACAAGAAGTCTAATTAATAAAAAGTTGATATAGGTACAAGGAAAACACCAAATCCCTTTGTCACGTTGTCACCAGTCTCACTACATTTAGCTGCTGAAGTGTGAAATTCCGTGATGTTAATTTTAAAGCCTACCTTTCAACTGCTGGCTGAAGAGAGCTTGTTTTCAAGGGAACTGATTCCCATGGAGAGTAATGATAGATTTTTTTTTTATGGACTGAAATACAAGGTAGGAGTTAACCATCTCTAACCTCCAAGGATCTCTTATAATAAAGCTGGAATATCAACAAATCTGGCTCTCAAATAAACCTTGACTACATAAAAATTAATGAAAAAATATTTCAGAATTTGGATTTTGTTACTCAAGTCCAGTGAATCTGAAGTGATATTTCTTCTTCTTTTCCTATCAAAGAATGCCTTCTCATGGTAAAACTTCATGTGTTGGGTCTAGGTGAGATGGGGTTAATTTTCCATAGCAGTTCCCATAACACTGTGCTTTATACAGGTAACTAGAATATTTTATTAACACACCAGTACTTCATCTACTGCTGAGCAGTGCTGGCACAACTCTCTGAGATTGCCTCTCACCAGTAGTCTGGGGGTGGGAAAAATCTTGGGGAGCGACACAGGACGCCTGACCCAAACTGACCACAGGGATTTCCATACCCTGTGATGACTGCTCAGCAATAAAAGCTGAGAGGAAGGAGGAGGGATAGGGGTATTCATTATTATGATGTCTGTCTGACAGGTAGCTGCTGTGCATACTGAAGTCCTGCTTTCTGGGAAGTGACTGGACATCACTTGCTGATGGGAAATAGAGAATATATCTCATTTTCATTTGCTTCTGCAAGCAGCCTTTGGTTTTGCTTTATTAAACTACCTTTATCTTGACCCATGAGTTCCTTTTCATTTTATTTTCTCTCCCCTCCTCCATCCTGCTGGGGAGGAGAGTGACAGAGCAGCTTGGTGAGCACCTAAGATCCAGCCAAGGTCAACTCACCACACTGCATTTTTAACTTTTTTGAAATATTTGTTAATCCTTTTCTTCCTTGTCAGACTTAACAAGTCTGACAGAGTTGAAACACAGCTGATGGTTTTACAGCCAAGCACATAGATAAAGCAGAGATCTCCACATTTGTGTAATTAATTCAGCACAGATAACTTTGAGTGCCCTAAAAACAGACTTTAAACTGATAAATTAGAAAATTTAGTTTGACAACCTTATTTCTGCTATGGGCAAGGGCAGTTTAAGTCATGACAGAGATAAGGCATGAAAAGCCACTTGAACTGACTTGACATAAGCGATAAGTGCACTTGCTGGAATGTTCACTTTTGATGTCATTGTCATTAAATAGGTTTTGATCACTATAAAGGTGTGCTCACTGAATGAGAATAAATACTTATTAATAAAATATCAAAAAATACAAAACAGCATGCCATAACAGCCAAAAAAAGGCTCCTCAAAAATGATAAGTATATGAAGAAGCACAGAAAAAATATTTCTTGACAATACCAGCAGCAGATTATTTTATTCTAGTTTTTCTTTATTTTTAAAACAAAAAAACCCCCAGATATATTTTACAAATTTTGTGGTTTCCTCCATTCTGGAAATGCTAAGAGGAAAATACTATTGGCAGTATTAAAAAAAAAAAACCAAAACTGTCTCTTTCTGTTTTTCTAGCAGTTAATCATCATAATAATGCAACCACTGTAGCTTCCTTTGATTTTATTTTAATGCAGCAGTCTATGCCTCTCCCTGATATTCCAGAATTGCCAAGATTATACCAAATTCTGGCAATAGGTTCTGCAGGGCTAGCACATGTTATTCAGAGAAATACCACATATTCAATCACAATAAATTTATGCTTCAATCTAGGATTTGAGGGGAGAGAGAACAGGGTCATTACTCTTATATAAAATCTTGAATGTCTGGAATATAAATTAATGGCTTAACAAGTCAAGAAGAGTCATTCCACGAAACAGGCAAAAGGTTTTGGCCACATATTTAGTAGAAAAGTAAATTCCTTATTCCTTATAATATGAATAAAATTCATATTATTTCGGTTTAAAAATATCCCTCTGTATATTTTGTATATTTTTGTAATAACTTTTCCAAATTTTTTGTGTAAGTATGAATTTAGCAACTATCTAAACAGGGTTCAGCAAATAGTAGCACCAAAATCCAGTCATACCATTTTTGACACTTATATTCATTTCTTAACACTGATGTCCTACTTTAACATATTGGAATCTTTATTTACAAAAACATCTTTTAGACTTTCTTAGACACTATGTACATGTATTTGTTTATAAATGTACTTGTGGGCACAGTTCAAGAATTTCTTTAAAGCTACAGCATAAAACCTTTATTTGAGATATTCCAAGCTCTTCTCTAGGTAGATGCACAATAATATAATCATTGCAAGTTCTACTTGTTTCTGATTAGAATAAAAATATTTTCCCCCACAAACCTGTAAATGTGTAGAGTAATCTTTTATACTTGATTTATTTGCAAAGAACAGTTGACCTCTATGAGTTGTAATAATACCTCCTTTTTTTTTTTTAATATCTTATTGGAACTTATCAGTTTGGAAAGTTCACCCTTCACCAAAATTTCTTCTTCAATGACTTTGATATAGAAATCTAACATTCTGATCAGATCCTGTTCATTATTTGCACTTGAATAAGACAAGCCACAGGTGTAAATAAGCAGCATGATATAAAAACTTACTGATGCACAAATTATTCATTTAATGAATACTATTAAGGTTACAAACACAAATTAACAATGTTAAATTTTAAATGTAAAGTGATATTAGAGAACTCAATAGGCAGCACAGTATTCTCTAAATGAATATATTAATATGAAGATAAATTGCAGTACAATATTCTTCTTTCTAATTCTCCTTTGTACTTGGCACTTTTGAGGCCAGACCTTGAATCCTATGCTCAAATTTGGACCCCTCACCGGAAGAAAGACACTGAGCTGCTGGAGTGTATCCAGAGAAGATCATTAAAGCTGGTGGTGCTGAAGTCATGAGGAGGCTGCCCACAGAATTGGTGGAGTTATTATCCATGGAGGTATTTAAAAAATATGTGGATGAGGCTCTTCAGGACATGGTTTAGTAGTAGACTTGAAAGTGTTAGGTTTATGCTTGGACTTGGTGATCTTAAGGGTCTTTTCTGCAATAAATGATACCTAGTTTCATGATATTTCATGATATATAAGTGATACCTACTCCTACTTAGCATAGTACCTTAGGCTGCACTCTGAAAAACTTGTTTTAGTTAATATATACTTTCAAAAAAATATATTTCCCACCTCGATTATGTTACTCTTAAGGCTTTCAACTTTCTTTTCCTAGTATTTACAACTTTTCCTTGCCTAACCTGCAGTGTTATGGACCTTGATCTTTTTTCCCATCTGAATACATATTTTTATAATTATGCTGTCACTCTCATAGGTCCTTCAGTGAGATTCTGTTCAACCTCATTTCAGATCTTTGTACATAACTTGGGTTTAATTGGCCCTCTAACTAAAAGCTGCAGATAAAGTTTAATAATGTTTTGTAAATTCATTTGCAATGGGAACTAAAAGCACATTACCCAAACATTCTGCTATTACCGTGTTTGCAGGATAGTGCTGAGGGGAACAAGTATTTGCCATTAATTTTGTGTTATTGTTATTTTTCGTTTTAGGACTACCTGAAATTTTCTTGCATTTAAAGAGGCATCTAACAGGTTAGTGCCTTCTTTTCTCATCTGATTGCTCTTGCTTTTTTCCCAAAGTATAATTAAGAAGAAAAAAAATATTTCTTAATATCTTCTTCGTATCTCTGCCAAAATACCTTGTTTGAAAAGTGAATTGTTCTGATTTTGCCTGCAGCTGAAATTCATAGGCAACAAAATTGTCCTTTTAAGATTTCAGGAAATTTTTTAAGCTGGTTTTAGAAATTTACAACTTAAGATAGATTATGTCAGGCTGGAATAGTTCCATTCAAATCTTCCATTTCCTTTGTTCCTTCTCTTTAGTTATATTTTTGGCAACTATGTAATAAATTACAGAAATGAAAAAAATCTTGGAGGTCTTGTTGCAATATATTTAACTGGTTAGCCACTGAAAATGTTAATTCAAACAGAGATTCTGCTTAATAGCTCACTCTATAGCTGCTGTGTTTTTTTTTATGATTATATTCATCCAATTTGAGTCATTCTCCACATGCATTTCTAATGGTATTTCAGTATTGTAGAGTATCTCCATTTCTCCCCAATGTCACTCCAAAAAGGCACAATCTTCCCACAGATGCAGTGACATATCTGCTGTGCATATGCCTTCATCTTTGAGACATCTCAGTTCCACCTTCCTCTCCCCACCACCTTCATCTTCCCTTTGCATATTTCCTTCATGGCAATAAAAAAGAAAAAAAAATCCAACACTTTGTTGCTGTTATCATCAAGCAAAACATGGATTAATTTATGTAATCTACCATTTACTTTATGACACCTCCAGCCGGTTGCAGAGGAAATACTTTTAAATTCCCACAGTCAAGGTCAATTTACTTCTCCAAGACAGGGCAATTCACGACCTTTTCTGATCATTCCCTTTTTGCAATTAATTTATTGAACTGCATCATTAGCCCCATCATGGGGCTAACTCTTCTCCCTTTGATCTGGGTGAAAAGGTTTTTGTAGATAAGAAAGAAGATTGCATCTCCAGAAAATTCATCCTAGAACCATAGAATATGCTCAGAATATTCTTTCTAAGTTGAAGTAAGCCAAAGGGGTAAACTTGTCTTATAAACTCTTCCGATCAGATGCTAATGTAACCAAATTTAATTTCTCTGTGTCAGTGTAAGTGATTTAGACTTGAATCTTGTTATATTCTAGATGTTATTCTGGCAAAGCAGGCTCATGCGGGCTCTGGCAGTCTCTGTCCATATTTAGTCACAGTCTGTAAAACTTGGAATAAGTAATGATTATATGACATTCAGAATAGTAAGACTAACTGTACATGAAAGTTTGTTTTTTATCTGCTGCCCTTAGCCTAGAAACTTCAGAATCTGAGCTGAAGATGAGGTCTTTTGGCTTGTTGCTGCAGAGAAAGGAGACAGAAAACGCTCCAGGCTGCCTGACATGAGTTATATATTTTGGTTTTAAAACAGCATATGGACTAGCACTTCTGAAACATAATTTCACAGACTTTTTAAAAAGTTCTTGAGTTCTAGCAAAATTTGAAGATAACAGTTCCCTTGCTTTGCAAATTTGAATGTCTTTAGTCATCACCAAGTAAATATGTGTTAGTATTTTCCCTTTCCTAAATGGTCTAATTAGCATAGCTGGCTGTTATGAGCCTCATTCATTTAGTACAGTCATTCTAAAAAGCTGTAGTGACGTATCTGGCAACTGCTATTCAGCAAATTTAACAATTAAGATATACTGGATGTTTTTTCCAAAGCACTTTGCAAAGAGCATAATGAAAATAGTTCTTCACAGAAAATGTTGTCAGACTAGCATGTGTCAGACCAGCAGAAGAAGCTGAAACTTGTGTGATGTGCCATTCAATAAGAGTTGAGAGGAATATTTGATTTTTAGAGGTATTCAGCAGTGAGCTAGGAACAGAACACTGGATTCTAACAGTTTCTATGTCCAGCCCATATATCAAGCTTGGCACTTCTCTGATACAGGGGAAAATGACCCAGACTGGCTCAGATTAACTCTAGGGAGTTGAAATGCTGCTAGTTATCCTTGTGTATGCAATGACCAAGATTTGTTTCAAAGAGAATGAAAAAAAAAATTAATTGTAAATTACAGAAAGATGAAAAAAGTCCAGCTGAAGCAGGGTTTTAAAATCAGTGAACTGTTTTGTGATTGCACTTTTAAGCTATGCAATTTGAGAATGAAAATGACAGTGTAAGATCTTATTGTGCTGATACTCTGTCACAGGACAGATATAAACAACACCAATCTTTTCCCCTCTCCTTTCCTCCTCTGAAATTCAGAATAAGTCTTTTAGTAGTTCACAGGTACTTACAATTACATAGATTTTTTTTTTTAAGGAAGAAGTGTTTTCCCCCCATTTTTAGTATTGATGGTGATACATAAAAAGTCAAATCCATGCCTGTAGGAACATGTATTTACAGAAGCAAACACTATTACTCTATATGAAATCAGCATGTAACTGTGGGAGAAAACACAATGCTCTAATGTTTAATGAACCAAACTTATTATTGAACAAACTCTTTCTACTCTGGCCTCTGGGCATAATATGATACAATTTATTATGAAACAAATCCAGAGTGCTTTACTTGTCTGCTTCAGTGGGTAATTCCTTACTGTGAATAACAAAGGTATGGAGCACAAAATAAAAACTATATAATAATGGGCTTTTTCTCAAATTAAGGCACATCGTATTTCTCAGATGTAGAATAGGAATGCAGTAATAAAACTATAACTTCCCAACTGATTGAAATAAATAACACATAAATGATCCACAAGCAGAGAAGAAGCAGGTGGATTGCAGCTATGAATGAAGTGTAGAGAAATGTTAGGACTGGCAATGACTTGTTCGCATTCTATATTTGTCCTCTGTGGAATATGGATCAATTTAATTCTATAAAATAAAATTCATTTATACACAGCTCCTCTGGGACCCCTGAAGTCAATTTTTAATGACTAGCAGCATGATGCTCTCTGCTAGAAACTGCTTTGAAGTAATATTCTCCAAGTCCATAGAAGTGTAGTTCATTTCTTTGCAGGCGTTCAGATCATTGCTATCTTCTATACAGCACCATTATGTACCTAACGTGGATTCTTTGTGGGGAGAAAAAAACATACAGAACACTCCAGTTATTAATTTTCAGCTGTGCAAATATTACATATTTGCAGGTTGAAAGTGGAAAGTTCTTATGTAGTGTACAGAATGGCAATGGGAAAACATACACTTGTTTTAAAAATATACACTTTTTAAAAGTCATTTCAGGAGAGTGATTGGTATGCATATTTTAATCCATTGTAAATATTTATCTTTCTACCTGCATAAAATATAAACCAATTAATTATCCATAAGAAATTGGAGGGAGTACTCTGACTTTAATTTAGTAATACATAATAAAGAGTACTTATAGTATTTTACTTCCATATATTAATTGTATATACATTTAATAAATAATAAGCTCCTGTGTCCTTCTTTCTGCTTTTAGTTGGTTTCTTTTCTCCATCATGAGTACAGAACTGGTTACAGTGAGTGGTGAAATGTCACTGTGTACATGAGTAAATAGTATGAGAAATGGACTTCTGATTCACAAGCCTAAATTTTGGGAAACTGACATTTTTGTCTGGGATCATGGATGAAAGTCGGGTATAGAGCACATACTTCAAGATTTTTATTTCAAATATTTCTTGGACAGCACTTGCCTAACTTAACTTAGCTATCTAGATGTAGACTAACAGTGCTTACCCGTCTTTACATACAACAAATAGACACAAAGAAGGAAGTTTCAGGAAGTCTAAAATAGTATCAAATGCAACTGATGTTGCTATACTTTTATAAGCCAGATGAGATGGACTTATTTATTTCAAAGATTACTCCTCTTGTTCTCAGTTTTTGCTTCATGGTGTAATGGATGAGCGTTATGCAAAAATAATGAAAAAAAAAAGAAGTGCTAAATCCATAAAATTTGAATAAGTATCATGTTTCAGGGAAATACAATATCTCCTATCTTTTTAAAATTTCTGAACTAGTCCCAACAAAATGGAATTTTCTTATTTCAAATGTCAGTCTGCCTCTGACAAAAACAAACAAACAAAAAAAAAAAAACCCAAAACCACCAAAAAAAACCCAAAAAGAAACAAAAAAAAAGGATCAAACTCCAAGATCAAAGATTTAAAAGTTATAAAGTTATAATCACATCTGGTCAAATAGGAAAACTCTTCTTGAATTTCCAAGTCTGTTCCTCTGCACAGCTCACTTAAAGAGAGGGTGGGTTGTGAATAAAATCCTAAATCACATAACATTGTCAGATTTGAGAAGCATTATACTATCTTTCTGTCTTTTCTTCCCCAGTGATACACTGATGAAAAAAATACAAAACATAATTATAATATTGACAATTATATTAATACTATGAAGTTAAAAACAAAGGTCAATAAAGCTTTCTAACATAAACACTATTACATTTGAAAAGAGTGAAAATAGACCAAAATGCACAAGACATGTTATTACCTTTGGCCAAATCAAATTTTAGAAGCAGAAAAATAAATATTTCTAATAATATCATATCACTTATTGTCCATCTATAAGTTCTCTTGATTTGCTATTTTCCTTGCATTTTGGATAAAGAAACCAAACAATCTAATTTCACTAACTCATTTCTCATAAGGAACATAACACTTTGAACTTTTATAAAAGAAGCAATATAAAATATATTATTTTAAGTTTTGAAATTATTTTAACATATATTATTTTAAGGATTTTGAAAATCTATATGCCCTTTTCTCTAAAAGAAATTTGAATAGTATTTCTTTAAAATGTCAATAAAGAGAATGGTTTTGGCAAATTGATTACTTGTGGTAAGTTCACCAAAGCTGCTTTCTATATTAATTTTTTCAAGCACTTTTCAAAGGCAATGAGACACAGCCAACTGTCCATAGATTAAAAAAAGATATTTGTGGAAATTTAAGAGGAAAAAAATCAGAAAACTATGAGGAGTTTTGTTTGGATGCAAGGCTGGAAAACAAGCTACAAATCAGCCCTTAAATGCATCAGTTCTTGCAGAAGTCAAACTACTAGGTGAAAAGTACTGATGTGTATTTTTCTTAACTGAGCAACATTATCCCATGTTGGGAGAAGTTTTACATTTGAAAATTAGATTCCAAACACAGATTCTGAACGATTAAATTGATTATATTGTGAAAAAACCACCCAAGGGAAATACTACAACCATCATTTGAGCCTCATTGTAATGATGCTACACAGAACTCTGAGAACAGATTGTGTCGGATGACTATGTAGGTATTTTCTGCCATTTATTTCAGCTGTTTTATAAACTCTACTGTATTGGTTAGCCACCAAACAATTTTTTAATTCAAACATATGAGGATTTATTAATCTATCCAATATCTTTGTATAAACACCATTTCCCAAAGATGTATACAATAGAATCATTTATATAATATCAAATAAACCCGCTTAATTGTGATGTTGTGAAGACGGTAAATATTAAAGACAATTTTAAAGTTGGAGTTGCAGTGCCTAAATGTGCTTTATTGCACAATACTAAAGGTCAAAATCTTCTCAAAGTACCTGAAGTTAAAATTTTGTTGTAATTTGACTGTGCTCAACAAGGATAAAATGGGTGTCTTGACTTCACTACTCACTCGAAGCTCCAAAAGTAAAAATTAGCCTTGAGTTTTTAAGCCACCTACTAAAATCTGTCTTGCTATCCTGTAGTTTTAATAGTTTGCTATTGTTTAACCACGGTAGGCAGCTCAGTCCCACACAGGGTCCTCTATCCCAGACAAATCCAGTACACAGCCTAACATAACATACCTGCTTCCCCTCAACTCTCACTCCTTTTTTTTTTTTTCAGAAGCAACCTTGAGGATGGAGTGACAATGCCAGTGAACAAGGGAACAGCACAGAAATAGTTTATCTGGACTTCTGTAAAAAGTCTTTGAAACAGTCCCATACAACATCCTTCTCTCTTATCAGTCCAGACCGGCACCAGAGTTACCTCATTTCTTAATTAACGACACAAACAAAGGGATTGTGTTCAACCTCAGCAAATTCACAGATGGCATCAAGCTGAGTGATTCAGCTGACACACCTGAAGGATGGAATGTCGTCCAGAGAAACCTGGACAAGTTCAAGCAGTAGGCCCAAGGGAATTTCATGTGGTTCAGCAAGACCAAGAGCAAACTGTTCCCCCTGGGTCAGGGCAGTGTTAGTAGAGGCTGGAGATGAACAGACTGAAAAGCAGCTCTGTGGAGAAGAATGAGGGTGATGGTGGATGACACTTCATACCTGAAGTCTCTGTCTAAACATACCAATATGTCTGATGAAAATGCATTTTCTTTTCCTACAAATACACCATTGTAAGAAGGTGAAATGTGCTTTCAGATTTCATCACAAAGACTAATTTTCTTACTCACTACATTCCTTACATCTCCTAAGAGGAATAAAATAGAAGCTTTGCATCCTTTACTTCCTTTGTAAAAGCAGTAATTCAATATGTTTTGCAGTTAATGCGCACCTTCTTTTTCTGGAATGATTTTTTTCTATCTATAAGAATTAAAAGAAAGAAAACCCAACAATATCTGCTGCAGAAAGCAGCTATCTTTATATCCCTAGTCTTAAGTTTGAAGCTCTTATCAGATCTCAATTTATTTCTAACAGATGTAGGATTACGTTACATTGCACTCATTGATTTTAACAACTTCTGTATGCAAGTACTGCTTGGTACATGACATTGCAAAGGCATTGGCTAATTTTGATAAAAGGTGATGAAAAAATCTCCTTGTATCTGATAAAAAATATGTGTAGTGAACTTTCATATGGTTTTAAGTTTCTTTGTATTTCTTGTGAAAATTTAATAATGCCGATGATATTACAGATGGGGTCACTACAGCCAGCTGAGTGCAGGCAGATTAAGGTTTAGAACATGTTTTTTTTGAATATCTATTTTCACAAGTGTCCATGCAGCCCAGTGTGTAAGGCAGACATACCTTGATCTGGGACAGTTTAGCCTGGAGAAGGCTTAGGGGGAACTCATCAATGTAGGTAAATACCTGAAGAGAGGGAAGAGGCCAGGCTCATTTCACTGCTGCTGGGTGACAGTACAGGAGACAAAAGGCACAAATGTCCCACATAAATATCAGGAAACATTTACTGTGAGTGGCAGCACAGGTTGCCCAGGGGGAGGGGGTGGGTTATGGAGTCCTCATCAGTAACTGGAATTATTCAAAATTTACCTGCACGTGGGCCTTGGTAACAACTGGATCTAGGCAGACCTGCATGATGAGGGGATAGACCAGATGACCACCAGAGGTCTCTTCCATGTTGTGATTCTGTGAGATCCTGTGAAAACCTCAGTATTTCAAGCAAAGATAAGAAATGGCTAAGTGTGACAAAGAAATACCTAAACTTGGAGCATTAATTAAAAAGCAGTCTAACAGTATAAGCTTATAGTAGCAAGGGAGAAAACCAAAAGATTGTCCTAAAATACTCCCAAGACTCTTTTGTTATATTCTGGTAAATAGGAGTTGTGCAAAAATTTCCCTTACACTGATATAAAAACACTTATGGCAATAAGTCCATCCTGAAACTATATATCGACAGAATTATTTTATTTCTCTTAAAGATTATTTTTTTTCCGAAAAATCGTTTCGATGTGACAGTAGTTGACACTTTAACTGTAAATTCCTTAATCTTATTGGGTTTGGCAGAAAGAGAAAAAAAATTATTTCTGTTTAATGATAAGACATAATTTCTGTTTTAAATTATAGTGAAATATAAATAATTGAGAGCTACAATATAGAATACTAACGTGCTTGGCAAATAGAATTTCCTGGGAAAAAGTGTACACTTCCATTTTTGTGAGGTTTCTGCAAATTTTTCCTGGGTTTTGTGAGGTTTTGTTTGCTTCATTGTTTGTTATGTTTTTGTGGTTTTTTTTTTTTTTTTTTTTTTTTGCTTGTTTGTTTTTTGTGTGTTTTTGTTTGTTGTTTGTTTGTTTGTTTGTTTACTCTGCCAGGAAGTATTTTAAAAATATTAAAAATATTTTATAGGGTAATCATTATACAATGACCAGCTGCACCATAAATAAAGCCTTTTCTTGAACATTGGGAGATATTTTTTCTATACATTATTACAAAAAAAACCCAAAAAAACAAAAAAAAACACCATTTACTATACTGTATTGAATCCAAATATAATGTGATAATTTATTGCTATAAATTTCATTTTAGGCATTTTCATTTTTGTGAGTTGAAGACCAGAAAAATGTCCAGAAAAGAGTAACTAAAAGAGAATAACAAAATTATAGAAAGCTTTTCCTTACATTTTAGCATTTTACCTAATAATTCATCCATGTTTCCTTATTATACCACGTCCTTTCAATAAAACTTTTCCTTTCCTCCTGCACCTTGTTCCTTTTAATTTGTTGTTGCATCCAAATGTTTTTATAAGGAAATAATCTTTATTTCTTCTAATATTTTTAACATGATGAATTTTGATCAAATTTTACAGAAATATAGGAAATTGAAAATATATTTTATGAGGTCATAGACAGGTTGAGTAAGTAAAGTAGAGTGACCTTTTTCACTCTATTCACAGAAACAAAGACTGTGCATTATGTCAAACCACACTGAACACCAGGAACCCTGCAGGGTAGGGATTCATTATAAACATCAAAACCACAGGAAAAACCCAAACACTTGTTAGAAGTGTGAACCCAGACAGATGTTAGAAATGCATCCAGCCCCAAACCCAGATTCAAAGTCACTCGGGGAATCTAAACAGGGAAACTAAAAAGGGAACTAGGTGATTTTAATTTCACTACCACCAAAGCAGATTTGCTTTTCTCAGAATTCATCACTAGTATATGACACTGAAACACCATTTTAGTTTTGCCAATCTTGGATACAGAATTTCTTTTCAATTCTAAGTAAGTCAACATGGTAATATTTCCACAAGAGGCTAAACTGAAAACCAAAGCAAAGCAAAACAGAATCATATTTTCACTACTGAATAATCTAACCACTTTAATTTTGGCAGCTGATATGAGAACTTGCTTTTGTGTTTCCATTTTTCACAGCTTCTTCAAAAACTATTTAATGCAAACCTTATCAATCAGACTCTACACAGCATTATTTTTGGCCATCAAAAAAGCAGTGTGATCTGTCAAAAAAGCAAGGATTCCATTGTATGAACTCTACATTGCTTATTTTCATCAGTTTTCAATCCTCAATATAGATTTTTAACCACATGTTGTTATATTTGCTTTAGGTTAGCAAGATAAGAGGAAAGTTACACTTCCACAGCATTGCTGGCTCAAAACTCTCGAATCTTCCAAAACTATTGAAAAAACAGGGCAAAAATGCACAAAGAATAGAATTCTAATGAGTAGTATACCATTGGTACACCATTAATCCGTAATGGCTTCATATACCTTAAACTTTATGATTGTGTTAACCACGGAAACATCTTTCTTAGTGATATTTCATTATCAATCACATCATGTAACAAATAAACATTAAGAAAAATTGATGCCTAAGACTTGCAGTTTTTACTGCTGGAAATATTTTCGCAACTTCAAAATAGTTTCTGTTTTCTCACCAATTAAAAGTAGGGTTGATTTTATCATTTATTCTGAAAAGGCTTTCATGGAATATAAACAAAAATAGTATTTTAAGGTTAGGTTCAATCTTTCATGTTTAGGACGTGACTTTAAAAAAATAACTCTATTTCTAAAGTATATAACTGCATAGCTAAGCTCTTAAAAAGAGCTCAATATGGCCATGTTGAGAGTGTCAGTAAGTAAAGACTGAATTCTCACAAAGTCATTTCTATAACATACATAATAATAAAATAGAAACAATTAGAAAAAAACAAAAAAAACCCAAACACTGTGAACCATGAATCACTAACTTAGTATCTATTTTAGAGGATGGATAATTAATCTATTTTATGTTACCAATAATTAATGTTATTATACAATGCTACTTAAAATTTCTGCATGCAACATTTAGAAAACAAATCGTGATCTGAAATGACAAGTTCCCAGATGGTATATCAGAACATATTGACCAGCCAGATGAATAGAAATAGGTTTGGAGCATGTAAGAGGAGGTTTATATGGAATAATAATCCTTATTATAAATTATTTTCAGGGGATTGTGCATGAATCAGACAATGTCCATATAGGAATAGATATTATTGTCATCCTCCTTTTTGTAAATAAAATACAAAATAACCTTTAGTAGTCCTTTGTCATAACACTGTTGTGATTTGTAACATCTGAAGTTTCTTGCATAGCCTAAATATTTAACTCCCAAAGTTACAAAAAAGACCCCAACCAAACAAATAAACCCCTTCAGAATCTCAAGAACAACAGTACACTGAAGCCTTGACTATAGTGGAGACTCTTCACAGACAACAGAAAAAAAATTGCTTTACACTTTCCTAAAATCGTTAGTGCTTCTATCATAAAATTGAATGGGAAGCTACCACAGGAAAATAAAATTTATTGATATAGAGAGACAGATTTCAGTAAAAATAAAAGAAGAATAATAGAGTCATAAAATGCTAAAGGACTGGAATGTAAGCTAAAAAACATCTAGTCTCAACCACGCCTGACATGGGCAGGCACACCTCCCACTAAACCAAGTTACTCGAGGCTTTGTTCAAACTTGGCTTTGTTGGGGCATCCACAACCTTTCAGTGTCTTACCACAGTGAAAATTTCTTCCTGCTATCTAACTTAAATTTCCCCTTTTTCAACCCATTCTACTATCTGTACATTTCCTGAGCTAGAGCCCCTCTCCATCTTCCTAGCAGGCGCCCTTCAGATGCTGGAAGGTAGACACAATCTTCTAGACACAACCTTCTCCAGAGTCAGCAGCCCCAACTTTTTCAGACTCTCTTCGTAGGGGAGGTTCTCCAGTCCTCTTGTCAATTTTGTGGCCTTCTGGGCTTTTTCCAGACAGTTCCATGTCCTCAGGCAGGGGACACCAGGAATGTACATGGTACTCCAGGTGGGATCTCAGGAGAGCAGAATAGAGGGGGAGAATCACCTGCCTTGACCCACTGGCGCACTCCTTCTGCTGCAGCCCAGGACACCACTGACTCTGGGCTGTGCACACACATGGCCTGCTCATGTTGAGTTTTTCTTCAGCCATCATCCCCAGGTCCTTCTCTGCGGGGTGGCTCACAGTCACTTCTCTGCCCAGCCTGTAGGTGTGTTGGGATTGCCATGACTCAGGTGCAGGACCTTGCACTTTGTTTTGTTAAACACTGTGAGCTTCACACAGGCCCAGCTTTTAAGCCAGTCCAGGTCCCTATGGATGGCATCCCTTTGCTCCAGCGTGTTGACTCCACCACACAGCTTGGTGTCATCTGCAAATTTGCTGAGGGTGTCAGATCAGTATTCTGACTTTGGAGATGGGCAACAATGGCTAAAACAGCTCGTTACTGAAAATCTTTCCAGAAAGCTTATAAGAAATATGAGTAGAGCCATTGATTAAGTACATGACTGCTCAAAAAAAAAAAAAAAAAAAAAAA
>VXBR01004727.1:738532-756819 GCA_013400215.1 Cisticola juncidis
AAAAAAAAAAATCACAAATGTAGAAGTATAAAGTATATAAAATTCAGGTCTGTTGAAGTAGTCAGACTAGCCTTTTTCCAATGAAAAGTAGAAACCTTATGATAAAAGTTCTTCAGAAATCAAACCAGAGAGTGATGTCCAAACCAGATTTTTTTTTTAAATAATTATTGATAATTCCTTTCTTTCTGAAATTGTAGAAAGTAAGTTTTTCTAGGTATTTTAAAATATTTTAGTGAATTGATAAGATGATATGTAAAGAGTATTAAGACATGAATAATCTGTTTTCGGTTCTGGAAATTTACTTTTTGGACTCCTTTAATTGGTGTATTTTTGCCAATTCTGTGAATATTTGTGCTCTTGATTCCAACAAGTGATCAAATATATAAAAAATATATATGGACAAATAAATAGATAATAAATAAACATATAATGAATAAGTACAGGGGCATCTAGAACTGCTTTCAAAGGACAATTTCAGTGTCTGCCATAGCTAAAATGAAGAAATAGGTATCAAAGACCACAAAGACACAACCAGACATGCACTGTCTGCTTTGACTGGGAGTCAGTCATGATTAAAGTTTTGATCACAGCATTGCACATCTAAGATAGATGAGGTTACATTTTTCATGCAGACATGTGCAGACATTTTTTTGAATGCTTTCACACTTGCAAATTTTGAAGCAGAATTTAGCTCTCACAGATCAAACAGCTGAATCAAGAACACAGTGACAGATTTTAAGCACTTGACAACATGCTACTGCTGTGGAGAAATTCTCATAAATGCAGTCAACCTGCAAAGGCAATAACTGAAAATTCCGAGGAACAAGCCATGACCATGAATGCTACCAAAATTAAGTTTCTTTTGAAGGCTAGAATATTGAAACCTAAGGCCTCAAACCAGCTTTTATTGATAAAAAATAAAAATAAAAAAAATTGTTTTCCTCCTGGCAGAACAGAAGATAGAGAAGAAAGTGAATTCAGTGAAGGTTTTATATTGCTATATTAAGAGAAAATCCAACCATTCATACTTGTTATATACTGGATATTAAGACATTATCAAGGTAAGAGTCACTGGACAAGCAAGCTTGGCAGATGCAACCTTTTTTTTCTCAAAGTACTCCTGAGGAAACACTGTTGTAATCTGGAATTTTCTCTTCTGCTTATACATTTTCTGGATCCAGTGAACCCTCTGAAGTCTTCTTGAATGCAAATATTTCTGAGGGTTTTTTCCTCCCTGGAGCTCTTGTGCCTTCACATTCAATTATTGTGCAATGATATATTCCTCCTGAGGTCAAATTTACCCTTTTCAGAAGGGGCTGTATTGCTGATGCCAGGACTGCTTGCACATTTGTGACCTATCTGTAAGCTATTATAATAACCCTCCAACACTGACAGAGTTATGAAGTGCAATAAACACTTCAGAGTTGCTGTATTTCTTCACTTTACTCCAAGGCTTAATTAGTCAGATTTACCTACTTTTGAATTTTTTGCTATTATTAATGGAGTTGTTGTGGAAAGTGTTTGATGAAAGACTTTTCAGAAACATTCAACTTTTACTCCAGGGGGAAAAAAACCCCCTGGTTTTCTACTTTAGCTGTTATAAATTATAAGATTGACATTTCCTTGCCACTCCTTTGAAACTCTTGTACACCCAGAAGATTTAACCTCTTTTAGTTTACATAAACATATAGATAGAAAAAAGATATTTAACAGTTGCTAAAAGCATAAAAAGTAAAGCATGAAAAAATGAAGGGAATCAAAACATGGAGAAAGGCAGCCATTTTTGTAAAGAAATTAATATAAAGTCTACTTAACAGTACCTCTAGCTTATATCTAACTATCCATATATCTAAATATATATGTGTTTATATGTATGGGCAATCAGTCCACATGACCAGACCAGGAGAAGTACCTCCTGCTCCTAAAATGTGCTAGGATGCCCATCAGTTCCCCAAGTCCTGACCTTCACACTTACTTAGGCTAAAGCAGAATCAAAGTGGAAACACAGACAAAATGCTTGAGGAGAGTCTGGTGAGTGGTGCGGAATAAATGAGTTAGGGATGGGGGAAAAGGAAAACACAGAGGACAGAACTGGGAATAAAGCAAATCTCAACATCCTATATTCTACCAAAGGAGATTATATTTTTAGAGATGAATGATATAATCTCTTAATGATGATGTGTATTGATTTTGATAGCTTTGTATGTTTACTGAGTAACAAAAAATTTCAGGCAAAAGGATTTTTACCAGGCCAGTTCCTAGTTAGCTGAAATTCTATTTTCTCTGTTGGATCAAAAAATTTAGTTTCTTTACATCTGATTAAGTACATACATATGTGTAGGGTCAGGCATCAGTATTTTATTCCTGAAGATGACCACAATTTTAAACCTCTGTTTATGACAACACTGGCAGCAAAGCTAATTTTTCTTTTTAAGATTCTTGAGTGACAAGTATCACTAACTGAATTGTTTTGTAATTTTTTCTGGACTATTTAAAACATTGGAATATTACATTAAATTACATTGGAATAAAACATTAAAATAAGTATAATTCGTTCAATAAATAATGAATTTATTTTTTTTACAGGAACACAGTGCAAGTTATATAGTTCAGGGGAAAACATAATAACCAAATATATAATATGCTGAGGCAATGGACATGGAAATAATTATTCTTCACATCCATAAAAGACGAAATATAATCTGCAGACAAATTCATTTATGATCCACTGGGGAAAAGAAATCTAACAGGGACACTATTTGAACACTGTAAAGAGCATACAGAAATGTCATTATTTTATCAACAATTTGGACAAGGTTGAGGCCATTTCCCTATAAGGAAGTTATAGTGGAACCTTGTTTAGAGGAAAGGAATTAAACAAGCTCAGGAGGAAACTTCCAGCTCCACTTCCAATTTACAAACGCGGGCAATCTGCACCTCACATTCCAGTGACATATCTACCTAGGTGATACTTGTAATATTGGACTTTTCATTTTTTCCTCCATTATTTCTGACAGAAAAACACAAAAGGTATTAAAAAAAATAAAATCTTAGTTTAATGTCACTTAATGTTGCAACTATTTCCCACTTAAGCTGCCTGGTAAATAAAAATGTTTGCTATCATTAAAATGATACATCACCTCTACTTTTAGTGTGATAAGAGTCCTAGCTGCTACAGCATTAAAAATACAGAATGGGCTTTAGATGTTATCAAGACTAACTGAGTTAAATATCAATAGTTTGAATTTTCAGTATCTAGAATATTATTTAAAATGTTTTATTGGGGGTTTGGTTTGATTTTTTGTAATTTGTTCGTTTGTTTTCAAAATGCAATGAGTGCTTGTTTTTTTCTTCCTAAATCAACAGCTCCTTCACATCAATTTGTTCTTGTTAATCAGTAATCCCCTACAAAACAGTGTTGAGAGTCAGAACATTTCTGGTGTTTAATCCTATTTTTACCTATTCCTAGCTTGATATGAGACCTTAATAAGAATGGCAAGGGGATTTTAAATTAAGGAATCTGAAAGTAAGGCATCTTACTGATCTACTAGGTCTACCCATTCCAACACATGAAATTATACCAAATACCAAACGTTAAAAGAGAAAACAATTCATAAATAAAATAATATGAATACCATTTCAAAATATCTTGTAGCTTTTAATAATTTACAATGATATCTTGCAGTGCAGTATAATTTTTTCTTTTTAAAGTAATTATTTATTCAAATTTATATAAATTCACATACTGAGTCAATCCTAATCTAGGAATATGTTTACAATCATTCTTCATATACATGAGGATTTTTAAAGCGTAAAGAAAGAAGCAAATCTTCCTTAAATTTTTTTAACCCACAAAAGCCCCCCAAAGACTCCCAACCTCAAAAATTTAAAAGAAAGAATATAGAATAGTTTCTGTTCATTATGAACATAAATGAATAACAGGGACTTGTGCAGCAGTTACCATTCTACTTAAACGTCCCCATGTTCACCCTGAGTCTTCTAGAACACTATGAGATATCACTGAATTGTTGTCCTAAAAAATCTGGCAAAATTAACCAGGGAAGGTTTTGTTTTCAAAATATTACTAGTCTAGAACTGCCATGTAAATTATGGCATTATTATCAGTGGTGTGATACATATCAACAGCAACTAAATCCAAACAACCCACCCCCTCCAAAAAATCTGCCATAATGACACAAAAAACCATACACAGCCAAACCTCTCAGCACCATAGAAACTATGAAAAAACCCAGCACATTCCATGACTTCCCAAGGAATCTAACACATCCCATCTGCTCTCATTTAAAATTAATTTAATACTGTGAAATGATTAATTGAGAATTACCTGTGGACTCATGGCATGGAACCAAAGCTCTTTAAAAGCAGAAAATAGAAACTGAAAAAGTTTTCTCATACAATTTAAATTATTCATGACCCATCTGTATCCAATGATAGATCAAATAGTTCCTTCATACACACGTATTTTCAGTTTTTTGTTTGTAGGCAATAATATATGGGATGTGGAGAAGGGGCAAGGAGGAAACTGAAAAGATGAATTTTTTTTATAATCTGTTCCTCAGAGTGTTATTTCATTCAGGTCTCTGAGACAATATTATTCTACTAAGTGCAAAGCTTTATCTATACAATTTTCTTTGTGTCAAATTAATATACTTGGCTTGAAAAATTTTCAAGTCACCTCAGTTCAACCATTTTAGTAGTAAAAAACAGAAAAAACCCCATAAAATATGTAAGTCTTTCTGAAGACTTTTCTTACCAATCAATGTATTTTTCAGACACTTCGTAACAGACTGTATACTTCCACATACCACCTGCTTAAGGCCCTGTCCCTAGTCAAAATCCTCTCTTCTTTACAACTACAATATTCATTCTTGTAATATATGTGTGGTTTATTACAAGGGGTCTCAATTGTAGTATGCAATATTATTCAACTAACTTGACTGCACCTGGCATAAAAAATATACTATGAACTATTTGTGGTTTTGAACTTTTCCTTTTTTAATAGCTTCTCTGCAGTAGTGTTTGGGATGGGAAATCTTTCTATAAAAGTAGTAGCAGCCATGACAATTCCAGGCCAGGCTGGATGAGACCCTGAGCTACCTGATCTAGTGGGTGGTATGGCTTCCCATGGCAGGGGAAGGGTTGGAACTAGATGGTCTTTAAGGCCCTGTCCAGCCCAAACCATTTTGTGACTCTGTGGTTACATGCTGTCTTACATTCTTCTTTCAGACTGTGTATGAGAAAATAGTGTGACAGCAAGCCTCTCCTGAAAACTGAAATTCAGTTCTCTTTGTGTGACCATAGTTTCATCTCTAAAAGCAAAGCAGCAATAGGTACTTCTACTACATCTAAAATTCAGATTTAAATAGATAAATCACAGACCACTGCATGGGATTAAATTCAAAAATCATCTTGTAGTATATTAATTTCTAGAAAACCTCACTGCAATACAGAAAGCCAAGTTTTTTCAAGGTGGCTTCAGAGCTGGGCCTTATACATCAGATTACAGAGCGAAGTCCAGCTGACCACATGCATCATCCAGTTGTAAAGCAGCAGTACATATATTCGAGATTACAACTTCATTCTTGAAATGGTATATCAAGCAGAAACTACAAAGGAGTAACTTTGCATGAAAGAGATTGACTTCATGACATGGACTGTAAATATAAAAATGTTTATTTTGGAAATTTTAAAGGGTTCTAACTGAAAGATTAGAAAGACTGTAGGAAACCAAGCTGATAAGAGCTATCAATACTTATGAATATAAATGGAAAGTGCATGAATGTGTCAGTAATTAACATTTATATGTGTTAGTATGGTCACACATGTATTAATGTACACACCTCAAATACCAGAGACAGAAGTTTTAGATGCATTTAATCCATCAGTTATGGACTGGAAATACAAACATCTAGTTGTCATTCACAGAGGCACCAGTGGGACAGGAAACCTGTCATACATTTCTGTAAGATGAAGATAAGTAAATAAGCCACAGTGATGGAGATAAGCAGCTTTGATTTCTGGAGGGCTTTCTTCAGTACAAAAAGGGTATTGAGAAGCAGTTTGTTGAAAGATAAAGCATAATTAGATAAAAACCAGAAAAATAACCCCAAGCTTGATACAATTCATAGCTTAACTGAGGAACTTTTCAAACAGAAGATCTTATTTTACAACTGATGAGCACTTCTGTACTGCATAACACTTCTCCTTATTTAGACAACATTTTGATTAACTAACTTGTTTTCATAACATGAGCAAAATTTAGGATTGCTAATGACTTTGAACTAACGAAGGTGATTAATGTATCCATAAGATACAATAACTCAGGGAAAAATGCTGAAATTTCTTTTACTTTGAATTTTGGAATTAAGAAGACTAGGTGCAAATTTTCCATTTTCTGACACCTTGCATAAGTATGTTATGGTAAGCCTATAGTAATGTCTTCCTAATAATTAATTACATTCATATTTTGTATCAAGTTCTACCCTCAGTTAGTTCACTCATGAAGAACTCCTTAACCTTGCTGCTGCAGGCTAAGGGATTGGAAATGTTTGCATTCAGTTGAGGCCATAAGCCATAAATCTTAGAGAGACTAATGAGGATTATATCTAAGTACTTTCTGTGAGGTGTTGTAAGGATTCAGATCATGTCTACGTGGAGCAAAGGAGTATGGTACAAAGCTTTGAGTTACAATACAGTGCACTAGGCAGATGTGTTGGCTCATCTATCTGAAATATCATAGTCGTGAATAAAAATTAGAAAGTTCCTCCTGCACTCTGTAGGATAAACAGAGGCAACTTTGAAAAGAAGCAAAAAAATCAACAAAAAAATGTGAAGCAATGTATTTTGTGTGACTAAATAGCCCTGCCTCTTCTGGGGAAGAGGTGAGAGCTGACTGCTCATCCTGTCATTCATCCCTCCTGTGATCTAGAATGTGAGGGTGGCCTACCCTTCCATTGCTGAGAACCAATACTTTATGTGGAAGACAAACAAGGAAAAGAAGGACCTTGATTAGAAGAGAAAGAGACACTGTACCTCACATAGCTCATTACCTGAAAAAAAAAACAACAACCTTCTAAAGGAAACTCAAAAAACTACAAAATGTGATTTTTTAAAAAAATGCAATGGTGCAACAGAACAAATCCAGAGTTGTTTATTTAAATTACTGGTTGTAATTATTTCACACAATAAAGCCTTTATTTTGAGATAATATTACTATAACAGTTAGGCTTAAACTCATTAGAGAGTATGAAATTTATTTTAAAGATAGAAGTATGAAGTAGAACACACTTGCTGCCAATACTTTAAGGAAATCTGACTAGTGAACTAGCAAAAGTCACTGAGCATGCAGACAGAAGCAGTCTGTTGAAGTGCTAAACTACTGCTGACAGCATCTGCTCCTTCTCCAGGTGCAGAGAGAACATTTTATTTATTCTAAGTTTTCTGAGTAGATCAATTCATTGACTAGTTCACTCAGACTTGAGGAACAAAATCAGAAAGAAAAAGAATTAAAGCAATTTGTAGGTTGTTCATGCAGACTGAGAGAGCAAAAATGATACATACTGGTTCTAAAATCTTAGGATAAAGTAATCAGAAGTGTTATCTGATCTTCCATTAACAATCTAAACATACAATCATAAAAACTGAAAAACAGCTGCATTTCTAACAAGTTCTTTAATCCCAAAAGACACCCATCTTCTTCTAAAATAGTTTTTTCTTTGCATATTTCAAGGACTTGTTATGCATTTGCTCTCCAGTCTTTTTCTTGACTTTGAAAATAGATTTTTCCCCCATGTACAAAATGGTTGATGCTTTTAAGTAATACTGGAAACTTGTGAATGATACTGATACCATTTCTTTTCACTGAAGGCCCTGGCATAGATCCCAATGAATAACAGTGATAGGGGAAGATTGATTTCAAGAGTTTGTAAGGAGTAATTTATTGAAATGTGAATCTGTTGATGCAAAAATGTCATATAAATTCTTAACTGCAGCATTAGGAAAGGAAGAAAAATTTCATATTCCAGAAAAAGACATAAATTTCACAGGAAAAAAGAAAAAAACATGGAGTTGGAATGGGGATCAAACCAGGATGAATAGTGTCACTCTTTGAAAGATGCCAAAATGCCCAAGCCAAATGCAACTTTAATCTGAAGTGAACAGGAGAAAAAAAAGCAACTCTTAGAAGTAGATCCAAAAACTTTTTTAAAGCTGGAAAAATAATGTGAGCAGGGGAAGTTAAATTCTGTCACAGTTTGTACAAAGTGATTTAACATGGCTCTAGTAAAATAGTCTCAGATGACTAATAACCTTCACTGCAGTACACTGAATACAAACTTGGATCAGGTACAGCCTGAAAACACCAAGAGAGCTTTGACATTAATTAAGAGTATTTAACGTTGATCTTTATTAAAGAAGTTTAGTAAAATGAGAGTGGAAACGAGGTTATTTTGTTTAGATACCAAAAAGAACTGGAGAGATAAAAACTATGACTATCCCTGAGTATCTTCCTTTTAGAGAAAATTTTGCTATGATAAGACCTCAAAGACCCATAAAAACGTTGATTTGTGGAAGAGTCAATAAGAGAGAAATACAGTGCACCTGGGAAGGCAAGGAATTGCAAATATTGAAAGAATTATGATAAATAGTAGTTGAAAATGAAGAAATTTGTAATGAAAATATAGGTAATGAGTAGTGTACTGATTCAAGAATTTGTGGAAGTGGAGTAAAATCTGGTTGTCTTCCTCTTCTCCAGGGCACATAAGTGTAATCAAGAGTATAGTTAAAGATAACGTGTGTGTGCAGCATGTGCTTCTTCTTCAACAAAGGTTTTTTTTTTTTCCGTACAAAATAATGGATTTAAATCACTGCAATGGCAATGGTTCTTATGGGTATTTAGGTTTGAATACTATTGGTGCTTTTATTGTAAAGCTGAAAATCAAAATAAATTAGATATATATAACAGCAACATACATGATCACAGCAATGTCATTGTGCTTTATCTATTTCCATTATATTTATTTCTATTTCATTGTGCTATATGTTTGATACTGCTTCCTTTTCACTATTGTGGTGGCTGTCATCTTTTCTGCCCTCTTAAAAGGAGGCATTTCAACTATGACACATATTCTTGAACACCACTGGTAGACTTTGTTAAGTTTTTTTTTTCCCAGCTACTTATATTGTAACTTGTATTAGAAATGGTCAGCCTCCCACTGTCCACATCTGCTTTCAATTCACAAGCAGTTGGTGTAAGTCATGCATCATCAGCATTTTGCTTGCTTGCCATTCTGTATCATCTGGGAAGCCATTATATGAAGTAATAGAAGCAGAAAATAGGTGCACTCCCTCTTTAAATTTTCAGCAGGGATTCTGCTTTTTGTAACTTCTGCAAATTGCACCATTAAATTGCATATGGTGGCCTGTTGGGTGCCCCTAATTAAATAAATAAGGAAAAGAACACAAAAACTTCATGAAGTGACTATGTTACTAAAACTTCCAGTGGAGTAAAAGCTCTTCCCAACTTTTTTTTTTTATGTCTCAGTTCAACCAGCTCAAAAACTGGTAAGCTATGCAGAAGCACAGTTTATCATGCCAATTATATTTAGTGACACAAGTGTACACTGCATATAAAAAGCACACAAATTCCATTTTGTTCATAAAGTTTCTTCTTCAAATATGGGAGTTCAAAACTAACACAGTAATTTCAAATAATTGTTGAAAAGAGAAGGTAAATTTCCTCAAGAGAAGAAAAAAATTGAGTAAATAATAAAAATGTAGAAAAATTAGTACATTTTTGCCCTAGTTTCAGCTGGCATAGAGTTTGTTTTCTTTTTGATAATGATACAGTGCTGTATTTTGAATTTTGTAAGAGAAAAATATTGACATCACACTGATGTTTTAGTTGTTCCTACATAATGCTTACTCTAAATAAGGAGTTTAAAGTTTCCTGTCTTCTCCCAGAACACAGCTGCACAAGAAGCCAGGAGAGAGCATGGTTAGGACAGCTGACCTGGACTGGCCAAAGGGATATTCCATTCCATAGAGAAAAGTGCTCTGAATAAACAGTTGTCCATGAGGGGCCAGTCACTGCTTGGGGACAGAGTGGGCATCAGCCAGCCTGTGGAGAGCAACTGTGTTGAGCATCACTTGTTGGGTTTTGTTCCTCAATCTCCCTCTCTTTTTCATTACAATGCTGTTAATATTGTTGTTATTTTTTTATTATTGTTATAATGTACTTTTGTTTCCAATTACTAAATTTTCTTTCTCTCAAGCAATAAGTTTGACCTTTTTCTGATTTTCCTCCTCATCCTGGTGAAGGGGCAGGGGAGTAAGTGGATGAATGAATGGATAAGTGACGGGTGGTTTGTTGTCAGCTGTGGTTAAATTATGATAATTACAGATTTGTTTATGTATCTCTTAAAAAATTTTCATTTTTCAAAATATCTAGATTGTTCAAAACTCATAAGAAACACCAAAATTTTAAACTCCATAGGAAAAAACATTGTGGTGTTGTTATACAAACAATTACCTGACACAAAATCAGATATTTGTAGTATCACAGTTTATTTGCTTTTATTTGAATGAGAACAGAGAACATACTGGAACTTCTGTGTATCTTCTTTCTTTTTCTGAGGCCAGAGAAAGGAGCCTATAAGTTGACCTCTAAAATACAGTTGTAGAAAGATACTTACTTGGCTCCTATGTACATATTTGGTAGAGTTCAGTAGGTAACTGATCCATTTGTAGTGCTGGGACAGATGAGGGAAAACAGCATGAGGGACAGAGCCATCAGCACTGAACCATACTGCTTTATGGTCAACAAAATTTGAGCTCTGAGAATTTTCTTACGGCACTACAGTAACATTCCTGGAAACTTTCCATTGAGAAATTGGAAATTAGAAGCTTGAAAGAAATTATAAGTGAATGTGATTGGAATTGGTTATCAAATTTCCAATATTTCATTATTTGTTCCTGTTTCAAGTCAGAAAACAAAGTTATTTTTTCCCAACATGAAATCTGAAAAAAGTTATCAGGGAAATATCATGAAATTCACAGGTGCTCTGGTTCCTTAATTTGAAGCAAGCCAATCCTCTTTGTAGGCTTTTCTGTGCTTTATTCTGGATGAATATTCTTTTTCTGGATGAAAATTCTGTGTAGATGGCAAAGCTGTGGCCTTAAACCTATCCTCTCACCAAAGGCTTTGTTCAGCAGTGCAAGGAAGTAGGGATGTCTCTGGAATGGGCAAATAGCGGAGTATACTTCTTGTCATATCACATTTCTGCTTGGCCTCAGTGTAGACTTCTAAAATAGTAGAAAGAAATGTATATTTTATAAAAAGAAGCATCTATGTATTTCTGTAAATCTATCCTTAAATAAACAAGGAGCACCTCAGAAAAAAGTATTGCTTTTTTGACAATTGACAACTAGACAATTTTGACCATTGACTACTGAAGTTCTCCTGATTAGTTGAGGCTGATGGAAACATAAAATTAGGCAAAATTAATCTCACTATCAGGGTAACTATACTAGAGGTGTGACTGGAAGGTTGTCCCAGTTCTATTTGTGCATGAAATGAAAGCAAACTTGTATAAATTATTAGTTCCATTTTCTTTTCCCATACCTACCTAGAAGCCAAATTATGCAAATTATTTGTAAGGTTTTTAATACATCATGATGCTTTGTTGGTTTTTATTCTAGGACATAAAGTTTCTACTTAAAATAGATTGACTCCTATGTTCTACCACCTACTTAAAAAAGCTCACCCCTGAAAAAATAAAACTCAACCCAACACAGCAAAACAATTTCCACCAAACTCTAACTAACCTAAAATTCTGCAAATTAAAACACCTTTAACACAATGAACCTAAATCTCTGTACATTTAAATATGGTTGAGAGTCTTAAATATGAGACTAGGCATAGCTTAGGCTTAGGCACTAAAAGCCCTCTAGCACTAATATTCAAGTAGAATGAATTGTCAGTGAGATCAATAAAAACTGTGTATCAAAATTCTTGGTTTTTCTTGCATATTTCAGGATAAATTTGTGCTAGTTTACTAAACATTTAATCATAACTTTCTAAAGGCTCCACTATATATGCTGACTATGAATAATACATTAGTCACAATACTATCATTTTTTTTCATGTATTGTTTTTGAGACCCTTAATATATCGTCTTTTCATTATAGGATGAAGCATATTCCTAATAACAATGTACCTGCATTTAGAACAGCTTTGAATTATTGAGTTTAATGGGGTTTAACTCTTTTGATATTGGGTAGATAATAAGATCAAATAAATGTACAATTTTACATAATTAAAAATGCATTCTAAATGTTACTTTTGTTTGGATTGATTTTGTGGTTAGGTTTGTTCCAAGACTACTTTTTATGAGGTCATTTACAGACATAATCATGAGTAAATGTGACTTCTTTTATAGCTAAGGCAAATGAAGCATGTCTTCAATTAGAAACTTTTGAAAATGTACTGTGGTAGCCTACTGAGAATGGAATTGCTTTTCTTCACAGCTTCACACCCACTCCTCTTTAGAAGATCATGGCTGTAGATAAGTGCTGCAAGAGCCATATCCTTCTCTTCAAGTATTTTCAGCCACTGGGTGCTTCAAATTGCCTATCTTAAGTGTAGTTTGGGATATTTCACAAATATATATGTGCTTGCTTTGCTTTAGGTATTCAAATTACTTTTCCTAAGTTTTCCTGTAAAGTGTAATTAAGTAAGTATAGCTGTTTATGTAGACATAAGTGTAATGTTTTGCTCTCCATATATAAGTAGAAGTAAATTTTTAAATTGTTTGCCATGATCCAACAGGAACTCCCTCTGCAAGGTGGACAGCATAGTTGTTCCCAGCGTGGTCATGGTCCAGTAAGTTTTATCTCTTTTTCTCTATGCCTGTATGTAAATTATTTAAATTTCTGATTTATTGCATATTATTCATAGTAATAAAATGAATGTGTTTCAAAACCAGAAAAAATAATTATAACTGAAAGGTATTTAAAAAGAAAAAATAAAACAGTCTTTAACAATACAGTGGCTGATGTTCTTATGACAGGCTTGTACTGGTAGTTGGAATCATTAAGACACAGTAAGGCATAATAAGATAAATTTAGTGTAAAGAAAAAAATTACAATTGAGGTCCAAAACCCCACTGATACGCTCATAGAAGTATTACATAAGGAAGATTTCAAAATTTTTTGTGAATATTCATTACTTAAGGTTGTATAGAGTTATTTTTTAAATTCTGAAGGCCAGATCAGGAAACTGTATGGATGATACCTCAGTATTTTCTCAATTTTGGTTGTTAAGCTTCTGATTTTTTAATTTTTACCATTGAACAGAAATTATATTAAAGACATAAGGTGCTCAAACAGTCTAGAAATACATTCTGATCACCACATCATATTCTGGCTTAATGCTAACATAAATAGGATGATCTTTGAATCTATTTTTGTGCATAGTAGACCCCAGTAAAGATACAGGGAAAAAAACCCTATTGTCTGAACCTCATCTCTCTTGAGCTACCTGCATTAACCTAATTTCATCCACTTTATAGCTGTGATTTTCCTAATTAATTCTAGGAAATTAAATTATTCAAAGTTTGATTCTTTTAAGAGCCACCGTTTCAGGTTGCTTTCAGGTGATAATCCTGTCTTAGCCTGATGATTTTAGAATCTGTTTTGACAGGCCTTTTGCTCTGTAGCAGCTATTACAAAGACTGATAGCTTGATTCTTAATGTTCACTCTGCTCCTATTTAGGTTGATGACAATAAGACTAAAATGAGGAATGAATGAATGGATAGAAATATTTCTAAACATTGCTTAGCAGAAGCAATACTGGCAAGTATTTAAAAATAAAAAATAAATAATCAAAACTGCTCTCCCTGCTAATCCAACAATAAACATAAAAGACTTATACCTGAAAGACACTTCTGGGTCAGATAGTCCTGTTTGTATACAACCATCAAGTACTGTTGAAATCATATATAGTTTAGCTACAAGAAAACATGTGAACATATATGAGAACAATTTAATCATCTAATTCCCAGAAGAGTCAGGGATTCATAAGCACATGTATGATAAAGCTCATCAATGTTCTATGAAACAGGTTTCTAAGGTAGGATCCAAGACACACTGATTCTATTCAGTCTTCAGCAGGATTTTAGTAAAACCTTTGAAAAAGATGGAGTGTTCTTGCTGAGTTTCATCTGTAAAAAGGACAGTGTTTTGGAGTGCACTTTTTTTACAACTAATTAGTTATTAAAATATTGGTTTATTGATTTCTTTTCAAGCATTTCTGATTAAATGTCTACATTTTCAAGTTTCTACACATTTCAACAAAAGTACATACTGGGTTTTAGAAATATTTTTACAGATGCTGTTGTACAGTGCTAAAGTGTTGAAAGGAATGTGAACTTGAGTCATATGATTAGCAGACTCTATACTTATAGAAATACATGATCGAGTTTTAATTTGAGTCAAAAAGAGTTAGAAAAACACCTCTTAAATGTGAAAGACTGAAGTTGGATTTTCGTATGCATTATGGGGAAATCCAGATGCTTGAGCTAAACTCGGACACCACAAGACATTCACTGCTGATCCGGAACCCTTGCAGAGGGAGGAAGCTGCCTCACCCCAGGCTTCTGCTTCCTTTGAAGGATTATGCAAATACCTCCCTGGTTTCTGCAGGAAGAAGCTGTGTGCAGCAGATCCACAGTAAGGACAGTTTTCCATTTCTATTTTCCTTTAGAAAAATCTTCTCAATACTACAGGAACATTGAAGAACCATCTGAGCTTTGGGGGTTTCTCTAGTTGTTCAACCGACATTTTGAGAAGAAATTTTGCTACATTTAGAATGATTTCTCATTCATGTATTCATGTAGAATAAAGGAATTCAGGGTGATGGAGGGTGGGAAACTGGAGAATTCTGTCTCTTGAGGAGAATCCCACCACCCTCAAATTTATCAACTTCAATGAAAAAACACGTATTTTTTTCTTTTATTTCTATTTCATAAAGACAGCAAAAACAACAACAACAACAACAACAAAACAAAACCCCACACCTTTATACTACATTTCCTTAAAAAATTGACAGAAAGAGAAGCAATTATATTGCAGCAGTTCAAAAAATACATCATCATAAAATTTATAATATAAACAAAGTATTAAATAGTCTCCAAAAGTTATGCTTAAAGGAACATTCTAATATAAGCATGAAACTGATAAGTTTGATGATATTTGTGTTCCCTTGCTAATAGAATTATAGTATACAATCCACAACATTTGCCTCAGGGGGAAGAGCTTAATATAAAATGCATATGTAAATCACATAAGGAAATTGTCAGAATAGCTTTACATGAAAATTAAATCATATTTGTTATATTAGGACAGGCAAAATGTCATTTACCATATGTCTTGCCTTGTGAAATTCAGTCACAGTATTTGGCAAAGCTGAACAGTTCAGGAGCTGCATAATTAATACTTGCCTCAGTGCCTGCTTGCAGGCATTGTTTGAGGAAATTTTAACATATATTCTCTATACCTACTCATTTCTGTAGTGTGCTACCAAGCTATATTAAGGCTTATATAAACATACGTTATAGAAGCACATATTGTAAAGATATATCACTCTTAAAACCCTGTTATTTACAAAATAAAGATTCCCAGTTAACTGTTTTTTTGAATTTAATTTGGAATATTTTTTTCTTATCTAGAAACTAGTCTGCATCTGTCATTTCCTTCTCACAAAACACAAAAGGCAAGATAGTATAGAAATGAGGACTGGAGAAAATAGAAGTGGTTAAAATGCAGAAAAGAACAAGGTAAGGGATCCAGAAATAAATGGAGAAAATCCAGAGAAATCACTTTGAATGAAAGATCAAATAGCAAACTAGACTGAAAGAGGCGTTAAAGTGAAATGAGAAAAACATCTTTTCTTAGCCATGTACAGTCCTCACTTTTGTCTTCACCTCAGGTATACTTATGTGTCATAGTGCAATTTGTTCTTTTGCTGATAAACTCAATAGTTCTCACTCGTTCAAGCAAACAATAGAACAATGGCAAAAGTTCACTCCTTGCACTGGCGTTTTTTTGCAGACGCATTTGCAAAAAGCTGCTTTTTGCACATGCTCAGGTATACTTGGAAACTCTTAACTTAACACCTTCAAGAACAAAGAATAAAGAACTTGTGTACTGCCCTGCAAAATCTTCCATGCATGAGATAAATTCAGCATCAAGAGAAATACACGAGAATACATTAGTGCACTCAATCAATTTCTTTGAGTTTTGCTCCGGGGAGCTTATTTTTAAAGTGGTGTGCAGGAGGTCCTCAGTACTTACTGACATTTTGCTGAGGTATATTGTTAATAAATAATTTGATTTGTGCACACATGTCCCTTCCATGGCTTTAAAGATTTATTGCTTAATGTCTGATTTAACTTAGCAGGTGAATTGAAACAGGGTGACATGGGACCATTGCATCTAAGTAGAAGATGGTAAATTTATCACTGTGCAAGCTGTGTCTTAAATGCTAAACCTCTAAAGCCTCTACATTGTCTAATTTTAGTCCTAAAATTGGATACTTAAACTAACATGTTAATTTCCATAGTGTCCTCCTTATGGTTTAGCTAGGATAGAGAATTCTAAACAAGAAAAGAGAGCAAAAAGCTCCATTAAAGATTGATGTAGAGACAGAATTTATCAGTGAAACTAGAGGATGCAGCTAACCTCATCAAATCTGCCCAAAGGAGTGTTTTTGCCCTCTTCCTTGTATTTTCGATGTCAGCACTGACATTTGTCTGACCCTCATCAGTGATTTTGTTGAGAAGCTAAACTGGTGTAAAACAACTCACTTGTTTGCTGGATGAGTTCTCTGCTCTGACCCAGCTCACTGAGCAGCAGACAGATGTCAATGCACCACGTGAGGAAAGGTGGGGGAGCACGGAGTGAAGCAAAGCAGATTGATGCTAGATCACCATAAAGGTATGTGACACCAGGGTCTTCAGCAGAGAAGTTAAGAGTATCTCTCTCATTCACACTGTTATGTGAAGGTGAGTTCCTTAATCCAGATCCAAAGCTTAATTGTTCAAAGGTAGGCTGCCCCCAATCCCATCTCAGATTTAAACAACTTCAGAAAAACATGGTCCTGTTTGCTTCCATTGCTGGTCTTTATGTTTTAAACATATTTGCATTGGTTCCTGTTCCTTAAACCAAAAATCAACTTTAACTGCTTTGCTAACAGGAATGACAGCAAAAGATGCTACAAGAATGCAGTTATTGGAGCCCCCCCTCCCCCCTTTTATTTTTTTTTCTCTAGTGATTTCATTCAAAGACTGAACTATTAAAAAATATTATTTTATGTAAGGGTGATTTGCTGAGTCCTTTACTGAGTCATTTGCTGATTTGCCTCAAGAATTTCTTTTTTATATTCAATAATTTTTCCCTATATTCTCCTAATTTCTGGGAATCATTAGAATTTGATTATTAGTAAAGCTAATAAAGCACCTTTTTTTATTCCAGAGAGACAGTTCTGTCAAATGTGATCTGTTAGATTACAGGTAGATTAAGTGAGGATGCCAATGATAAAAGCTTTACTCCCTACCTGGGAGACTTCCTCTGCCATAAAGTAGATTTCTGCAGTTATGAGGGAATTTGTCAATGACCAAAAAAGATTTTCTTTTTTTTTGTTGTTTTTTTTTTAAACTGTGAACAATATTTCTCTCCTTAGTACGTCATTACTTATAAACAGCAGATTGACTCAAGGCCTAATACATGAAAGAATATGAGAAAAAGTCATGTGCATTATGTATATATCAAGAAGAAGAGAGTCTGACTTATATTTCATTTTATTTACTCATTTTCTTTGTGTTAAAGTCAAGCAGAAGCAGTTTTCTGCATCATGTTTTTAGATAATTATTTTCAATTTTTGACCATAAAGCTCTGTAGAGAGAGGAGTATAGAGAAAAAAAACCTTTGATTTTTCTCAAAGTGATCATATAAATTATACAATTTTACAGGTTTATAAAACAGTACTTTTCTAATGAAGGCAGACCCCACTAATGTTATATTTACTTACCAAACATACCATCAAGCATGTCATCAAAACTGCTATGATGTTTTCCCTTACATTAATATGTTTTACTGTGTGTGACTCTGGAAAGGGAGATGAAGAACAAATACAAACAAGGCAGAAAATAAACAATCAGCAATTCCAGGTATTGTTAAGCACCTTGAAATTTTTCCTCTTTTTTTTTTT
>VXBR01004727.1:756842-800169 GCA_013400215.1 Cisticola juncidis
TTTTTTTTTTTTTTTTGCTGTTTGTTAGAGCAGGGTTTATCAGTGGAATAATATTGAAATAACTGGGTGCTGCTTGCACAAGAACCAGTCAACAGCAAAGATTAAATGAGATGATAAGCTACAATATTCTCTAATATATTCTTTCCACATTTCCACTACACAGATTTACCAGAATATGTATAAATTTAGTTGGCAAATGTCTCCGAAGGCTTTAATTTAAATTTGTACAAGGAAAAAACAATTTTGAAAAATACTAAGAAAACTTCAATTAAATTCAAAGAACAATCTATCAATGAAAAGATAAAATACATAGATAATTAAAAATATGTTAATATCTATGTTATACATAGATATTAAAAATAAATTAAAAATAAGTGAATATAGTATTTTTGAGATAAAAAATACTGGAATTTATTAAAGCAATAAATCTAAGTAATTTTAAGTAGTTACTAGTGAACAAATTTGTGTGATTATGCCATTCTATGCTATTTTTTGTGAACTTTGCTTTCAGCGAGTGACCAATATGGACAAAATAAAATATTAAAAAATGTCTTCTACAAAGGGCAACTGCATCCTCACATCATTTTCTGTGAAACATACGATGAAATACCTTAGCAGTTTACAGCTGGAGACAGTATTATTTGTATTTTATAAATTGAGATAAGTATTCAAATTAACTAAAGTATTTCCATAGATCTGAGAAGTAAGTAGTCTGTCAGAAGCATTAGCTTAATTCAATCAAACATTTTTTAATCCAGCTTAATAAATAAAAATGCTAGAATCTTTGATAAGGCTATAGGTAATGGGAAGAAGCTTTACATTAGGAAGATCAGGTGTTGAAAAACTGGGAAGATGCTACTCTCAGCCTTGCCTGTGGTAAATGGCTACAAGAAACAACATTACATCACAGCAGTGGTGGCTGCTTCAGAATTATTACGTGTTTTAGTATTTGTAAAACTGTCATTTTTGTCAAGTTTTCCATTAAGCTGTTCTTTAGGGCTGATCTTTTATCAAACTCAGAACAAATACTCTACCTCTTTTTCTTTGGTGTGGGTGATATAGAACAATTTCCCAGTTTAGCAGTAAATTGTTTTGAGAATCTAAAAGCTTTTGGGCATACATTTAAAGATAATAGAAATCTATTATGTCATAGCCCTGGTCCTTCATGAAAAACAACTTTTTATTAAAGTGCTGGAAAACCAAATTCTAGCAATTTCTGTCAGTGTAAATGAGAAAAAAAAAATCTTATTTTAGCAAAGCTTTCCATTTTTTTTGTTCCCACTCATAGCTGCATTTTCACTGTTATCTTCAGGGTTTCTGCAACCATTGTGGAAACTGCTGCCATTAATTTTTAAGGAAAAACTCCACTCTCATTAAAAAATAAACTTTTAGGATCTCCCAAGGCAGGTTAGCTTATAGATATAGTATAAAATGACAAATGATTCTTGAGCTGACTGCATACCTTTTCTCACACAGTCAGAAGTGCTGGCATTTTATCACTACTAATTATCTCCTTAGAACACCACCTTGTATAGCAAGCTATCAGCTTCATAGTGCTGGTCTCAGATTTCTATGTTAATAACAACACGTGAGCAATATTCAATAGGAAGTCACAGAGTAAACTAGAATGTTGCCAACGCTGCCATCATCTGCATCCATCCTTTCCCCTCCCTCTTGCAAGAGCCTAGTTTACCTAACAAGACTCTTGTGGGTGCTGTTTTTTTCACTGGATGGAAAATATTGTCATGAGTTTAAACTCCAAAAGATAAGTTCTAGTTGTTGTCTTTAAAGGTATGTGATTACGTGGTGGACTTTATGCAAAACCCTATAGCATTTATTATACAATTATTTTCTTGAGGAGTTCTAGTAATTTTCATTCCATCATTAACAAGGTTACTCACATATTTGAACAGGTAGCTGTAACAAGATCTCATGGCTTCATTTTTATAGCACTGAAATTGAACTGAAAGATCACAGCTGGTCACTGCAAAATGATATGTCATCACATCAATACAGTTTTATTTGTTACACGTATTAAACAATGCTTTTTTCTTTTTTTCTTTTGCATAACACATTCATTCTTCATGTAAACATTTCAGAATGTTTTATCACTTTCTCTGAGATTCATCTGTCAATTATCACTTTGCCAAATTACCAATCCTCTCCAATCCCGCAGTTCCTTAAGGAAAGTGTAACATACATTTGGTACTGGTGCTAAGACACTTGTAGAAGAATTAAAGAGTAATGATGAGGAAGCAAAATCAAGGTAAGTTTTTTGCCATCTTATCTCTTATTACCCTATACTGACAGCTAAAATTTCCTTCTTAGAGAGAATCGAGGGAACACAGGTTATCAGTGTATATTGCACTTTATAATTCACAGAAATTTATTGAGTTTCTGCAATCACCAGAGTCACTGGTTTGTAGAAGGACAGGTTATTATGTGACTGCTCCTATGGCAGCAGTGGCCCTGACTCCTAGAACTGATAGATTCTGATGCCTAATTGGGCAAGCTGTTACCCCTCAGCTTCAGGAGGCAGCGGGAGGTAGCTCTTTTGTTGAACAGAATGGTTGTGTTTTCCTTCCTTGGAAGCTGTGGTTTTAATCCTGACTTGTGTAGAACCACTCAGTGCAATTTCTGGCATTTCCTGGAAATCTGTCAGTGGGATCTGACATCTACTCAAGACAAGATAGTAGAATAGGATTTGGAAGAGCCCCATCAGAATCATCAAATCCAACTCCTGGCCCTGCACAGGATACAGAAAGAATCACATCATATGCTTGAGAGTGTTGTCCAAATGCTTCTTGAAATCACCTCAGGTTGGTTCTGCGACAACTTTCCATGGGACCCTGTTCAATTGTTCTAGCACCCTCTGGGTGAAAAACCTAAAGCTTAACTGAAATTATGTACAAACTAAATCAATTTGATGAAAAATTTAACATCTAATGGTGTTCTAAAGAATAGAGTTGCTATGGTATTATCATGAGTGAAAAATATTAATTTTTCTAGTCTTTTTTCTTCAATTAGCTTAGTACCTTCCTGAGTTGTGATTATATGAAATCTCTATGAAAAAAAATAAAGGTAAAATACATTCAGGCCATTAGATATAGTATTAATTTAAAGGCTTTGATACATCATATGTTTCGTGTAAGGGACTTGATTATCTGTAGGCAATACCTACATTACCTTGCTTATGTCCCAGAAGAGAAAAAATTGTCCTCATATTTATTCAAGTAGTTTAAAAATATTGACGGGATAAAAGAATAAATACTTAGGAGAGCTTTCATATTGGACATTTGAATAATGCACTTGCAGGATTAATTCATGGCAATATTAGAGCAACAGACATATTTTTAATGTAATTTAAAGTAGATAAACAACAGAGATGGACTTTCTGATTGTACTTTAGCAGTGGAATTAAATACTATTTTCTAACCATTAACTGGTAGCTGGGTAAATGCTAACTTGTGTTCTGAAGTTTTATGTTGATTTTTTCCCAGATCTTACACCGAAACCCATGACTTTTTTTACCAATTATTGTTCTTAGTTAATTAAAAATTCTCCCTACAAGAAATTGTGAATATTTATTTATTTATTTTTATTCCGGTTTATGTGATTAAATATGTACATCCCTTTCACATTGTACATTTCTGCCTTTATAGAGCCTTTTCTGACATAAATTCATAATGATTGTTCTAATGCTTGATAGCATTTACAATGAGCCATGCCAAAGTGCTTTAGATGAACTTTTATTCCAAGATCCTTCAGAATTTAAATATCTTGTTTTGCTAAGCAGAGAAGATTAACATTGGGAATACACAAGAACAGAACAAAATCATATCAGGTTTTGGGTTGTGAATACAATTGCTCTGATTTTTATGGATAAGGAAGGTTATCTTGTTGCTTGCTTTTGATGTACAATGACACAAGGTTCCCTTGATTACCTCAGCTGAAGGTGTGGATTTCCTGAAGGAAGGACTAGTGTGCTGTTCATTTAGTTTTTACCACACTGTTCTCCCAAATATGGAGTCACTACCTGTGAAATCAATCTTTAAATTTTTAGCCCTTGATGCCCCTCCAAATTCACAGATCCCATTTAAGACAAGGACTATATCTAGCCATAGGGAAGATTCTAACACAAAACCAAGTCTGTCTCTGGATATTTTTCCTCCTGATGTATAAACAAGAATTTATGTTGGAAATAATAGCTTTATGTTACCTATAGAAAAGCTGATTTCCCGAGAATAGCCTGGAAAAAGTTTTGAATAACATTCAGGACAATTATTGAGAATGATGTACCAACATTCTAGGATTCTCTTTAGACTAAGTGAAACTGTGCCTGGAAGAGCTTACTGATATGAGCAAACTTTTGACTCCTAGTTACATTTTTTGCTTTTCTCAGGCAGAAAGATGATAAACTAGACCTAGGGGTAATTCAATTATGGTGCTAGCTCTTGGAACATAGGCAGAATACACAACTTTGAGTAGTTCTGGTAAAAATTTGCAAATGAAATGAAATGCAGAGAACAGATCTTGACCTCTGGTTAAATTAATATACTCTTCAAGTGAATTTAAAGTTGTCTTTCATTGAGAAATTAGGTTTTTTCTAAAAACAGAAAGGTCGATAAATTTAGTAATAAAGTTTATGTTAACTTGTGAAACAAAATTGCAACTAGTGAATAATAAAATCATAATAAGATATTGTCCAGATTTCTGACTCCCTTAAATCACAATGAACACTCACTGGAAGCAAAACAAAACCCTACCTGCCAGAACATCAAGAGATCTAAGAGACAACAAGCAGCAAATCATATATTAAAATGATAAAATGATTATAATGATGAGGATGATGATGATAAGCAGAAAAAGGATAATATCTGCAATTTTGGAGTTTTTCCACCCTCTCTTGCTGTATATGTAAAAAGAAACATAGGCAGCTGGCATACCAGATGGTTTATATTTGTGAAACCCAAAGCAAAAAGTTTGGACTAAAAAGATGTTCTGTTACCACTAGAAGCAACTTAGAATCCAAATGATGATTCTTCCTCTTCATCTCTTGAGTAGATTAATACTACAATTCATCAAAAAAATTGAAAAAGTGACATTCTTTCTTTGCACTTTAATTACCTTATTTTAATTGTATTGTTCTCAGATACACAGTTTTCTATGAGAAGGGAACAAAATGAACACACTGAATTTAAGGTATGAACAGATTTTTCACAATGAAATAATCCCAAAAGGCCAGCATCTGCTGTCCTGCTTAATACCAATGCTTGCAGTTCTGGAAACCCAAAGAACAGTTCAAAATACCTTTTCTAAAGAAGCATGTTGTTTTTCTCCAATAGTAAAAGCCAGCTTCCCGCTTTTGGGAATTTTGTACTTTGTAATTTCTTGAGCCACAGAAAGCTGAAGCAGTTGCTTTCCTGTTTTTTCTAAAACCACCACCCAAGCCACCACCTAAAAAAAAAGATTATTAATATAAGATTAAGTTACAGCTTCCCATACGAAAAATATACTGAATTCTCTGGCAGGAAACTTAGCTAAAGAGATAAAAACTTCTGTTCCCTCTTGCTGTGTGTTGAGTTTTTGATGGATAATAATTGCCATTGGGTTTTTCAAGTTTCAAGAGTGGGGGCCCAGAAAAGCTTTCTTTAGAAGTAATGGACAAGATAGACTCTTTGAAAAAACAGACTGTTTCAGGTGACTTTTTTAGGATGAGAAGACATAAAACCTGAAAGTGTTCCTTACTTTCACAAAAAAGCATTTTTTAAAGTGACTAGCTCTGTGCCATACCCATCTGCATTTTGTAAGATGAAATCCATCCAAGAGATGGATTTCAACCAGCCACAGGCAGAAATAGTCTTCACATCTGTTTGTTAATTGTTATAGTCTATTCTTTAGTAAAAGTTCAAAGGAGAACAGAAGAACTCTCTATGGATATTCATTAGCTCACTGTTGATTATTATACACTTTTTCTCAGCTTTATGATTCTAAAATGAAAGCCAGTGTGTTAATAACTTATGAGAGAAACACTATTTATAATTTTATTTAAAATAATTCTCTCTAATTGATTATCTTAGGAGATACCATCATTTATATCTAGACCATAACAAGACAAATATATTTTATTAACTTATTGAACTATTTATGCAAAAGATAAAAATAAGACAGACCAATATTTTTAAGTGGGCAAAGGTAGAACTGAACAAAATTACTTTTTTTTTGCTAAATTTGCATCTTTTATTTATATACACCTGAAGTTTCAGCAACCTGCTGTCTGTCTATAAAGAATTACTCTTAGCTTATGAAAGTTAAAAAATATAGAAAATTTTATGGAGAAGAGAAGAAGTGGGAAAGAGAGGAAAATTTTAGTAAGGTCATCTCTTAAAAATGCAATATGATATCCTACACATAGTAATAGTGTAAATTAGGAGTATGAATTAGGGGTGTTAAACCATGTACTCATTTTGTGACTAAATTTTTACAATTTTCTTCACATTTATAGTATTCTGAAAACAGATAAACTGTTTTTTCAATGTTTAAAAGGGATTCAAACAAACTGTTATATGTCATTTTTCCCTAAAATTTAGTAAGATCCTTCTCCATATTTTAAACCATTGAGTCTGTGTTTTACTTGACTAGAATTTGATTTTTCATAGACCTTCGCAGTTTCCTTAAAAGCTGCAATGAGTAAGGTCTTGCTGTGATTTAAAAAATATTCTCACAAGTCTCAAAGATAACTATTACATCGTGTAAATGGCCTGATTAAAAAAAAACAAAAAAACAAAAAAACAAAAAAAACTTTTCACAGTGGCATTTGATGCCAATAGACCGATGGAAGATAAAGTGTCTGTGAATACAATTTGACAAGTAAGAGTTCAAGTTTTCATCTGCATAGCTTTTGCATAATATCTACATGTATTTTTTCACCATTTCTATCTGTCTAAAAATAATTTGACTTTAGCTGCTCCTATGGTTATATAAAAGATTTTTGGAAGGGAAAATTGTAGGAATTCTGAACTGAAGGATTCTGAAGGAACTGAAGGAACTGAACCTTTATTTCTTAAAATGAATACTAGTTTTTTATCTGGTACACAATAGACTTGGTGAAACTTTTCAAACTTCTGTCTTAGAATTTTGGGTAGTTGGACAGTGCTTTCCACTCTTCCACTCTTCTATATTTGTTGAGATGCAAGCTCCTTCAGAAGTTTGTTTTTGTAATAGTATGGTTCCATTTAGCTAAAGTCAAACCATTTGAGACAGTGTGAGGGGTGGCTGGATACATTTCATGAATATGTGTTGAAGAATGAAAAAAAAATTGTGACAATCTGAGATGAACTTTTGAGAGAGGAGGATTAGTGGTGGAGTTTGTTGTTGTTGTTGTTGTTGTTGTATTTCTTTCAAAACATAAAAAGCACTGGAAAATCGTTTTTCAAACACTGTCAAACCTGGAATGCTTACCATATGCAATAGTACATGAAATTTGAGAGTCACTTTGAAAAGTTGATAGATTTTACAGAAATATTTTGAATTTACTGGAATTTTGACAAATAACTAAACTAGGATGTATGTAATGTGGGCATCAAGAACAATGGATAGTGATATAAAGCCTATTGGACCCCATGATATATCCTTTATATGCATTTATATGCAGCAGCTGAAGAAATATATACATTAGGATTAAGGTTTTGCCAAAGACATGCTGGCTATATGTGTAGAAAGGATAAGAAGTGCTTTTATTTGATCTATGATTTTGATCTATTTCTCTACTTGTTTCTCTGCAAGATTTCTAGATTTATTAATTTGTGAGTGTCATTCGTTCTGGGTTGTTACTTACTCTGGTATTTGCCTCTGTCATCTACTTATTAGCTTCCAAATTCACCAGTTGCCTTTCTCAGCTGCTGTCAGGCTGATCCACGATAATGAATTTCTTTCACCTATTCTCTGGGAAAAGCTTTACACAAGGACAACTATGGAAATTTTGAATGACATAAAATAAAATTGTCTCATGATACTGTAAATACTTTCTTGTTAACTAATTAGCTGACTAAGAAACACTTGTCTCTATCTTTCAGTAGAGCTAATTAAATTCAGTGATTCAGAATGTTTTTTGGGTGAACATTAATAGAAGAGATTAAGGGTTGAGGGTGTTTTTTTTTCCTGTTGTTTTAAGAGGAATATATATAATTTCATTATCTTCTATGCTTTTGGAACATATGTAGGTACTTATATTTGTTTACCTGCTTTGCCTATCAAAACCAAATGAGCAGTTCTCCTAAGCTGTCTAATACAGGAGACAGCAAACAATCTGTGCTATTTGTGGATTGTGCTTGGACATTTAAACCTTATATTGAGTCCAGAACAGAACAGAAATTCCATTATTTGTATTGCCTACTTCATTTTTTTTTGGAAGTAAAAGAAAACACACAGATTAAACAATAAAGACATACAGAGAATAATCCAATTAATTCAATAAACCAGCAATGGCATAATTTCCTGAAATTTCCAGTAATATATAGACATAATGTAATACACCACACTAAGTGTTCTATGTTCATGAACACACAGAATATTTATATAAAAACCCCTGGCTTTTAGCTGCTATGACTGAACATTTCTAGCTCTGTAACACTTATTTTCTGTGTAATATAATTTGGTGCTGCCTGTGACTCTTAGGCAATTCATGAGATTCTTTCATGCCAAGAATTATTACAATGGTACTTAATCTTTCCTGTCTTGGTCCCAAGCACTAACCTTCTGTCCAACTGAGGGCATGTGCAACGCTGTTCTTTTTGGCTAATTCCTTTTTTTTCTTTCTTTTTTTTTTTTTTTTTTTTTTTTTTTGTGACTTGCTAAAATCTGTGCAAGCTTTTGACAAAGTGCTTAAAATCTGCTTGCTAAAGCATTAGAATTCAGTGGGTTTGGAAATGAGAAATGCACCATCATTGCTCTTTTAGGTATAGCAGTTGGGTGAATCTGTATTTCTACATATAATTAATTTTCATTAAGTCTATGAAGTTTTACTATCCACTGTAAGCCATCAGCAACACAGTAAAGACTGTTGTGATCCATATGAGGAACAGGAGTAGAACTTTTTCACTTGAGAGACAACTCTTTTAACAGAATAAATGACACGGTAAAGCTAACTTTGTCCATGTTTATAGCAGAAAGCCTAACAGCAGGACAGAAAGAAATTACACTGAGACAAAGTAGAAGTACTGTTCTTTAAAGTTTATGCAGAAAACTGATTGGACGTATTGAGATTTGTCATGGCAAAATGATGAATTCTCTGAAATTTCTTAATGCTAATATTAGCTTTGGAAGACATAACTGAGCTATAAAAGGTGTGGGAGGAAGAAAGAGTAATCACCACATTTTATACTGCTGTTGTCTCAACAGTTATATCTTTATTGGAGATTATGTTTGGATCAGATGTACACTTCTGAAGTGAACTTTCTAATTGTCCCTGTGTACTACAGTTTGGTTCATGCTGCCAAGCTGTCTTGGAGAGTGCAAAGCAATTTCATTCTGATTAAATTAAGCTGGAAGATGCACTCCAGGAACACATCTGAAGCACTGTAACTGCTAATGAGTGTTCACTACAATAAAACATACACCTTTTTTTTTTTTCCTTTGATTTAGAGTGGTTTGGGTGTTTTGGCAGGCTTTTTTGTTTGTTTGCTGTTTTGTCTCATGGAGAGCAAGTGTGTGGTCACTACCTGAAATAGAAAGGGAAAAGCTTTTAAAGTTTTGACAAGACCATTGTGATTCTTTTTTTCTACTATACTTTGAATGAAGGTGCAAATTTTAAACAAAGGACTAGAGCGCCAGGAAAGATTGTTCTGCTTACCCAGACATACAGGAAAACAGTGCTACAGGGTAAAATATATGGCATTATAAACAAAGAACAAAAAAATCACATAAATGCGCATCAAACAAAAAAAGAAGTGAAATTGAGAGAATCTTGAGAAAGATATCCTTGCACTTGATCCACTAAACCTAGTTAATATTTGTTTTCTCTATTAGAGGAAGAAATACTATGGCAAGGAAAACAGATAATCCCAAGTCTAAAAATATATTAGTAAAAGTATAGTATCCCATTTTCCTGGCTTTTAGACAATGTTATTTTTGCATGTCTATTCTTCTGCACCTCTCTCAGAATGTAAATATATTACTGAGGTGTCACTTTTTGACACTTGGTATCTCAAAAGAAGAAGTAGTTTTGAAAGAGCATCTTGAGATACTGTATCAACTAGATAATTTTCACAAATTGGAAACTGGCCAAAAAATTGTTGTCAGCATACTGACAAAACTGACTTGTGTAAGTTTGAGACTTAGAACGAGAATTTTAAAAATGCTTGAGAAATGAGCTTTAGCTCACATTCTGAACTGATCTGTTACCTGCATGTAAGAACAAATCAAAAGTCCTGAATTATATGCTCAACATCAGTCATGTTTTAAAAATTGACCTTTTTATATTGCTTATGCCAAGCATAGGAAACTTCCCAGCTGTGACAATGACTTTAATTTTTTTGACCTTTATCTAATGGATAAAAAGATGAAATATGAAAGCTAGGATGATCCAAACTTAAAGAGGTTTTTTTTGTTTGTTTTAATACTGCATTTTATAAAGGTTGCTTCGAAGTTAACATTCATATTTATTTAGAAGTCCACCTTTCCACTACCATCCCATTACAAATATAATTAGAATTCAGATGCATTTTTTCTATTGCCTTTATTTTTTCATAAATTTCTCCATCTTGAATAAATACAAGACTGAAAGGATACAAATTTTACAAGCATGGTACTGAAACATAAAAAACTAGTGGTTTCTCACCTCTGCATTTTTGAGAAGCAGCCTGAAGTCAGATTTTAAAAAAGTGTTCAGGCACCAAAAAATCCTTGTTCTGTCAAAAGTAATTTTCAAAGCAACTGTGGTGATTTAGAAATTTTTCTTTCTTTTAAACTGCCTTGAGCTATCTATCATAGGTGCTTTTGCAAATGACACCAAAAAAGGGATAGAGGACAAAGCATTTGTTCCAGGTGTATTGTGCTATTTTAGGAATCTGAACCAAGCTCAATTCTAGAGACTAATGTAGCAGCTTCAGTCCTTCTGGGGCAGAAATGATACTATCAATCCAAATAAGCAGTGTGCACCTCAGCTACAGGTAGTAATAAACAGCAGAATTTCTGTCTGGCGGGTAAATAAATTCCTTTAAATTGCTGATAACTGTGGACTACTACATTAGACAGAAAAATACACTGGCAAAGACATGGGGACTGCATCATCTCATCTCAGCTTTATGGGAGTACATATAGTGGAAAAGATAGACATTTGTTTTTCAAACATCTCAGTGTGATTGTTTACAAAGAGACATCATAGACTCTAAATCTGGGAGCTACTTTGCATTTTTATTATTTTTATTATGCATTTTAAAAAAGTCCTTCTAATTTCCTTTCTGTTTGAGGTGTGAGCGTTTGTGTTGCACATCAGTCTCCTCTCACAGTATTGTTAATGAGTGTTTGTTGAAGCTGCTGGGATTCATGTACAACATGAAGATTTTTGTGATAAAGATGTCTTTCTTAAACATATGAAGAGACTACATGTGCCTGTGCATATAAGTGCTTGAGTTTATTTATATTCAGTGGAAACTATGATATATTAATATGTATCTATGTGTGTATATATATATATATATTTGTATAGATGTGTCTTGGGATGAAAAATGTAACCAAAAACGTGTATTCTATTTTCATCTGTTGAAGCCACTTGGGAGATATTATTCTTTATCTCTTGTAACTCTAGAGGTGGAAAGAGTGCAGATGCCTTCCATTAATGGGACACCTGATAACACCAGATAAGGNCATTAATGGCATTAATGCCTTCCAGATAAGGCAATGCCCTTCTCATCTCTTCCTCCACCCATCCTGCTCCGAGGGACATCACCTGTGAATGGGCCATTTAAGGCCTCTCACATTGTCGGAGTCTAGAACATCCCTCTGGCCACCCTGGAGGGTTTGGAGACTGGACAGGGGGGTCTGGGATCTGTACAAGGGGTTCAATCAGCCTCACACAGAGCCCAGGAGGACACTGCCTCTGATCCCTGTCCATGGGAGTGAATACCCACAATGTATGAAGACTCACCAGCTGAGAGAATTCAGAGTAAGTAGTATTTAGTTTATCATAGAATGTAAATGTAGAATCTAGGATTTTTAGTATATGGGGTTGAAGAGACAAGATGGAGGAATTGGGGAGTGGTCCTGTCCTTGTNAAACCCTGAGATCACATGACTGATAACATTACCTCATTCCATTGGGAGATGCTCCACCCAGCAGGAGGAGCCAGAGCCTTTCCACTGAGATAAAACCAGCAATCCCAAACACGGTAGCCTATTTCCACTGGATCCCCAGAGGAAGACTGAACACTTTCTCGAGCATCATCTCTACTTCAATGGAGCCACATCTGGCACTCTGGGAGGACTTCAGGCTGCTTCCAACTCCCTGACCAACAGGGTGGTAGGTTTGCATTCTGACTCTGTCAGTAGTCCTTTGTACTATTGCATTTATCTTATTTTATTTTTACCCTTTTTGTTGTTTGTTTCTTCTCTCTCTATTAAATTGTATTTCTGACTTGGAGCCTCACTGGTTTTGCTTTCAAACAAGTATATATGTATGAAAACGTATATATCTATGAACTCTAAAGAGCAGTGTACGTCACTAAATACTAATTCCAAAAGTCTAATGGAGGAAGACATTACTTTGCCAAAGACTGAGGAAAAATGTATGAATTTTCCTGGAGTTGCTTCTGATAGTCAATTTGTATTCATGCAAGTGCATGAGGCTAATGGTAAAAATACCCCACAACACACACTAATATCCCATGCTGTCAAATACTTAATGTAGATTTTAAAAAGGTCAGGATGTATTAATTGCATATGATCAAGTTTGTTTTGATTAGCAGTAGTAGGAAGGTTATTTCCTTTGGGCTTGAAACAGCAACACAAGCTCTTATGTAAGCTTAGTAACCTAGGCCTTTCTGAATGCCGTCTGTCATACAGGCATTGCAATAAAACACAAAAAATATGTTGGCATTCTGGCAAACGATGGCCTGCAAGTAGTTTCAAAGAACACACTTCATGATCTTTATTAGTGCCTAACTTGTTAACTTTAGTTAGAGATACGTCTTTAGAAATTTTGTGCATTATTCATACACTCAGAAGAAAATTTGACAGTGCTTCCAGTTGCAAAGAGGGAGACTTCTACATAGCTACTGTATGGAACTCGCTGTTTTTCTCACTGTGCTCTAATGAACATCAATAATTTTATCTACTGGCTTCAGAGGCAGGGTATCATGTTTGAAGGGTTCTAGGTAGCGATAAGTCATAGGATGACTTCATATCACAACCAAACTGGGTAAGTGGTGGGAGAACATCCCCAGCTTATTTCTGGTCCATGTGCCCAGTAAGCAGGTGGAAGGAGAGCAGACTGGAGAAAAGATGCTGAGATGTATTTGATTTTGATCAATACTCAATGACCACAGGTGGGTTTTGGTGCTGAGAAGCAGTTCCAGATTCATCTCACATATACTCAAACATGATTTAATTTTGTAGTGAGACTCCTTAGTGATCTACTTAAGGTCTAAGTTAGGCACTGGGATTTTCCATGAAGACTACAGGAGAGAACAGAAACATTACGAAGACATAAAAGGAGTGGCATAGTGACTGAGGAGCTGGCTATAACTTTTTCTTCAGAATATATTTCCTATCAACTACTTTATCAGACTGAACTGTATTTCAGGTATATCTTCAACCTTACATTCTTGAATATCTTTAAAAGTGTCAGTGCAGTTTCATGGTCCAATTGACTATAGGCAGTTTCAAAAGATGGATTCTCAGCAGTAGATATTTAAGTGACTTCACAATGTATTGACATTTTTGACTTTGGTGGCAGCTTGAATGAGAAATTTTACATATTTGAACCATTATTTTATTCCTCTAAATATTTGATAAATGCCAAAGGTCTTTTGTGTATTTGTTCTCTGAAAAGGCAAAAAGTGAGATTTTCCTAATAACTCAATGAAAACAGAAACATTGACTCCAATACTTGCTTGATTATTTACCGGAAATATTTTTGAGTATTCAAAAACTGTTCAAAAGTGTATTGTTTGATTAGGAAGGGGTAGGCGAGAGCAATATTTTACTTACTGGTGAAATTAAAGAGCAAGTTCTGAGAATGAATTTTCAGCCTGCATGTTCTGAAATACCAATGATTTTACCTATTAACAGAAAAGGGAATATTTAAGTTTGAATACTTAAAAATAGCAATAAAAATAAAATTTTATTTGAAAGTTTACTTTATAAAAATATAAATGGAAAAGACAAAAAATAAAAAACTTAAATTCACTTATTTTTTAACAGTGTGTCTGAAGACAACTTTTGAAGATATTTAAATTAAATGCTACAACAGTAAATTGTTAAATTACCTTGACGTGTTATGGATGCTCAAATTTAAAATTAAGAAATTATTGCCAAAACCAACTTCTGCTTTCATTTAATCAAAAATCCCCCTAAAACCAAAAAAAACCCCACCCACTACCACTAAAGTAATTAATATGTAATTATAGTTTAACACAGTTTTACGCCATATCAAATTTTGTGGTTACAATTTCTATGTTATTTCTCAATTCAAAAGTTTATAAATATATTTTTCTGTGTTTACAATCTGCTTTGTGTCTCATTTTTAGTTTTTTCTCTCCTATTATTAACAATTATTTTTCTCTCCTATTATTATCTCCTAATATTAACAAGACTAACAGATATAATATTCCAACAGAATATATTTTGAATAACTATTATGTAGTTTCCTAGAAGATAATGCTGAAACAGATATACTTTGCATATGAATTCTCCCAGACACTCCAACTCTGATTCAGGTCCTGTGAATTCTGTGAACATATATTTTGCTAGAAAGTCTGTCTGAATCCTTGACTGTCATGACTCTGCTATTTCAGACATCAGATTAGTGTAAGGCTAATCTAGTACAGCCCACCAAATAAAGATGTGGTGAGCAGCCAAGACTGGGAAATCACATTGTTCCTGGCATGACTTCACTTAAAATCAGGTGGTAAAGGAATATGATATTCCCACATGAAAAATTATCACTTTGAAAATTTGACCATTGTTGACCTGGATAATATTTGCAGCAGGACTATCTGGCAACACATTGGCACATATTATTTACGTATGACATATTCTCAGTTTTCTTCAAATTTCCCTCTAAACTGTTTTCTTATATACTTAAAATTATTTTCTGGTTCCAAAGACAGGCCATGTCTTTTCCTCCTACCTCAAAAACACTAATCCTGAGTACTATTACTTTAAAATTGTCATAGTAAAATGAACTGATGCATAACAGTTTTGAACCTTGTGGCTCAAAGAACTTTTTAAATTTCATCAGTTTCCTCACTTTACCATAGGGCACAGAGACAATGGAAGTAGCCAAGAACTTTTTGTGAAGACCTGATTCCAAATTCAAGAATTTAATTGGGTTTTTAATAAGATGCTCTACAGTAGCAGTCCTAATGTCAATGACTCAATTTCATCAAAAGAAGTCAGTTGTTACATGACAGTACTGAGAGCAAGGGCAAGAATTCACTAGCCTTTAAGAACGTCAGTGCTATGGACTGGCAACTGTATGGAAGTATTCATCAGGGTTTCTTTGTGGTTTTTTGTGGTTTTTTGTTTGTTTGTTTTTGTGTGTGTATGTGTCTGTGGGTGTCTGTGTGTGGGGTTGTTTTTTTTTTTTTGTTTGTTTTGTTGTTTTTTGTTGGGTTTTTTTTTTTGCTTTTTAAATTTGGTTGGCTTGCTTTTGTTTGCTTTTCATTTAATTTTTGGTTTTGTTTAGTTTAGTTTTAGTGAGCCCAGAGGGTTGTCTTTAAATATACTTTTGCTCACATTCATCACTAAAGCCATGAAATTAAACTCAAAGCCCCAGACAATGCTTTGAAAGTATACTTTTAGAGTTCTGACAGACTTCACTGTCTTAGAAAGAGTGATTAATTTTGAGCATTTAAAACCTTCAAAAATATATCAGTGCCTTTTAATTTCAAGCTTCTTTTTGATACCTAAATTCTTCCTTATAGTGCAGAATGGTGGTAATGGATGTACTAAAGGGTCTCTCTGGTGTGCTGCTTTTCTGCTAACTTGTCTTTGCAGCAAGAATAGGCTTTCTGCTTGAAATTTCCTGATCTAAAAGACTAGAACTTACTCCAGGGAACTGGAGAGACAGCTATGTGGTGCTATTTAGATTGTGTTTCCTTCGCTGCCATTTTTCACTGACTATAGCAGACGAGTTAAATGAGTACACCAAAATACAGCAAAAGTTGTTATTATTACCTGACGCCTAAACATCAAAGGAATAGCTTTCTTCCTACTTTGTTTAAAGTAGGAAAAAGAAAAACAGCAGATTTGAGGGTTATCCTTGTGTCTTTCTGTATTTATTTATGTTACAGCTCAGCAGCAGACATGAGAACCAAGTTGCTGTCCTTTTCTGTGCTGAGGATCAGAGAATCTCGTGATGAACTCAGACTGTTGAAAGGCAGTAATGCGAAGCTCAATCTTTAGGAAAGATTGAACACTTCCTCTCAGAAGAGATGTTTAGAAACTGAGTGACCAGGGCTTTTTAGGGTCCATGGGGTGTACACTAGAGTCTTACCAACACTTGCCTGCACAAAAAATTGCAATCAGAACCTACTTTGTCATTACAATCTACAGCTGTGCAAGAATAGTCCAGATTTCTTCCCCGTGGCTTATTCTTTCCTCTTTCCATTGCTACTGTTCATGTCGTGTATAATCAACAGTGCAAAGACCAAAACTCAATTCACTCTAAAATCTGGTGGTAGGACAGTTCTTAGAGGGAAAATGTGTTCAAAGTTTCACATTTAATTAAGAAAAATTTCACATAAGATACTCTTTAGGATCTGAGATGAGGGTGGTAGAGAACAGTAGAAAAAGTGGATATGTCTCTTCTCTTCCCAAACCAGGACTCTTTTTTAAATTAGGAAAAAGTACAGCAGAATGCTGCAATAATGTCTTAAATAGGCTTCCACCAGATTCATATATACCCATGAGTAGACACCAAATGCATTGGCAACGTCTCTAGCTTATTGCTGTTTCATGCCTAATTCTCCTAATTAACATGATTAGTGATAGGAAACAGTTAGCTAAATGAATGGTCTCACTGTTTATAATGAAGCTAGCTTTGCACTTGTGAGTTTTTTGCCATTAGTCTCTTGGAATGGTTCTCCAGTTTGTAATGTCTGCCTGGAATTGGTCCACACAAAACATAGAGCTGGATTCAAATGTCACTACGAGTACTGGTTGGGAATTCCCATGTTATCAGACTTCAGAGCTGGCAGCACAGCTTTACAGACTTGTTCTTTAAAACAAAAGATGAATAAGATATAATGACATTGGATATGTGTGGGGTCATGCTTGTTGCCACAGGCCAGGAGGGTGTGATTATAGCTGAATTCTGGATGTTTGGGGAGAGGTTTTTCTAGGCTGATGGATAACTAAAAATCTGGAATCTGTCCTGGTTAACAGGGAAGAGACAGCTTTGTCAGCTCCAAACTATTTTCTTTATAGCCCTATTCAAACATACATAAAATAATTCATTAGAAAAATATCAAAAAATATTATTTCCCCAAAAGACTAACAAAAATAATTTCATACATTCTAAAAGCCTGGATTCCTTTTTAATTTTAGTTTCATCACATCATCAATAGTTCTGAAGGTGACATTGTATTTATATTTTACTGTTAAAGAATTTTAAATACTGGCATTGTATGCTTTGTCTTTCCTTGAGCTTCATAATCAACTTTTTTTTTTTTTTTATGATGTTATAACAGAAACTGTGAAACAAAAGGCCTTTGTTCTTACATGGTTGCAAAAGATAATTTTCAGTCTCGGTGTTTGATTTACTCTGTGATCATACAATCATGGAATCACAGGATATGTTGTGTTGGAAGGGACCCATCAGGATCACTGAGCCCAGCAGGCACCCCAAGAACTCCATCATGTGCCTGGCAGCCCTGTCAGTACTTCAGACAAGCATAGTGCTGTGACCACTTCCCTGGGAGCCTGTTCCAGTGTCCACCCCTCCCTCTGGATGAAGAACCTCTTCGTGATATCAAACCTAAACCTCTCCCAGCTCAGCTTCCTGCTGCTTCCTGGAGTCCTGACACTGGTCATGAGATGGAAGAGATCTGTACCTCCTTCTCTGCTTCCCCTCATGAAGATGCTGAATACTCCAATGAGGTTTCCCCTCAGTCTCTTCTCCAGGCTGAACAGATCAAGTGACCTCACCTTCCCCTCCAGGCCCTTTGCCATCCTCATGGCCTTTTGGATGCTAATAGTGTAATGTCTTTTTTATGTTGTGGCACCCAAAACTGCCCACAGGACTCAAGGTGAGGCATCCCCAGTGCAGACCAGAATGGAACAATCCCCTCCCTTGCCCAGCTGGCCATGCTGTGCCTGGTGCACCACAGGAAATGGTGCATTCTGCATATATTTGTATAGCTATAAAAACAACACAGATTTCCCCATTTAAATATAGCAAGCTATAAAGAAAATAAAAAGTCAGAAGGTAACATTGTCTCCCCTTTCTAGATACAGCTCTTGCTTTAGCAGTTACAAGGTCATTTAAAACATGAAATGAGAACACGAAGAATGGCAGATATTGACTAAGCTACTTAAAACACATTGCTGAGAAGACCTTAGATCTAAAGCCAAACATTGTTTCAACCACACAAAAAAAGAAGAATAAACATGGAATTTCACCTGTATCAGATAAAATGTCTATAGAAACAGATTGTTAGTTAAAAGGAAGTGATGATACAGAACCAGGCATTGTTCTAGCTCATGGAGGTCAACATAAGTTACTTTAAAAATACCTTTAAAAATCTAATAACACACCAAAGCACCTAGCATAGATCCTTGAACAGGCAGATGCAAACAGGATTCCAGATCACTTTGGGGGGGACACTTTTCTCCTAATTTTACAAACCTGGATAATACTGTCACTGCACTTTGACTTGTCCCAGTCCACAGTAGCTAGTTTTGCTCTCCCAGCCTTGCTCCATGGTTCTGCATTTCTTGTGCCTTATCTGTGTCCCTTACAGCTAAACTTATATAAAGCCTTTATTTGGTGGGCTTGTGTTTATCAAGCCAACAGCAGCTAAGTACCTTTTGTGGTGGCTCACACCAGGTACAATTTTGATGTTGTTTGGTAAAATTAAACTCCTAACTGTTAGATACCCTGGATATCTTTGAGCCCTTCAGAGACAGGTTTTGTTTAGCCAAGAATTTCTAGTCTTCAATTTCCAGAATGGAATGTGTCTTCTTGTGTTTACAAATGGAGTGTGAGGTATAAGGCCTGAAGAATTTAATCCCTGTTTTAGAGAACTTAAAGGAAACTGGGTTAGTTACTAGCTGGTACTTCTCCAATCCTTGTTCAGAAGGGTTCCAGACTGAATAACTCTCTACTAAGGTATATGTTTGCCTTTTTTAAAGTTCAGTCACGGTGACTATGTTTGATTGCAGCATTGTACACCTACACAATGCACTATTTTGCACCTACAGTATGTAGCCCATATATGTTTTTGCTGGATGTCAATTCATGTGAAAAAAGACAGCAATGTGCACCTAATTTCCACTGTCAGGAGGCTGCAGGGTATGCAGTAAAGCACTGCTGAATACACTTCCATGAAAAATAAAACAGTTACAGTGACCAGAGGCAATATATCCCAGCAGAGATTTACAGTCCTACACTGATTTTGCTTTCTGTTTTCTGGGAACTTTACTAGCTCTTCAAAGTTGTTTCCAACTCATATCTATAATATTTCTAACTTTTCACTTTTTTCCCACATTATTGTTGTAAGTGTCCCACACTTCCAGTAGTTTTAAGAGTTTTGTGCAATATTACTGTACATATGTGATTACAGCAATGTTTCAAGAAAGTGTAGATTTTTTGTTTATGTATAAGATAAAATCTCTAAAAAAAGAGAATAGTTGGTTATTATCTAATAAATGAAAGAGGCTATTGACCTGAACCTGTAGCAGTCTGGGTAGATATTCTGTTTGGCTAAATTATTCAATCACACATATTGCTAAAACTTCTGTATGACATCAAGTAGTTAGCTCAGAAAAAAACACGTATTTGCCACATTCATTTCTATTCATTTCTATGTAGAAAAGAAATAATTATTTTAATAATAATTTAAATAAATTTACAGCTAGATTTGTGCTAGAAAATAGTGAAGTAAGGACAAGTAATGTGGGAAACTATCAACAATTAAAGCATAATAGAAGGAAAATCAGAAAAGCTATCAAAATATCACTGTACATTTTTTTTTTATCTGAAATGATAGTGAATTCATAGACTATGAGCTGAGTGACCAGCATTCTCAAATGCTGCACGATTGAAAACCTGATGAGTAATGTAAAATTATTTGCATGTCCATGTGTTAAATTAAATTTAAACTAATATTGTTTTACCGTGCTGAAAGACAATCATTAAGTCAATTTGTTGGCTCAGAATGGCAGAACTATGCTGCTAAATGGAAGGCTTTACATGGAATGTGTGATTTTTGCACCCCAAGAAAGATAAATTCTCCTAAGGTTTTCTTTAGTAGAAAGATTGCCTTCAACCCTGTCAATAACCTATTTCTTCCAGTCATCCTTTCAAGATTTTTATACCGCTATAAATATGTCAATATTCTGGCAGCATATTTGCTTGACACGTACTTATTCCATCTTGTCAGTAGACATGTAATTTTTTGGCATTTCTTACTCTTTTATAGTGATTTTCTTAATTTTTTTAACATATTATACAGTCACCATTTTGTCTTTCAGGAATATAAAGAATAAATTATGCTGAAGTCTTCAAGGTCTTCAAGAGATTTAACTCTATTTGAGCAGTTTATGTTTTGTTAATATGGTTTCTTATTGAGATAACTTGTTTACTAATTGACTGGGTACCTATTATAATTGAAATAATCAAGTATGCAAACAAGAGATTAGTCTCAACAGGACAATTATGTTCCTGTCACTCACATTTTAAAGTCAGATTTCTAAGACAGGTGGGTTTCATAGTTTGATTGTAAGTTTTCTGCTTTCACATTTTTGTAAACTTCAACTTCTTTGGCTTCAACAAAATCCTTTACTTAATGGTAAAATCCATAGGTTTTCCAGCACAGTGATATTGGCTCTTTTTGCATGGCTGCATGAGATTGAATGACTTGTGAGAAGCACAGATTATCTATTTAAAATTAAAAGAACATATATTATCATATTTAATAAATTGTTTAGCCTGAAATCAAGAGTTCAGGAACTTTAGAAAATGCTATCTTTGCATGACTTGTGAGAAGCACAGATAATCTATTTAAAATGAAAATAACATATATTATCATATTTAATAAATTGTTTAGCCTGAAATCAAGAGTTCAGGAACTTTAGAAAATGCTATCTACAGTCAAAGGGCTATGCCAATATTTTCTGCTGTGTGACTGGATTTGTCTTGCTTTATTAGTTCCATCTAAAATGAGGTGCTTTTTTAGTGCTATCTAAAATTAGGCATGTTTCCAGGACTGTCAGTGGAGAGAGATAGGCATTCCAACCGACAATTCATCCTTGCTGTCTTGGACATGTATAGTAGGATGGGGTGAATCACCTTCTTTAAGTGCCTAGAGGAATACCAGATGACGATATGGATTTGTCACCTGATTTTAGACAGTTAAAGCAAGATAAAGTGAAGTCTGATGCACAGTGTCCAGTGTAGTTACTGCAGCACTCTTCTTTATAGGCACAAAGGGTAAGAGATTTTGTCAGCTGAAGATAATGTATGGTCTGAACTGTTTATCAGTTCCTTGACCTGAGTTGCAATAACCAGTGTGATTCCTGAATTAAGCAGGTGGATGACATAGCTTCCATAGTGACTGGAGTCTGGCAGCTCACTATGATAAAAGCAAGAGAAAAGCTGTTTTCTGTGGCTACTCTTGTAAAAGAAGACAAGCAGAGCATACTTTTTGTCCTTCAATGCAAGCAAACAGGAGATCTAGTACTTTGTGCCTAAAAGGTACCAGCATCCACGTGCTTCTCTGTAGGTGTCAATCACATGTGCCAGAGGAATTAACATCTGTTAAAAGGTTCCTTGTGTAAGAACATTTTCAGCACATTACAAAATTGGAATTTGTTGGCAGTTTTATACTCTGAATACAGTGTAAAGCTCTGGAATAATAGAATGAAGGGTAAATATTTTTTTCTTATAGAAAGAAAATGAGCTCACAAGAAAGTAAATATCTTAAAAATTAAGACTGGGAGTATTTGCATTTTTCCTTTCTAGACTGGTGAATGATTTCTTAACTGTAGATTTTATACTAATCTTAAAACATTCAAGAAAAAAACATAGCATTTTGAGGATAATTACAATTTTTTTTTTTTATTTTTTAATTTTTTTTTATGATAGAAAAACCAAAGAACTTGAAAGGGTTTTCCCAGAAGCAGTTCAGCGAGTTCAATTTCCTTTAATTTGTTTGGTTGGTTTGGTTTTGCTTTTTTTTTTTTTTGCCTTTTTTTTTTTTTAATAACATTCCCTTCTAATTTACTGATTGCCTTATTACATGCATACTGTAGCAAACCTAGATTTTAGTTATAAGCTACCATTTTCTTGCAGTAGATTACAGTGTTACTGTATAAAGCCTCAAGAAATAATGTGTACAGGTTCTGTCTCTGACACTGTGAACTTTTTGTGGCTAGAAAATATGCTTTCAAGTAATTGTAAAGTAATTATAATAATAAAATGAGAAATACATGATATCAGGGTGAATTAGAAAATTTTGATCAGTGTGAGTTTATTTCAAGTTTATGACATCTTTTCTTACCCCTTCCCTTTTGTTAATTCCTTACTGCTTGATCAAAACAGATTTAATGCATAGATTAAACCGTGGAATAGGCACAGGACCCTGTACAACTTGTTATGGACAACTTACATTGATTCTTTATTTCTTTGTTTGCAGCATGCTTATATTTAATTTACAGAGAGAATAGAAAATATCTCAAATAAGTAAATACTTTTTGACTTTTCTTAAAGATTATTATTGCCTTCTTGAATAGTCTGTTGGCAATAGAGAGAAAATGAAATAAGTTTACAATTTGTTGTTATTTTGTTCAAAAATCTATTTACTTGTCTCCATTGAAAAAATAGTATGATAAAATCTTACTATATCTTAAAAACAAATAAAGGAATCCATGCTCCTAGAACTGAAAAAATTAAGGGAAAATACTACTATAGATATTAATAAATTATAAAAGGAGAGAGAGAGAAATGTAAGGAAAAAAATATAAAAAGATTAAAGAGTGGGGAGGAAAAGGTGGGAAAATGGGGGAAGAAAAGAAAAAAATGTATTGTCTTCATACTACCATTGCATAGTGGTACCATGAAAGAAGATTGAAGCCAATAGGGTAAGAATGATCAGAAGAAGGTAGGTTTTTTTAAATTATTTTTTTATTTTTTAAATTTAAATTTATTTTGGCTAAGGTTTATAACTGGTGAAGAGACTAGAAGGAGAAAGCAGGAGAAAAAGCTCCATAAAAGTGAAACAAATCATGTTATAGGTGTGGGTGAGGAGTTCTTGCAAAATAGTTCTGTGTTTAACCATGGTGATTTGGACTTTTTTTTCTGCATTTTTCTGATTTGTTCCTGTCATCAGGAAGGACCTGGCATAATCTCCTTGGAACTGGTGAAGGAATACTTGGAACTCTTTTTCTAGACTGGACAGGAGAACCTGGAGAGTGTAACCTAACATCCCTTCCTCACCTCCTTAACAGTACACACAATCAGAACCATCAACTATTGATTTGTTTGGTAACCAGAAGAATCAAAATTCAAAAGAAATCCTGCTTGGGTTTTATTGATTTGTTCAGCTGGGTTTTTTGCTTCTCCTCAAATTTAATATTTTTAGTGCAGTGATAGATTCAGGATGGATGATAATTCCAGTCAGCCACTTGAAGGTTTTAACACCTTTAGAAAAGGATAAATGCTGAAATAAACTGCAGTGTTTTTACAGGATTAATAGTAAAATATAGAAAGCTTGTTATATTTTCTTCCCCTTTTCCCCTCTTCAAAACTATTAATCTGAACACATAATACATCTTTCTGGATATGTAATACTCCTTCCAAAACCTTTAGTCTAGATTAACTAGTCCTTTTACAACACCACTCCTCCCTAAATCTCCCATAAAAGTACTATACAGAGCTGCACTGTTTTGTGGTACAACAGAGTGAAAACAAATTCTTCAAAGAATTCTTCATTTGCTTTCACCTGGGAGACCTATCATAGCTTTTTGAGCTACAATAAATGAATACTAATTTCATTGTCAGCAGGAATTCAGCCTTTCATTATTTAGATAAATTCACCTGTGTATTATAACTGTAACTCAGTGATGTCATGAACTGAAAATGATGAAAAGCTGGATTCTTTTCAGACGTATGAAAGCAGTGTCATATAAGAAGCTCAAAGCTCTTCTACCCGTGGAGTCTACTAATGGCTTCTAGATGAAATGTAAGAAAATTGGCTATGAAGAATCCAGGTTAAAGCCTAGAAATTCGTAAACTTGCAAATCAGGACAGCGTCGGTATGTAAGTCAATGGGAAAAATGAACAGCCTGTTCTAATTATCACCTCCATTGTAATCCTGTCTGCTTTCCTCATTTTAATCACTTCCTGTATAAAAATACAGCTTTTGGTCCTCTAAGCAATATTTTTGCTCTCTGATTTTGCTTCTACTCTCTCTCTTACATAGAACTTGACCATTAGTTGGGCTAATTCCATATGGGTTCTAGTCATGTATTTCAGCTTTTTGCTTTCTTCTCAACACATTCATAGCTTCCTTTTATTGTAATCTCTGCCCCGACTCTTCAATTTTTCTCTGTGCCAGCAGCTTTTTCTTCTACTTCCCTGGTGAAAAGAAAGTTTCACATAAAAAGTAGTCAATTCTGGTCAGTATAAGGGGATCTCTAATCTTATTTGATTAGTCAGTGTGCTTTTATTCACTGATCTGTACTTTTTCTTTGGCATATCTTGGTTTCACCTTAAGCTCTATCATTCACAAATAAAACACCATGAAACACAGCTGCTGGTGCAACAAGGAGTTGTGAAATACAAAGACAGTTGGCCACACCTCCCTCTGTAAGTCAGGATTTTCATGATACTCTCCAGGTAGTGAAGAGCAGAAACCTGCAATTGAGGATGTAGACATGGTTTACTGAAATCACTTGACTTAACTTTTGTTCTCAGGCTTGAAAATGTGGTTTGAGAGAGTGGTAATGGCTGAGTGTATTTCTGCTTGGTTTAGTTTGGTTGGATTTGTTTTTAAAGTAGAGAATTACCTTAGCCATAAAAACTACAATTATTTTGCAAGGCTTACTAAACCAAAATATTATGATCTCTGCCTTCAACAGAGAGCAATCAGGATGAAGAATGAAAAGGAATAAAGAGCATCTGGGTGTAATCTCTCTTATTTGACAATAAAACCTCTAAGAGAGAAAACTTACCGCTTTACAGAGTCTACTTAATGTCATCCTCAAGGCATGCCTTTAAAAAGATTCTGTTGTAATAAGATAGCCCAAACAGTGAGTAAATGCTCATCAGGTTTAAATAGCTGTTTTACTGCCTATTTGAACAGGAGGGGGAAAATCCAAGAAAAATACAGCTTTATGGTTAGAAATAAAGGTGTGGCAAAAACCCAGGATGATTGTAGCAACTGCCATATCCCAGGAATGGGCACATCCTCCACCAGCTATATCATTAAGAGTCAATGCTGATGAACACCAATCTTTTTGTGCACAGCATAAATGACAGAATAGAGAGCTTTTTCCTGAGTACAGGGTGGAAAAAAACTCAAAGTGTCTGCTGCCACTTTTCCTAATGGTTATGCTGTCATTTTGTATAGCAGGTTTATCTGGAGGCTACTGTCAAGTGGCAAAATCCTGTTTCTGTTGTGCAAATACTGTGGAAAAATACAATAATAGATTTCTTCAACTTCATCATAAAAACATGCCTGTTTCACCCTACCCCACTTTTTCTAAGCACACAATGTCAGAAATCAGCATTTCAGAGTCTAAAGGACTTTGTTGTGCCCATGACAAAAGGTCTCCCTCAGAAAGCATTTTGCCTCTCTGAGCCTAGGTGCCACCTTTCTTCAGTATTCAAGCCAACATTATGGATAGGAAGCTTACAGAAGCACACTGCCCAGGCAGTTTGTGTTCTTTGACTTCTTTTAGGATAGGAGCTGTTTATAAGGACCATTATTACTTCAGTAATGAATGAAAGTAATTTTAATGTTTTTATAAGCATTGCATTGGGCAAGACTTGAATATTTCAGATGAGAAAAAAAAATGAATTTTCCTGATGATTCACAGTTTTTAAGGCCTCCAGATAAACCTGCTATATAAAATGAAAGTGAGCATATAATGTGATGTAATTGTCTTAAATATTTTAGGATCTACTCAATAACAGAATTATTTCAAAATTTTATTTCATTTGGTTGCTCTGAACAACACATCCTCATTTTTCTGTTTGTTTACCTCACATAGATCACAGATCTACATGAAGTAGACCTGTGCTTCTAATCAATTAATCTCAGCTCTGTCTCCAAGAATGACAGATTAGTTGTTTCTGTTTGTTTTCACTTGACTCCTCTGTTCAGAGCCACCACCTTTTGGCAAAGTTATTGATATCATAGGCTGGATGAGGTTGCTGGAAAAGAGCTGTTTTGTGAATGCTGTTATAGTTGTTGCTAGGGATGTCAAAAAGGAAGAAGATTTTCCACACTGCTAGAGTGTACAGTTCTGCATGGAAGAATAACATTGATTTAAATATATTTGAGCTCTTTTCCCTCCCCTCCAATTGTTGACTGTAATTTCAGTTTGGTTTTCTGCTACAGGATACTCTTAGACTAATTGCATACTATCAAACAAGAATTTTTCTCAATATTAATTACACAAAGAGGGAAATAGAAGATAATGGGAAATATTCACATAGAAACTACCATCAACTGAAAAATTGAAAATATGTTGTTTTAAAGAACTGCCTTATAATTTTGTTAATTATAGTCTTTTTATGAATGAGGGAAAGAAAACAAGGACTATTATTTCTAAATTCTGCAGAAAAATTTGATCGTGTGAGAGTAAAATAAATTAGTTTCATGCATTTCCTCCAAGTTCTTACATCTGGCTTAACCAGTTTCTTTTGGAATAAGATTATGTTAATAGTTGCATACTATACACAATGCACAAAGAAAATAAAAAGAAAAGAAAAAGGAAAAAAGAAGAATAAAACTTAGTCTCTTTTTCACTTTCTTGCAGTTAAGTTCTTGAAAAAAACATCAGTGAATGTAGTATTGCTTTCCATGTGCCAATTTGGCCCCAACAATGTTATACCAGCTGCTTTGCTAAGTCAGGCTCTTAATAGATGGCAAGTAAAATGAAGAAGATTGAAGACAGGTGAGAAGAAAAAGGCAGCAACAGAAACAACACAGCAGGCAGGAAAGAGCAGAAAACTTATATTCACATTTTAGCAAGATCTTCAGATATAGCCATAAAGATGATATGGTGGCTGATCCCTTATTTTGTCTGCAGAGGATGTCTTGGAAGATTAAGAAAAAAACTCCAGCCATTAAAAAAGAAAAACTGCAGATTTTAACATTCAGAGGCACCTGTTAAGGCCCAGGATTAAGCAGTGTTGTGATATCTCTCTCTATATATATCTATATCCTTCTCTCTATATCTACATATTTATAGATGGATAGATATGCGTGTCTATATATATCTCCTCACATGAAGCACATTCTGGTTAATGAATTTTGGATTATAACTGATACAAGTGTTTGTGATCATCTGTCAAATGCCTTGCAACCTATGGCTGAAATAGAAAATGGTTTGATAGCTATCAATTTGCAATAGCAAGGTAGGTGTTACTTGCTGTAAAAATGAAGCAATAAACCTGAGGGCTCTTTTGAGATTTTTATCAAAGTCCCTTCACCTCAAAATTCTAATTTGTGGGAGATTAAGTGCTCCACTGCAATGGATGCATTTGTAAAGCATGGAAATAGGGAAAAGTCAATGGTTCATGGTCTAAAAAAATAGAAAAAATACTCTCGACACCTATGAAGCAAAAGAGAGAGCAAGACAATGTATCTTTCCAAATTAGGAACTTCTTTAGCTCTCAAACAGCTTTAAATCTGAGAATCACAGAAGATATAAAGGGATAAATAATTAAAAGGGGTATGGGGCAGAACATAACTTTTGGGTTGTCTGTTTTTTTGAATGATTGATTGATTGACTGATTGTTCATTAGAATGTGGGTTTTTTTTTGCTTTGACTCTGAGGAGATTGTGACTAATATACTAGAATTAATTATTAATAAGCAATAGAAGCTTAATAAAGAAACCAAATTCAAAGTGTTATTGGATAGTTTTAGAGTCAAATTATGAATCTTAGACTTCTCCACTGTCTACTAAACACAAAAATATCTCACCATCTTGACAAATGAACATATAGTATTATTATTTTTTGACTGTCTGTGAGAAAGAAAAAATAAAAGGACATTTTAATTCCTAAAGAAAAAACAAGTATGTAATATTTGGATGTGGTGTGGGGAACACATTCTTTCTTGTTTTTCTTAGCTTTATACAGTTAATGCTATATACAATTAATGAAAATATATTAATTCTGATGAAATGTTCTTCATGCTATTTCCATATTTGTTTTTTGCTTTCACTGCATAAGAAATGAATTATATTTTAACTCCAGAGTTATAATCCATATATAATTGATTCTTGCACTCAACACCTGTGATTTTGCCACTATTTTTACTCAAACATAGAGATAAAATGAGTTAGACCAAATTGGTAAAAATAATTTAAATGAACAATAACAGAGAGGATGTTGACAAGTCCAAATCTTTTTTTTTGTTATTATTTTAATTTGACGCATCTTGTCATACCATGCAGTCATGAAATACTCTTCACTTTCTTTTATATTTCAGACTGAGCAGTCAAGGTTAGTTTGGGAGAGACTGAAGGAATCTGAATCAGGCTTTTCACAGGACAGCCTCACACCTAATGTTTTTTCATAGAGGGAGGCATATACTTTGGGAAAGAATACTGGGAAAGAATCTTTCCTGGAATTAAAAATCCAAATCCTTTTATTTCAAACATGTTTTAGACATGAAGATTCCATTCATCATTGGCTGAATTATTTCCTGATATATATTAAAAAACCCCCAACACCAAACCAAATGCAAAGCAATACTGCAATTATTTTAGTTCAGTGAACAAATTTTGCCCCATGGTGGAATTTTATTCCTTGACTTCACAATATTTACTACTATTTTTTTTCAAAGAATCCTAAAGCAATTTGCAAACCAAACACATGAAAATTTAATCCTTTCCACTGAAGTGTAACCACTTGGAATGTGCTGATTTATGGTAATGTAGCAGAAGTTATGAAGACTGCAACTGTCTAACTGGAATTGGAGAGTAAACTGATTTACTCAAAATATAATTTAACCAACACACTGGAATTAACAACTCCGTACTTATTAGAAGTGCCACAAGTGCCTTGATTACTATAGCTTATGAAAATATTCATTTTACACTTTATATGAAAGATTGAAATTCCAGCTAAACTGATTTTTATTTTTATTTGAGGAGGTTATTTTCCTAAAATATTCCAGTATAATTAAATTAATTAATTAAAGTTATCATTAATTCCATTATTTTAAAGATGTTGCAGACAAATGAAGTAAAAAAAAATACTGAGATTAGATCTGTTGGTCAGAGCATGGTGTTAATAACATCAAGGCTGTGGGTTTGATCCCTCTGTGGGCCATCCCCTTAAGAGTTGGATTTGATCCTTGTGGGTCACTTCAAGCTCACAATGTTCTCTGAAATCTGTGAAACAGCAAGATCAAAGCCAAAAATTTTAATATGTTCTTAAAATATTTTTCATCCTCTTCATACTGATAAATACTTTTATCCACTAAACATACATGCGTGGTAGATGTAACACATTAAAAGAAAATGTTAAGTCCTAGGTGTCCTTATTGTATACCTATCTCTTTTATTGATGATTTTTCTCTTGTGCTTAACCTGATCTCTGGAATGTCTGCCTGATCTCTGGAATGTCTGCTTTTGTAACACTTGTTTTCTTGGATAATTGCAATATTTTAATATTAGGTCCAAATTGAAAGCTACCTATAGCAATGCAATATGGTGATGCACAAGCTGAAATATTGCACAGTCAAGTAAATACCATTTTCATGAGACACATTGGTCTACTGAACAGGAAAGATTTAATGAGGGCTTGTTCTTTCCACAGATGTTAAATTCATGTCCTTTTGGGTGATTTGGTTTTGTATGTGAAAAACTAGAAATAATATTTGTTTTCAGATAGGTTTAATAAATGCATTTGTTTAGACTAGAAGGATGAGTAGATCTGACACTGAAAACTAGAGCAGGGCAAGCTGTGTAGATATTGAGGTGCCTTCCTGCAGACAGTTGCAATATTGCAGCTTACAATACTGTCACTGTCAGCTTCTCAGATGCCTGGAGGAGTGTCAGCTTGGGTTATCTTTTATGTAATTGTCATTATAACAAACCCAAGGGCTTGAAATACAGTTTCCACTATTGCCAAATGTAAATGTGTGTCATAAATTAGTTAGAATTAGTTTACATAATTGTGTGTGTTGTTTTGTTTGTTTGTGGGGCTTTAGGAGATTCTACTTAAAATTTCAATCAATAGGCATAGCATTATAATATCCACAACTGGAATTTCTGGTTGGAAGTGAACTCAGAAACCTACATTTATACAGAGTATTTACACAGCTGGGCTTTCTCTGGCTGTTTCTGATGTCAGACTTTTAGACTTTAATTTTGCTTAATGCTTCATATAATCAGCTAGTAGCAAGTGTGATTTGTTTACACATTATTATGACACTTTTCTTTGTCCATCAATTTGATTTTGCTGAAAAGAGAAATGGTAAAAGTATGAATTTCACAATGAGATTGGGCTGAAAAGGGATTATGGTAATTTGTCTTTAAAATACTTGAAGTATATTGGAAATTTTTTAATACAAAAATATCCCCAATACCATAGTGAGGAAGTGCTATATAACAAAAATACTAGATTTCCCAGAGGAGATATGATTTCTGGGATCTGGAAATGCTCTGCAGAACTAACTCCTGGAAATTTCACTGATTCTACCACTAAGCAGAATGCTCTCAAGATCTGCACTTGCTGCTGCCTTACAGCCTTACAGCTCCCATTTTCTTAGTGCTGATAGATGCACACAGACACCTCTTAACTCTAAATTTGCTTCATGTTCTGCATTTTTTTTGTCTAGGTTACTTTTAAATATGATATTTAGGGATAAAAGAGCATAAACACTGCTCTTTGTAAAGCTGGATAAGAATTGGATGCAGTGGTTTTGGTCTTAGTGTTTTACCATCCATATCTCCCTGAACTTGGCCTCAGTGTTAAGTACAGGTAGAGATATAAAACTTTCTTGAGACGTCTCTGAAATGCTGAAACTGGGTCTTACAGCCAGGGGTGTGAATCTGTGATGCTTAGGTGACAAAGAGTCTCCCAAATTAGCTTGAACAGTGCTCTGCTGCTTCAGCCATGTGGCTGTGTCTTCAGAAGTCATTTCTCTGGACAAAGATTCCCTGCTAGGTCCCTGCAGTGCAAGCCCTGCTGAACTGACCATAGAGCTTGTCATGCTCTCAACTCTCAGGAGTTGAGAACCAAGGGCAGAAACTCTTGCATGGCAAAACCTTAAATGCTGATGTTACCAGAAAAATAATAGCTCACTCTCTATTCCATCCTAGGCCAGAGAACTGTTCATATCTACAAAGCAGACCAGTTCTGGAAGGTCTTGGTCCCTGCTTTCAGAAGAAACCCATCGGAATAATCTAAGGTGGTGAACAGGTGTTTCAGCAGTTCTCAGCTCAGCTTTCCTACCCAGCACATGTATCCTAGGGTGCGACAAAGGAGTTTTCCAGAGAGACATTCCCAGGAAAGATTTACCTAGAACAAACTTAGAGTTATGGGTCTAATAATTCCACAACTAAACAACCCTAAAGGTGGGTCTGGCATCAGTTTAGGTCACTAAGAGTAACAATTCATCAAGGATTAGTGCAGATTTTTCTTCACCCACATTTATGGAACGCAATGCATCTATAATTCAGATGATATATATCAACATAAGTGCTCTGAAACAATTTCATGTTTGTTTAGGGACTAGATCCCCATCCTTGAAGTATTTTTTTTCTTAAATTTATTGATATGTTATTCCTTAAAAGATTAAATTTTTTTTCCATCTTTTTAAAAAGAAGCACACATATATATATTTACATATATATATATGTGTGTGTGTTTGTGTGTGTGTGTAGAATTAATCCATACATTTCCTTATAGGTCTGCTTCTGCTCTGTCTAGTCAAAAATGAAAAGTTTTCTGCTGTATGTTATGTTTCTGTATTTAGTATTTTAAGCAAGCTTCCTCTATAACTTCTGGAGTACAACATTATTGTTTTGCTGTGCCATATTTGTTGTAAAGATCTTAGACCTAAAGATCTAAAGAGATCTTTAAGTGTTTTCTCTAGATGTATTTAAACTCAAAGAATACTATCGTTTGTTTGGTTTTTTCCTGTATTGATTTTAGCAATTTCAATTAAACATGGTTTCTTCATGTAAGAAGATTCATGTAAAAATCTCCTCAAGGAAACTCCATCAAAAAATAAATTGTTCCTTTCCAACTGTAATTAATGAGAAGGNTATGTGTGTGTGTTTGTGTGTGTGTGTAGAATTAATCCATACATTTCCTTATAGGTCTGCTTCTGCTCTGTCTAGTCAAAAATGAAAAGTTTTCTGCTGTATGTTATGTTTCTGTATTTAGTATTTTAAGCAAGCTTCCTCTATAACTTCTGGAGTACAACATTATTGTTTTGCTGTGCCATATTTGTTGTAAAGATCTTAGACCTAAAGATCTAAAGAGATCTTTAAGTGTTTTCTCTAGATGTATTTAAACTCAAAGAATACTATCGTTTGTTTGGTTTTTTCCTGTATTGATTTTAGCAATTTCAATTAAACATGGTTTCTTCATGTAAGAAGATTCATGTAAGAATCTCCTCAAGGAAACTACATCAAAAAATAAATTGTTCCTTTCCAACTGTAATTAATGAGAAGGTTAGCTTATCTTTCTCATGTGCTATATATTTTGAAGGTTTTCTAATTCTGAATATGATTAAGTTAACAAGATTTAGTATCTTTATATCTGAGATATACTTACTGTTAAGTATATTACACTTGTTTTATATTTTTTTAAATTTGGATTGAATTCTCAACTACCCTAATTACTGTTTTGCAAGAAGAGGTGGAAAGAGGCACATCACCTATGCATTCATCATAATTATCCCAATGATAAAACAGATAGCAATTAATTTGTCTGCAGAGAAGACAAGTTGTGAATAGGGCTTTAGCTTGCAGCACGATAAGAACACCTACTGCTTGAAAAGCTTACTTTTCCCCTAAGAAATCACAGAGGAAACATGTTTCTGTAGTATTATGTACTTGTACTTTCAGATTTGAAATCTGAAATTTTTCTGAACTCTTTTTGAACTATTAAACCCAAATTCACACATTTGCATTACCTTGCTTCCTAAGCATCAGTTAAGTCACAGGCTGATACCTCCCTGCATTCTTACAATCCTACAAGATTTTCAGCCTTTATACAACTGTGGCTTAGCACAGACAAAATTCATGGTTTCATTAGGACAGCTCAATTGTAGAAAATTAGAACCACATGAATGCTCTTTTTGTTTCAGATACCCTCAGTAAATAAGTTTTGTTCTTTTTTTGACATTACATGGTTTTATACAACTGGTGTTTAAATTTGGGTATTGAGATATCAGTTTCATTTACTTTTTAATAGCTCTGCAAAGTGCCTATGAAGACTTCTTTAATGTAATTAAAGGCACAACTGTACCATTGTAGCTGTAAATGACAGAGTTCTTACATAAGTAAGATTAGAGAGAGATGCAAGCCTATGTGTAAGCCACATCTTGAAATATTTAGGTGAGGAGAATATATTATTACTTCAGTGACAAGTTATACCCACTAGATTATTAATATGAGAAAAGCAATTAGAGTTTTGACCTAAATGTTTAATGTTCCAGGTTTTCTCAAAACTGGATTTGCTTACAAGTTACAAGTGAATTACAAGTGATTCATCTTGAGGAAGTTTAATTTCCACAAATTTCATAAATGCCAGAAAAAGTGGGGAGCTGAGATCATATGCCTACTCACTCTTCATAAAGACAGATTTCCGAGGACAATGAAGTAGATGGGGATTTTTCTCATCCTCAGCTCTCTCTTTCTGTCTGTCAGTGTGCAACACAATGCTTTAATCCGTCACGCCATCATCTTCCCCAAGACTGTGAGTCAGTGCTGAGCTGTCCACCCACTGTTTTCCTGCAGTGCTATCCTTAGGTGTGCAGAGAAACAGCAATTAAACAGACTGAATTGAGTCAGGATGCCTGTGAAGAAAGGCTGAGACCAAGGGAAGAAGTACCCCAGGAACCAAAGCAGATCATTGATAACTGTGAATAGCTGGATTTAATCAGAATTTATAAAAAGTTCTTGGCAAGAGTGTATCATACAGAATTAAGGAAAAAAAAAGAAGATATATCTCTCTTCCAGCTAAAGAAGATCCACTTGAAACAAAACCCTGGAAAGAGTTTTAAGGTCTTGAACTATGCAGATAACAACAATAAAGAGGGGGCAAGAGGAAAACTATGTTTGGTTTTTAAAATTTGTTGATTTTCTGAATCACCATGAATCAAACCATGAAGGGATGGAATACTCTGTGAATGGTGGTTCATGATGACTTTTAACAAAGGATTGGTGTTGCTAACAGCTATAGTGAAAAGCAGGAATATTTTTCTGTTCAACTTTACAGCATTTTCTGACTTCAGAGATTTCTGTTGATGAACTTGGCCCTTTAGAAAAGACTGAAGACTGGCCCATTGTTTTCCATGGGATGAGTTTATGTCTGAGATGTTTGAAAATATTATATAAACTGAAAGTAAATTATGGTAAAATCTGATAAATTATAAATGATACAATAAATTAGTAAATTGTAGTAAAATATTATATGACCTGAAAGTAAATTATATAACCTGAAATTAATTATATATTTTGTTTTCTGTAGAATATGAATAGTAAAGAGCAGACAGGACACCAAATATCAGTATTGACACAAAGCTTTGTCAGCAAAAATAATATTTATTGTCAGAAAATTTCATACAATGATGTCTGTTACATGGAAAGGGGAGATTTCCTTGGACCTTGCTATTGGATTTGTCTTTCAGTCTTCTTGAGCAGTCTGTCAGAATCATTTCCTGGGAGCCCTTTACTGAAGAGTCCTGCTGTACAGGAGGGTGATTTGACTGACTTATTCGGGGAAATACATCAATAGCATAAGGAAGACCCCTAAGTGGGCCTTCCACTTTATTTGAGTGTGTTTCCTGCTGCTGGTGCCTGCCAGCACCTCTGAAGGACTCACACTAACCACTTGTTGAAAAACACTCTTCATAAATATATAGATATGAAATGGTTACAGGTTAAGGTTTAAGGATTGCCAGTGACAGTATCTGAATGCAAAAACATATTCAAAGCAACACACAGTCAATCTCTAATGTCCAGTAAGAATATTTATTGTGAATACAGTGTGGTTCTTACCCAGCAGGTGTGCATTAATATTATAATTAGCCTCTAGTGAACCAAGTTCATCCAAGGAGAGCGATTTCACCAAAGTGCAATCAGCAGCAAGACATCTTCTCCCATCTCCCCAGCTGACAGGTGCTGTGAGGTTTTTCAGCTGAAAAGTCCCATTAAGTTCCATTTCTCGGCAAGGATTTCAGCAGAGCCTGGCTGCAATGTCTCCACTTCACCCTCTGTTCCATCCGTTTTATCTTAGCAGGTGCTTAGGGCTGCAGATTGTGTGGGGACTCATCATGGAATAGGTTTGGAGCAAGCCAACTGCATTCCATCCAGGGAGCAGTTCTTTTCCATCTTGTAACTTCTGTGCCATTCTAACTTTTGTTAAATTCAGACTATAACTTTTCAGTTTCCTCTGATTTTATGCCCAGCCATCTTTCCACAACATCTGATAAACTTTAAAAGCAAGTTTTTAAACATTTCTGGTTTTAGGGAAACGGAAGTTAAACCACACCTTTTTTTCATCCATCTGTAATTTCTTGTACTTTCACAGTAGTCCCATGCACTTGCAAACCTAAAAAATACATTCATGATTTTAATTTCAGAAATCACTCGGGTAGGTGTGGATGTCATCTGATAAAATCATGAGAAAGGATTCATATAATGCCAAAAGTAACTTGACCCTAATCTATCTGCTGAATAAGTGTCTGTCTTACTCTTTTGGAATTGGAAAGGAAAATTTGAGGAGGAACTTCAACTTAAACAGATAAAAGAGTATATATCTCTTGGCATTTTTATGTGTAGAATATTATTTATAGTCCTAAGTAGATCATGGAAACATAAATTCTTTTTACATATACATGAAGACACATGTAAAAATGTAGAAAAAAACATCAGCAGACAAGATTCCTGATGTGAAACTTTCTTATATCCCTACATCAAGAAGAATTTTAATCTTTGTACACAAGCAGAAGCACTAAGGAAGTTAAAGTAGGATTTCAGGTATTCTAAAAATCTGTTTTTATGCTTCTACCTAGTTGTTATTCTTGCATCTACATCAAAATGTGAAATATCACTTCTAATACTTGTTTAATTTCTTTGTCATTTCTTCAGATCTGACATTTGAATTTGTTTTTGATTCATCTTCTTAAAGAAGAGGGTATTTATGGAGTGATTTAGGAAAATCATATCTCAGTTAGAAGCCATTCTTTTCCATGGGGTATTAATGATGTACCAGATCTTCCAGGCTAGTGCCCCTGTACTCAAATCCTCCATCAGAAATGTATGAATCACTCAAACGTGCATAAATAAAATCTCTTGGATTAACTGGTAAGCAAAAGGGAGGTCATACACTATTAAAAGGTTTACCCCTGACTCTGAGTAGCCACAAGCTTCCATTGCAGTCTATGAATGCACCAGGTACAGAAATAAGGCTTTACTGTGCTTTAATTCTGGTCACACACTTTATATATCTCAGCAGCAATGGGTGACTACTTATTGGTGTTTTAAATTAAGATTTAATAAGAAATGGTCCCTGTAATTTTTGTCACTTCTCCCTAAAAGATCAAGAGCTATAACAAGGAGCATTACTGAGGGAAGATTAAAAAAGACTCAATCAATGCAGAGAATTTTAAAGACTAAAATCTAAACAAAATCAAACAGCCAGATGAAAAGACAACCAGTAGACATCAGAACTATGACAACAAAGGTACAGATAGTGGCATACTCAGGGATAAATTAAAATGGAGGTGATTGAGTCTTAGGAGAGCAAAGTACAGGGTTGGGGGAGCAAAAGAACAAAGAAAATAGCGGCAGAGATGAAGAAAGAGGGATCAAAGGTAATAAAATTAAATATACAAGACATAAAAGAGAGAAGCTACAGATCAAGGCTAATATTTCAATATACAGTCAAGTCATCAGACAAACACTTTCTCAAATACTGAAATGATATTGGAGATAAAAATTCTAAAAATATCTAAAGAAATATATCATCCTTGAAGTTTTAGCAAAAATCGGGGTCAACAGAATAGAAATTATTTAAAGTGCTTCCACAGCCAGGTCTCCACTGTAAATTCCATAATATAAATATATGTTATCATTTTAAGGCACAGTAAACTAAGGAACTGAGACACCACTCCCTGAGGTACACTGTCAGTGAGACCTACTCCAGAAACACAAAGTTTAGCAAAGACAAAGGGAAAGGCATTTTTTTAAACCCAAAACTCTTGCATATTTGGGCATGGCACATGTGGAGGGTTTGCAGAGTGTAGGTGTTCTCTAAACAGCAGCCTCTTTAATGACAAAATGATAACAATGTCTGTGCATATAAGGAAGCAAATTCTTGTTAACATGTAACAGAGAAATATTCTGTTCTCTTCCTGCTACATTAAAAACAAATTGAGAACATCCAAAGGGAAAATAACTTCTTAACTAGATTCCATTAGATTTCCCATAGGAGTGGAAAAATGTTTTGCAAAAGAGAAATGAGAGTAATTCCTTATATAAACCAAATACATGAAAGAAAATAAAAACAGGTTTTCCACACACACTAATGATAGGATGTTTGCAGGGTTTTGATATTAGCTTTTTTTCTTTTTCTTAAGCTTGTCAGTTTTATATATAGAAGTGACTAAAAATGAAGCACATTTTCCCAAGTATGTAGACAGACTTTGCAATTAATATTTATAATACATGATTAAAAAAAAAAATGCTCACAAAACACAACAGGAAAAACCTCTCAGAAGTTTTATTCCCTATTTTTCTGTTTCATAAGGTATTTATTGGTAGTCATTAGGAGATACTCTTTTCTTCATTGACCCTGTTGTGAGATCTGTAAGATCATGTTGCTTATGCAGTTTAGTACAGAAATAGCCTGCTGCTCTTCAGAAAATTATTCTGGATTACTAATTACTCTTAAAATTGCTCAGAGTTGTTAGAATATATTTTGTCAGAATGATCATACAGCTTTTTTTTCAGCTGTCACTCTCAACTTCTTACTCTTAGCATCAGAGAAAAATCTAGAGTTAAAGAATTTTGGCAATTCAGTCATAGGCAATCAAAATAACTATAGATTCACTGTAGAGAAACAGAAGAAAAACAAAAGGTTGTCTTTTTTTCCCTAGGTATGATTTAAATAAGATACCTAAGAGATCAATTAATCCTGAGGCTGGAAACGGGCTTTAGAACATCTTTCAGACTACTGTTTGTCAAGTTTGTGAGTAAGGATATCCACACAGGAGGATGTTACAAAGACTCCAGCTATGCTTGCAGTTCTGGTGAGCTCCTTGATACCTTGCTTTCAACCAAAGATTGCACTGGATAATTCCTCATCACTTGTTGGTCATCACTTCTTCCTCTGTCAACTGATTTTCCTGGTTATCAACCCCGTGTATGCTGTACTATCTGTGGGATGACATTTTGCTGGGTGTTCCAGGGAATGTACTGGGGGCCTGAAGAACCTTTTAAAAGATCCTAATTCTCCATTTCATAAATTTAGTATAACCTTGAGGGTAAAACACATTCATTTTGAAAAAAACCGTAGCCTAAATCAAATTATGATGAATGCAAATACACATTTCTATTTTCATCAATTAGTGCAGACAGCAAAGAGAGTGTTAGAAAAGATACAGAAGAAAAAAGAACAATAACAAAACAAACTCCCGAAAACAAACAAGCAGAACCCACAACAAAACCACATCTGTTTAATGCAAGATAGGATCTGGAAAGTAGTATTCTGATTTTTTTGTTTCTCCTATGTTTATTGTTAACTTGTTTTACACGAGGAGGTGCTGGTCCTTTTTGACATCAGCAAGAAACACACCTGTAAGATGCTGTTAAAATATTATTTATTGGAGCTAACACTATAAAGAGAAAATGTTACAGATAATCTTACGTCCCTTTGGATTTGGGAACCCTGGGAGTCATAGCCTTGAGTGAGCCTCTTATCCATGTGAAGCATGTTGTGTACACCTTGTCCATAGACGTCTCCAATTTCAGTCATTTGAGTGGCTGTAGGATTTTCTTACAAGGAAACATCTTCATCCAGCATTTCTACAGTCAAAGAGCAATAATGTTTGCACAAGAATTCATTGCTGCACTTTCAGTTCAAGGTGAGGCCATGCAGATGGCAGAATCACTGGTACCAAGTGGGGATTCCTTGCAGGCCCCCCTGCTATGGTGCGGTCACTGAGCTTGTGCTGCAGCCAGAGGAGCTGTCAGCACAACGCAGCCTGAAGGCCACTCTGGCCAGCACAGACCTGGGCATACTCCAGTCAGCTGACATGTAGATCAGCAACTCCACGAGGTACAATCCTTTTCCAGTCAGGATCAGTGCACTTGCAACCCTTTCTGAATACTCATGCAGGATTTCTGCTTTCCTTCCTAACCTACATACCAAGCTCCTTCTAAAGGAAAGGACCTTCTGTTGATGAAACCTGCTAATGCTTTAAAATGACTTGGTTATTTTTAGTCCTAGGGGACAGAGCAGATCTAATTCTTTTTCTAAAATGTACAGTTTCGAGTTTTCTTCATTTTTAGAAAAGCAATGCCTATTTCGTTATTTGGTTTTGATAGGTCATGCTTTTATGTTACTGGTCATTCTCATGTTTAATTTTAGTTTTCTTTTTATTTTTCTGGATTCTCTTCATACTGTTCACAACTTTTGTGAAGTTCAGAGTCTAAGAGATGTTCAGATTTAGCACTACTGGTACTGAGCAGAGGTAAATTTAGAAAAGTATTTTGAGGATTCTTCCTCTAAATAGTTTTCCTGCTTATCTTCTTCCTGCTCAGTTACTACTGTCTATGTCACGTGTATGTAGATGATTATAAAACTACAGACTGGTTTAGGTTGGAAGGGACTTTAAAAATCATCGAGTTCCAATCCCCCTGTCATTGGCAGGGACATCTTCCATTAATTCTCCATTTAAAGTACAGATTTTGTTGCATGTTGCTGTTAGATTTCGTTCTAACTTTCATTTATTTCTTCAATTGCAGTTCTTCAGTTCTTCCATAGAAGGATATTAAATGTATGGATGTCAAACACATGTTCCCATTGTATTACTTCTTTTGCTTCATTTTTCCTTCTCACTGAAGTATAAACATTGAATTTATACTCCTCAAATTACCCAAAATCCTGCCATGTGTGAGCTCTCAAACAGAGGCAACTGCAGTCCTAATATTTCACTGCATTGGTAATTTTGCATGATACTTACTGGATCATGGTAATTTCATATTATGTGAATGCATATGTTTCCTTCTCTGTTCTTTGCTACAAGCTGACTTTCCTTCTTCTGTATAATAGAAAATTAAAAAAAAAAAAAAAAAAAAGTTATTTGATCCCCTGTCAGACTTTGTTATCCTGTACACCTGATGTCCTCACCAAATTTATCATCCAGTACCTGCAACTATTTTGTTACTTTCTAATGGGAAGGCTACCATAATTCAATAATAATAATTTATGGTTGAGAAAGCAAAACTTGGCTAGTGTCAATATATGTAAAGCCATCCCCTTCTTTGGAGGATGCATGTGTTTCTACTTGAACTTTTAAAGTATCAACAAGAGCCTTAACTCTTGCTCCTTTTCACTGGCCATTTGATCTTCTTAGTGTGACTCCTGGCACTGTAACAGATATCGATACTGGAAGTGTTCCAGCATCAGTGCTTACAAGAAAACTTGTTAATCCACTGTGAAGAAAAATCCACTTTTCTTCCAATAGTATAGATTCCAATGTCAATAATGGCTATACATGCTAGAACTTGTATTTCATATGATCTTGTTTCTACAGATAGCTCTAGTTGATGCAAATCCATAAAATAAAAAAGAATAACATTGTTTTTTATTAAGAACAATTACTTAAAATCAGATATGGAGTTACACTCTGAGATGATAGTAAATTAGTGTGACTTACCTTTATGAAAATGAGATCTTTTTTATCAGATTGTAAAAGATTATTCTCATTTGTTAATAATTTTATAGTTTATCAAACTCCAGGTTTGAATAGCATTGTACTTTAATAAGAGTTAAGATTTTAATAGTGTAATTAAATTTGAAATAATTTTATAAGACCTCAAATAAAAGGTAAAATAATACTATAAAATTATAAAGAACTTAATTAATTCTGATTTTTATAGGTCTTTCATATTTCTAGCTTATTCTAGAAAACTTAAAACTAAGCAGTATCAGTTTTGAACTTTTAGTTTCATAATATAAACTTCAGCTGTTTGAGGTTTTTGGAGAAATTAAGAACTGTACTAAAGCTTGTTGAATTCTCCAGTCTGAATTGCCCAGTGATAAATAAACAGTGCTTTTCACTTCTCAGTTTTCAAAGTTTAAATTTCATTGAAATACTGGAAGGAAACCCAGTTAGGTTCAGCTTTATTTTTGCTGTTCTTTGATTTGGAGGGGTTATTTGTTTTAAATGCCTTTTAAAGAATCACATTTTTCCTACTCTAATGAAAAATCAGAAAGTAGCTAAAAAATGGTGGTGAAAACAGTCTCAGTGCTATGGTAACTCTTTGAAATTGCAGATAAAATCAATAGTATCCAAACACTTAAGAGTTTATCTATTTCAAAGTCTTAAGTCAATACCTATAATGAATAATAAAAGGATGTCAGGTGTGCAACATTAGTAAGTATGTTATTACTTGGATTATCTGTCTCAAATTTGACATTTACACATGATCAGAGATTATTCATTATAAATAATTCTCTCTGTTGAGTACTTATTTATTCAGAATGGCATATTGGTTTTCTAAAGACACCATAATGAAGAGCCTACTTAGGAGTTTGTGAAGAGGGATTTCTCCTAAACTTGATAAAAGACAGTGTTGTGCAACTGAGGGATAGTATATAAATGCTTTGGAGGATGAAGGAGACAAGTGAACACAGACCTATTACGGAAATGAGTCTTGCCATGCCATAGGAAGAGAATGAAAACTGTAGATAGTCTTGTAAACTCTACTAGTAGATGAACAAAAAGGAAAGATTTTTGAAGATGTTTAAATTAAGAATAAGAACCAATGATTTTTTTTTTTTGCAGAGATTGGAGGTCTTCTTGGGAAAAACAACAGAGAAAATATTATAGAAAAAGGAATGGGAATATTTTCATCATTCATGTTTGTATTTTTGGTTTTCATTATGTGGATGGAATAAAAAAAATCCAGCAGTTTGCACATACGATAAACAACATAAATTTTAATTATGTAGAGATAAATTACTGTAAATGAGCACCATCAAAACTTTAATGTGTGTACTAAGGGACCGAGAAGAATAACATTTCAAAACTTCATTAATGACATGATAAATGTGTCTGCATCAAGAAGATCAATTTTCAATTTGAAGAGCTTGGTGTGACACCAGACTGGTGAGACTTGCAAGACAGCTACGTGATTCCATTCAGAAGCAATATTTGACTGATATTTCCTAAAACAACAGATCTTTGCTGTTCTAGTTTCTGATTAAAGACATTGGGAACTATCGAAAAAAAAAAAAAA
>VXBR01004727.1:804231-855551 GCA_013400215.1 Cisticola juncidis
AGACATTAGGAGTTAAATTCAGTCCAAAGTGGGATTTACATGTGGGCCAAAAGCCTTTTGTTACCTTCTTGGCATCTGAGCTGATGTCGTGCTAAATCCAGAAGCTGCATCAAGATTACTTAAAACATAAGCATTTGCCATGTGTAAGAATCCAATCCATGAATTAAGTACATGCTGTGTAATGCTACTTTACATCAGAGTTACAGAGAGAAACCTAACCATGTGTTTCCTCCAGTATAACAGGAAATCAATGTAAATGTTAACACCAGTTTTCCAGAGCTCAGTGAGTACCTAAACATTGTGAACTCTGAAAATGTGTGATCTAGTGAGGAAAGAAAGAAAGAATAAAAGAAAGGAGTTTACTTCTGAACAGTGAAGAAGAAATGCAGAAAGATTAGTTCTTAATGGGTGTTTACCTGGAGTTGTTTCTAGAATAGGGAGCATAAAAGAGGAATGATAAAGCACAGTGGATATCATCTGTACCTAGTTGATCATTAATCTGAGCTGTAGCATCTGAAAAGCAGCTAAAAAATAAAATGAAAAACAATACACCCTCATCTGAGAAGCCTACAATCAAGAAAAAAAAACAAAACCTCTCACATAAACCAGATAATTTTTTGCGATGTTATATTTTTTCTTTTTTCTTTTTTTTAAATTCTTAGCAACTCCATAATTTTTTGTTGCCTTTGATGCTATAAACAAGCAAAAACGTGTTTTTGTGATGCTTTTCTCACAAAATAGTGCAAAAAGAAAGCAACAAATGGTCTCCTGTGACTCAAGCTTTACTTTTTAAAATGATCTTTTAGTTGAATTTCTAATGGTGTGCAAGTTTTCATAGGATGTTCAAAATAGATATTAGCACCAAATAGAGAAAAAAATAATTCTGTTTTCTACATACTTTTTGCTGGCCCAGTGATTGGAAATAAATTAGTAATTTGCATAGAAAAAGGATGCAGAATCCACTCACCCATACAAAAATGTTATTGAAAATATATGAAAATATAACCATTCAATTTAAGTCTACACGGTGTGCTGCCCAACTATTTCATAGCTCCATATTTTTCTAAATACACTCTGTCTTTTCTTCACATTGAAGATGAAGTATATAAACATGTATTCTGCAGTTTAAAATACGTAGACACTTAGAAACATCTTCAGCTGAAATGAAATTGCTTTCATGTTGTATTTTACCAGAACATTTTAAATAAATGGAGAAAAAGCAGATACAGTGTCATGAAGAATAAGATAATAATCTTCTATGGATTATACAAACTGCTTATAGGTAGTAAAGGGAGACCATTAGAAATAAATTAGTCGCATAGATTTCTGCATTTTTTTCAATTCGTTCAAAACTAAAGATTGTGTTGAATACCAGTTCATTGTCTCCTTTTGCAAGAAAAATATTTTAGTACAACAGAATCACTTTGGAATGAATTTAGAGCATTGGAATTTGGAGAAAGAGGAAGTAAGATAATAATAAGAGAAAGAAAGGGTAGCATTTCAGGGAAGATTTCAAAATGTGCATAACTCTATGTATGTGAAATGTCAATACCTGTAGAAAGACTGAAACTGCTAAAGGCAGGAAACTATCATTCTATAATAGAATAAAACAAAGTTCATGAAGAGATTATATGTCAAAAGTAGAATGATAAATATCCAGGATCTGGAACAGGCAAAAGGGGAAAAATTCAGATTGTGAGCTAGAGCAGTTTGAAAGTGTGCATTAAGCTTGGATAATGAGCAATGACCCAGCAGGGGAGGAAAAGGAGAGAAGTCAAACCAGCAGGAAGAATGTGGGTAAGTGAAGAGGGTCAAAGTCAGAGCTGGATATGAAGGTTGTCAAAAGATATAGAAATAAAAAGAATTCACTAGAAAGAAAAAGGTCTGAGATGGAAAAATAAAAATAGTCTATATAAGTGTGAGATAGAAATCAATTAGAATCTTGGCTAAACACCTTTAAAGGAAGGAAACAAACATGATAGGGCCGAATATGTAGGAAAATTGATCTGGATGAAGCATATTGCTTCACAGAGACATGGATATAATCCAACCTTTACAGTGCAAATAAATTAACAAATGTTTTCCTTTCAGCAAGTATTTCTTGCTGAACACCTTGGTATACCTCTGTCCCTCTTTTTAGTGTACCCCCATTGTCTCATGTGGTAGCATTGTGTCATGGTCCAAACAACCTGGGTTTGCTGTAAGCCACCACACAGGGACAAATAGCATGCAGTGTAAAATCAAAAACCTGTCCACTTTCACAAACATGGCTAAAGAGACTCTTTAAGACAATTTTCTTTTTTTTAATAGAAAAAAAAAATGGCTCCTTTATAAAGGTTGCACAGATTTATTGAAATAGTTTCAAAAATATTTTTAAAGATCTAGGAAGTTATAGCCTTCACTCCTTGACACAGAAAAGAATAGAATAGAAATAATTTTATATTTGACACAGAAAGCATTTTATTTTTCCTGTTTTCTGTGTCAATTTTTGACTGGATTAGAGAGATGATCTTGAAATCTGACAGCTGATGATTTTTTTTAAATCAGATTCAGTTTAAATGTTTATTATATACAAGTACAGTTCAGTAATCCTAAAGCTGCAGATTTCAGTAATATTGGGCTGTATGAGATGATAAAATATACTGAGCCAATAGAAATGAAATTGATTTTTGAAGTTCACACAATTTTTTTTTTTGACATTGAAAAGGATTCTTGTGATTTAAAAAGAGGTATTAAAGAAGGTCAGGTCCTTCTCTGCACAGCTGCTCTCTCAGAGGCCAGGCCCCAACCTGTACTGGCATTTGGGGTTATTCCTTCCCAACTGCAGTACCCTACACTTGTCTTTGTTGAACCTCGTTAGTTTTTCTCCACCCAACTCTCCTGCCTAAGGTCCCATGGAATGGCAGCACAGCCTTCAGGTGTATCAGCCACTCCCCCCAGTTTTGTATCACCAGCAAACTTGCTGAGGGTGCATTCTATCCCTTTGTCCAGCTCACTGATAAAGATGGATAAGACCGGACCCTGTAGGGATCCCTAGGGAATGCCGCTGGATATAAGGCTCAGCACAAGCCAAGAGTGTGCCTTTGCTGCATTGACATCAGATCAGAGCCAGGCTCCTTTCAGTGGTGCACAATGATGGAACAAGAGCCAGTGAGCACAAACTGAAGTACTGGAGGGCTCCCCTGAACATCCAGAAGCACTCTTTTCACTGAGAGGGTGTTTAATCTCTGGGCACACGTTGTTCAGAGACCTTTTATAGTCTCACATTTGGAGATATTCAAACACTATCCACACAAGATCCTGGGCAACCAGCTCTGGGTGGCCCTGCTTTATTGGAGGGGTTGGACTGGATGACCTTCAGAGAACTTTTCCAACCTCAACCATTCTGTGATTCCAACATGACTGACAACATGCTACAAAATTTGAAGTGTAACTTTACTGTCAAGAGAATAAGTCAAATTATTTCTGTGATTACAACATATAACTAAGCTACAGCCAAGAAAAAATATTGAGACATCCCATACAGGTTTAGAGGAATTTGTTTCCTCATATTACTTCTAGGTATCATTTCTTTTTGTTAGTGACAGTCAACTGGGATCTTTTCCATTATGTTTTCCTTTATGCCCTTCTATCCCAATGGTCACTCTTCATGAGTCTTGCTATGTATGCAAAGCTAATTTCCTTCTGGTCAGAAAATTTGTGACATCCACCACTAATAGCAAAACCCCATTTTGCATTTCTTTGTAAGTGTCAAAGTGTGATAGTCTTCAAAACTTTCATCTTGTACCTTTTATTATCAATAAATTATGTTCAAGATGAGCAACACACTTATAAGAGAATAATTTCTTCATCAATTCTTCCTTTGTAGTCTTTTCTGAGCAGATATTTTTTTCTGGGGTTCGTCCACACTATCTGAATGACAATGAATCCCTGCAGCTATGAAAAAGGCTATTTTAAGGTATGAAGTACCATTTGCTATTTACATAGAAAGAGTTTAGCTGGCCTAATGTTTATCTAAGGCATTATTGAAATTTACCCAGCTTGCAGGTAGAGAACTGAGGACTTGAAATGTGCATAAACAATTTCTGTGCAGACCTCTGCCAGTCTAGTTATGATTATGACCTCTGCAAAAGAGGGTATTTAAGTCACAGAAGCAGTTCAAACCAAAGCCATCTTATTAGCTTATGCTTAATATCACTCATAGCAGACATAGGTACATCTACCTGGACTACTTCAGATTTCTCTGTGCAGTGTTCTCAAGTCTCTTAATCTCAAGAGAAGTCTCCACTTAATGAGCAGAGTTGGGTGAATGGAACCAGATGTACTGAAACATTTTTCTCAAGATTTATTAACAAGACACTCATTCTATAATATCATCTGTAAGATCTGTAAATTCAGATTCTTAAATCATTTCAGAAAGAGTAGAAGAGGGGAAAAGGAGATTCAGTATTGCATTTGGACTAATGCTTATGTACAACAATGACAGTAGCAGGGACACTGCTTCCTGATTGCATTTAAGGCCAAGCCTAACTTAGGAAACTTGAGAAAATATTTGATAATTGAATGTTCCTAACAACTTAATTTTCTGAAAAGATTTCAGCCTTTCAATTCTGTCACAGTTTACCCTGAGGCTGTTCTTTGAATGCAATGAAATGTGTCAGAATTTGGACGAAGATATGCCAATAAAAGGTGGAATTAAAGCATCTTAAAGAAGAGCCATGAAGGCAAAAGATATATATCTGCTGAAGACAAATGCAACAGGGGAGGTAATTTGGATGCACAAGACTTTTATTCTGTGACTTCATTTTATAAAATGTAATTTTCACATGTGGTCACTAACTGTTGGCTTTCAGTTTTTCCACATGGTTAACTCAAAAGAGAACTTGGCGTCTGGTTCATGACAATTTTGATGATTTTCAGCTACAAGAAAAATCCCTGTAAGCTGACTGGAACACAAGAACTCCCAGATAGTATTTAGTAATTTGAAACCCAGCAAATGTCAATTCATATTGAAAATCAAGAACAAAGAGACAATATGTCTCTTTTATTATTATTTCTGTATAAATACATGACAACTTTGACCATGCATAAGTACATAGAAGGTATTGAGGTACAGAAATTTTTGAAAAATCTCAAACTTAACAATTGGATTTCAGTCACAAAACACATTAGAAACATGATTATAACAATCACTTTCACTTCACTGTTATTTAGTACAACAAAATTATACTGAAAAAATAGGGTATATAAGTGAAATGAAACTAACTGGAAATTATAATGTCTTTCTTAATTCATTTTTATAATAATAATATTTTACTTGTGAATCTTTAATAATAAAAGTCTAGTTTAATAAAGTGTCTGGTTTGAATGTTCCAATATTTTCCTACTGTTTTTCTTTTAATTTCTTTTTGAAATCATCAAAACGGCTATAAACTTCAAAATAGAGAAACCTAAAGTCACAATGGCTATGACAGTATACTTTCTTTTCTGGCCTCTTTTGGATTATATAGTGCATAGACTTAGACAACTAAATAATTTCCTGTTATTGATGGAGGTTTGTTTGCTTGTTTTTTAATTTCCTCTATTTAATGTAGTAGATGACCTCCTATACCCATTACATATCTTTTATATAATTTGCTTCATTAATTTAGTGAGATATTCTTAGTTTATGACAATTGTGAAATACACAATGAAATTGCTGTTATTTACATTTGTAAAATAAAATCTTTTTCTCCCTAATAAAATATTTGTCCTTTCCCCTCCCCTCTTCTCTCATAAGCATATAAGCAAGGTATATTAAACAAACTGAAATGAAAAAAAAATTGTTCTGATTTCTACATTAATCCTGAACAATTTCTTATGGTAGACTCTGAGGTCAAGAAAAAAGAAAGAATATAAAATAATCACTCTAAGTTCAAAATAACTTCATTACAGATGGATACTACCTAATTAATCATATTACAGAAACATAGTAATATGAAATAATTTTCATTGCTTTCAGTGAAAAACAAACACACACAAATATGCCACTATCTAAGAAATTTACTTGAAAATAATATGCTAATCTGTGGCATAACTAATTTTAGAAAGCTTTTACTATTTAAAGTAAAATCAGAAATAATAATGAGCACTTCAACACTAGAATAGCCCATTTAGGAGGAGAAAATAAAACACAGGTTTATAAAATTTTCAAGAATGTTCACTATTTTAAAAGTCAGTAGTGTCATTGGGAAAGAAAAAATAAAGAAAAAGTATTTTTAAACTAGTAAGTTACGTTAAATATGAAAATCAACAGTTATAAGCCAAAATAATTTTGAGAATAGCAATTACTGAAAGTATCAAAGCTTTTATGAAAAACAGAATAATTTCAAATATGACAAAGCTGAATTTACTCAGCATTGGTGTGGCATTACTTCAAGTACTGTGTGCGGTTTTGGGCTCTGCAATACAGGAATGATAGAAATATATTGTAATGCATTTAAAAGAGATCAAGAGATGGTGAGTGGACTAGAGACCATGACATAAGAGCCACAGCAGCAGAGGATGCTAGGCTAATTAACCTTAGAGAAAAGGAGACTGAGGGGTGACCTCATGACTGTCTAGAAATACCTCATGAGAGGAAGTGGATACAGTGGTGATGATTTCCCTTTTGTGTCTGGTGATAGGACATAAGGTGGTGCTTAAAGCTGTGTCAGAAGTTCAGGTTGGATGGTAGGAAAATCTTCACTCAAGAGGCTGGTCAAGCAGTGGAACAAGTTTCCCTGGTCATGGCCTCAAGAAGCCTGTCAGCTTTCAGGAAGCATTTCGTCCCTTCCAATCCAAGCCATTTTATGATTCCACGACTCTATTTCCTTTGGATTTTGGGGGTTTTCTTTCCCTAAACATCTGTTATTTTTACTCCACGATAATATTTTTAAAATGTTTGTAGTGTTGTACAGAAGGTCTCATGGAATAGAGCTACAATCACTTCACTTTATTTTAATTCTTATTTCTTTCTTGCTCTGATTGTATCTTGGACCATCTCTAGAGAACTGTGACTTCAAGTTCTGGGTCCAGTTTACAAGAACATTTTAATTACAGTGCTAAGTGATTTCCTTTCCTGCCATTGGCCTCAGTTATGATTGCAGTTACAGAAAAAATTTGGGTACTGAATTATCGGTTTATTGTGTCAATGATTCTGCTACAATTTCTAATTTCTGAGAATTTTAAAAGGATGAGTAAGCACTCAGGTTATATTTTCTAATGCAGATGTAGTAACAACTGTAGCCTAGCATCTGGGATGAGGAAATATCCTTAAAAGAGTAACTTAGTCAACAACATCTATCCTGTAGAAACCAACATAGAAAAATAGAATCTGTTCTTACTCCTTGCAGCATATTTCCAACATATGTTTATTGTATGTTTATATGCTGGGAATTAATCATTGATGAGCAACCTCTTGTTAGAACAGATCTGTCAGCAGCATAGACAAGATGTGCTCACAGAGAGAGAGAGATGCAGGGATAACTTACTGAAACCAGAGAAACAGTGAAGAACTACTCTTTCATTAACCTGATTTTGATAATTTTCTTCCTTCCTTTCTTTTTTTTTTTTTTTTTCTGCCAAATGTGCCCATACTTTTTTATCATAACACAAGTATCTGTAAGTACACTTTCCAGTTCCAGAAGCTTAATTTATGTAACTGATGATCAGCTCAGATATGGAGAATTGAAGAGTTAACCATAAACCCTTTCTATATGTATTGGTCTTGACTGTGAGCAAGCATGGGTTTTGCATGACAGTGATAGTGGGACAACAAAGACTGTATATAAAGCTGTCTCTCTACTCATTCAGTGACAGACGAAAGCATTTTATCAGTTCATGCAAACTAATAAATTCTGGTTTCTGCCTGGCTTTTAGTTGGTGCAGAGTGAGCTCCCATCTGCTCACAACATTCCAGACTGACAAGAAAATATGTATTGCTTTTCCCATCAAAGCACCCTGCTTGCCTTGTCAGCAGTGCACTGTTTCCTTGGGGCTAAATCAATTAGAAAATTTTAGTGGCATTTAAGCTTCTCAACTCCAAACTGCAGTCTGAAGAACTTCACAGTGCCTTTTTCCTAGGAAACTGCTCTGTGAATCAGAAAGGAAATTCTGGCTATTTAGAGTGATTGTGTTTATCTGAGAGATTACAGTCCTGCAAATCTGCATTTTTTCTGTGTCTTAAATGAGCTTGAATTATTAAACTACTAATTGGAAAAACAACATAAAGAATCCTGCTTAATCTTTCCAAACTCATTTTTCTTCACAGTATCACAAAACGACCCGTTAGTATTGTTTTCAACTCCTTACAGAAATATAGAGATAACTCCAAGGAAGTCCCCTAATCTTGCTTGTTGACAACTGTATCAGCAGTGTAAAAATTTGGATGGGAGTTAACTGCTTAAACTCCTTTAATAGCCACAGTATAACCAGGTAGCCATGGGAACTTTTTTGTTAGGCATTTGACTTATTTTAGACAGCTAAATTGTGCTGAGATGATTAATGGTCTAGATATATCTATTTCTATGTTGCCTATGAACATTGTTTCTATAAATATATGACATTGAGATAACCACATGATTGGAGTCCAGATGAGAATAATTACACTGCTGTTATTTTATCTGGCTTGGAAACATGATCCAACATGATTAAAGTGGGGTTTTTTTTTTTTTTTTTTTTTTTTTTTTTTTTTTTTTTTTTTTTTTGTTTTTGTTTTTGTTTTTGTTTTTGTTTTGTTTGTTTTGTTTTGCTTTTTTCTTAATGAGATAACTATCTTGGAAATACTCATATGGAATTGTGGCTAGTGAGTAGTTTCAGTAATTAGAGGAGAATTTTTACTTTATGTGCTGTCAGCAGACACCCTACATATTTGCAACTGTATAGGTCAGAAAGCATGATGTTGCACTGTTGCCTTGACTTGTTACCTTTTCTGTAGCTCTGACTCAGAATGTTTGTGTATAGCTATCATCATAAGAAACATTTTTTTGCAGTTGAATTAAACCTTCTTCAACTTTCAAAATTAAAACACTTGAAAAAAACCTGTATTTTCTGTTGTCCCTGGAAAAATAAATCACAATACCCTGAGAACACTGTTGAGCAGGAAGTTATGTGCAGGATCAAAAATAATTAAACTTCACCTGAGGACCACAATTCTGTAGAGGTAAGTAGAGCAGACACAAAACACTAGGTATGATTCCAGATACCTAAAACATTATTTCCCTGGTTTAGAGGTTAAAACACACATTTTTATACATTAATTTTTAACTTGAATATTTTATTAGCCTATTAGAGAAAAGCTATATGTCTGAGGATAAAACTAAGTTGAGTATATGAATCTTGTGAAAGATAATTATTGCAGTTCTTCAAATGTCTGTTTTTGTGGAGGACCAGCTTTGGTGTTTTTCAGTGGGCAAGCAAAAATGTATGAGAATAGTAGGTAAGTAAATAAATAATTTAATTTAAGAATATTATTTTTTCTAAACTTTTCTAAGCTTGTTTCCCTTGAGGTAAGAACTGTTAACACAGAGAAAAAGATGCAAACTGAAAACTAGTGTAAGCTATTATCTAAGAATAAACATAAATGATAAGCAAATAGACATTTAATTACTTTGGTGTCATTAAGACACAAATAATTTATTTCAGTCCTGAAACCAAATTATTCAAAGAAGAAGGAGCTGCTAATCATGAGCAAACACAGCTTGTCTCCTCAAGGCATTCTTGTTCTACCTCACTTTTTGTGAAGACATTTAAATATGCAATTTTTATGTAAAAACCAGAAATGTTATTTTTATATGGAATGCAGTTAGTGATGGCAATGTTGCTGAAAATTGGAGCTTTAAGTTGCATGCAATGTTATAAATATACTTTCCAGGCCATAAATAATATACCATCAAAAGAAAGGCATTAATGTTTCTTCATCTCTCTTTCTTGTTTCTTTTATTCCTCTATACCCTACCACTTGTCTCCTGTAATAAATAGATTTAATTGATCCAAACTAACCTAAGTTGTTGCATCAATGAAAATCCATGTTAGGGGGTATATATAGAACATGTGCAATCTCCAGAAAAATGGAATGCATTTCACAGAGTAAGATGCTATTTGATATTTACTTTTTAAGGTTCAGTTATATATTTCTTTGCCCTTGTGCAAGGAAGCCTCCATGTCCTATTTTAGCCTTGAACCTTAAAAGTTCCCTCATGTGCAAATCTACCTACTTCCTCCTTTTAAAATTTTAATTATCCTTCATCACTAGGTATTATCATTAAAGAAGGGTATTGAAAACTTTCATTAAAATTATTTACATTTACTCTAAGAATATATTGTTGAAGTAGTGAGATTTTTTGTATGCTATCAATTCCCCAGGTACACATAATCCGAACAACACAGATATTTCACATGCAAATTGGGAACTCTAAAGGAAAATAGTAAAAAGGTGGATAACCTTTTCAAACCTTATCTCTTTCTTTAAATACTAACATAAGAAACTTAGAAGAAAAAGAAATTAGAACTTTAAGGTTCACTACTTGCAAATCATATCTTTCTGCTCAAAGACTATCTGACACTTTTCAAACTATGCTAGAAGCTCTGGAGAATGTGATTATTTTTTGATACCTGATATTATGACACATAGAGAGGGAAATGCTGCATCAGAGGTATTTGGTGGTTAACAGTTCTTTAAGGCAAAAAAAAAATGATTAGTGTTTTTTTTGTAAATGATAATGTTTTTTCCACAGATCTTGTAGTAAAAAGGAGTAATCATGGAATTTTTGCTTAGGATTTATCCTTTGATCCTGATAAACTAAATTATGTAAATACGTTGGAACTGGTGATTTATCTGTAGTGTGCTTTATATAGACTATTTCCATTTATAATTTAGGTCCAGGGAACTCATTGCAAAAATTGATTTTGACAGTAAGCTTTCCTCTTCCAGTTCTCCACTGCATCCAGTCCTGGGTAATATCTTTTATTGTCTTTCTGAAATAAAAAAACTATTCTGGTTTATGTTTTATATGGGATAATTCAATAGGAGATCTACAACAACTCCTATTGAAAGACTAAACTAACATGTAGGTTGTTTTGGCATACTTAAATGTTTGTATATCTTGAAGGAAATGCAATTTCTATTCCCATAATGTTCTCTATTATTATGGTGGGTAGGAATCTAAATTATATTCTATTTTTTCCCAAACACTTTAATGCTTTCCTGATTTTTTCCCACAAATAAAAGTACAGAGAGGATAAAAGGCACTGCCTTCTACGTCTCCCTGCAAACACTGTGCCTCTTGCATAAAATGAGAAGTTCCAATTCTATATTAAATTTATTTGAAAGGTATATTCCATCCTTAACATTCAGAGAAGTATAAAGCACCTGTATCCTGGGAATCTCTATCTTCCTAGGAAACAGGAAGATAGAAGCCATAATTCCAGGCCATAATTTCTGGTCAACATAGCCACTTCTACAGCTGAAAATATTCTAATCCATTAAAAAAATGGTATCTAGTAAATAGCCACAATAGCTAAAAAGCTATTGTGCTATAGTTAAATAGCGAAAAGCTAAACCTGATGCTAGTATTCCATATACTGATAGTGTTCTGCTCAACCTCATACAAAGAGAGCATTTTCATTTTTTATCTACCTTTAACCAACCAGTTTATTTTAATCTTTTTACACATTTTAACACTGAAAATAAATGTTTCAAAAATAATGTGAAATATCTTTGACTTGATGCAGTATGTTCTTATTTCTGCGCAGTATGAGATGGAAGGACAGTATTCAGTCATTTGACATTCATCTTCTGTTAATGTTTGTACCAGCAGCTTAGTAGAGCAAACTTTAATTACCACTGCTTTTACTTTGAGCCTGTCCATACATTAGTAAGAACAATACACATTCTACTCAGGTCTCACCTGTATCAGTGCTGTGTAGACAAATGTCTTTTACCTTATTTTTATTCTGCTGCTTTCTGATGCAATGAAACTAAATTTCTGTGTGGATTATTGAGTCATTCGGTGTCTTAAGACTTTCTAATAGAGCCACAACACAAAGGATAATTTGTAACTAGAGCTTAATCTGTCAAAACTTGTTACCATACAACTAGAAATCTCCTAATGGCCCATCTTCATTTTGCTGTCTTTGGTTTTGGGATTCACACATTTTCTCTTCCTGTTTTCTGGATTTTGATCTTGTTCCATCTTGAGTTTCATTTTGTTTGGGTTGGTTGGTTATTCCTTTTTTGGAGATGGAGCATTTCAAGTAAACTCAATAGTCAAAGCCCATGATAATTTTTTCACTTCTATGTCTCATGAAGAATATTTGGGTTTTTTTTTGTCCTCCCAAATCTCAAGATATCCTAAGAAGTAGGTTGACATTTAATTTAGAAGTTCTTTTTTTCCTAGCCCTCTGTATTTTGTTATGATATTGTACATGGTAAAGGTATATTGTAATACATTTTCTTTGATGTTGGCAGGATTCTGAATGTGCCAGTGGACTCTACAGTCTGTCCTGCTCACCTTCCCACAGGACTGGGTTGACACGACCCTTGTCTGAGCTGTGGTGTGCACTGATTTAGCCTCAGGAGAACTCCCCTCTCTCACTTGAATATATAGAGATTAAACTAACCCTGTTCATAAGCTACTGCCTAGAGTCAATGACAAACTCAAAAAAAACCCCTGGGTTTTGGTTTTTGGTTTTTTTTTTGTTTNTTTTTTTTTTTTTTTTTTTGTTTGTTTTTTTGTTCCTTATTTATATCTCCTAGATAAAATGGAAAAAGTCGTAGTGAATACCTTAACATCTCCAATATCTGAAACAAGTTTTCAGTATGCTTTAAAATACACATAAACAGTTTCAAATATGAAAGGAGCATTAAATCTAAAATCTTTAATGTTGTAGTAAGAAAATAATAAAGGACATATAAGAATAGTATGTACTTTGTGGCATCAGATGCTCCAGTCACAAACTCATGCTGTTGCTTTCAGACAGCCTGAAGTGCCCTCCAGCATAACACAAAAGACAAGAAGAATAGAAAGTGCAGTTGGTCCAGTATTGAGTTTAATAGGAAGTCATAATCCTTTGTGCTTAGGAGAAAAACTAATCAGATGAAAGTATCAGACAGACAAAAGCAAATTTCTGAGTAAAGTAGTGGCAGTGAAAGGTCATGGGTTTTAGTATGAAATTTTTTACAACTCCCCAAAAATCCCCCTAAAAAGCCCCGAAAAACATCCCAATTCCTATGTTTTAAGGGGATTGGTGTGATTTTATCAAAGTGTAAGGACATTGACACTTTTATCCTCAGAGGACTGGTTTCCTTGTGGGGAAGAATTTCCAGCCTGTGCCACTGAACCTTTTTCAGAAAAAGATCCAGTTTTTCAAGAGCTGAATGTGTAGCTTTGCTTGAAAACGTCTTGCATATGTCATCTGCATTTCTGTAGAATGCATGGCTTGAAGAATACAGATTAAAGGTCCATATTTGTTATAAGAGGTCAGTCTGGCAGGAAATGAATGGCCATGATACAATTCTTTAAGTAGAATTCACTGTAACTACAAATGAGGGCCAGATGCAGTCCTGATAAAGAGCTGAGTTACCTGGTGCAAAACAAACAAAAAAAAGCAACCTCAAAACACAAAAAATAGGATCTTAATTAACCACTGTAAATAAATACATGAAAGACAGTAATTGCAGGCTGCAATGAGGTCTCCCCTCAGTCTCCTCCAGAGTGAACAATCCAAATTACCTCAGTCACTCCTCTTACAGCTTCCCCTCTTGGCCCTTCACCATCTATGTAGCCTCCTTTGGACACTCTCTATAATTTAATGTCTTTCTTCCATCTCAGTGCCCAAACCAGCCCCCAGCACTGGAGGTGAGGCTGCCCCAGTGCAAAGCAGAGCAGGACAATCCCTTCCCTTGCCCAGCTGGCCATGCTCTGCCTGGTGCACCCCAGGACACACTTGGTTTATAAACACTGACACAGAGTAGGAACGAATATGCAATTGAAATGTCTTATGTTGGAGAAAAATGTAATTTTGTTGTAATTACTTTCCTCAAAGCAAAATCTTGAGAGTTCTGTATTAGGTGATACAATTTCCATGTACTGGGAACATATGCTTCTTCATTCTTGACTCCTTTATGTTGTATCACTCCAACCTTGAACCCTGTAATGTATTTGCTGTGATTTTTATACACATATTTCAAGTATTTTTAATTCAGGTTGGTAATGTCTGATGGTAATTAACATCTTGTGATTAGTTTACACTCAGAAACACATGGCAATATAAACTCAAAATATAAAAATCAGAAATTTTCATGTGCAACCACAAACGAACATAATTATTCAAAGTAATAAAACCTAAAGTATTTGTTAAAATGAACACAACCTTCCTTGAACTTTTGCAATCTTCTTAATACAGTCATGCACTGGACTTTTATGGAAAAATATATGATTATAATAATAAATGGATTAAATGTTTGCATTTGTTTTATTTGAAGATTGCGTTGCATAGTTATTGTTTTCCATTATTCTTCAAATGTAAAAGAAATTTTGAATAAATCTGTTTTCCTTGGACTTCCTTATATAGTTTTCCCAGGTTCTTTGAATGCTTTGTAGCTAGAATTGCATGATAATGTAAATACATTTTAACGCAAAAGCTAGACAAAGTGCCAAGATTATAAGTTTATATATATTTAGAGAATATTCCACTTCAATATTTGGACAGTAAAAAAATCAAATCTGATACAGACAACAGTTTGGACTGATAGACTTGCTTCAAAATGAAAATTCCAGCAGGACGGTTTTTTCCAAAGTATGTTTTTGAAGGAGTGAGATTTTAGTAAGAATGAAAACTGAATTGACATTCTGGATTTCAGTAACTCAGAACTAACACACTTTTAAATTCCCATCAATGATAAGCTCCTACACTACCTTGACTGAAGCAAGGCTGTTGACCCAAGTTATCACAATATTGCATCCAAGGAAGGATACTACAGCTTGTATGTGCAATCCGGATGAATAAAAACAATTTATATGGTTGGATCAGTGAATTGTGGTTAATGGCTTGTGCTCTGCCTGGAGGATGGAAAGCAGGAAGCGGAGCACAGCAGGAGCATATCCTGAGATCTGTCCTATGCAATGATTTCATCAATAACCTGGAAGTGGCAACAGAGAACACTCTCATCAGCCTTGCAGACGACATCAAAGTGAAAGGAATAGTTGGTATGTTCAAAGGGAGATACGGGAGATTGCCAACTGAAGGGACACAGATGAACTGAGGGAATGGGCCAAAAGGAGCCTTATGAAAGACAAGCAGGACAGATGCCAAATCCATGGCAATGGAATATATGGGCTATGGACAGTCTGCACAGCCAGAGTGTTGCTCTAGGAAAAAAAAAAAAAAAAAAAAAAAAAAAAGCACTGTGTCAGACAGTGATCTGGCATGAGACAGCACTGAACCTCACAGCTGACCCTGGTTTGAGCAGATAATCTCTGGAGGTCCCCTCTGGTCTGAACTATCCTGCTGTATTTTAATATTGATACGTTTCTTAGGTGCAAAATAACTCTGAGGAACACACCACCTGTTTGTTTTCCTTTCCAACAAAAGTGAGAACTGTGGGTAGTGATATCTCCCCTGTGCTGAGCTTGTGAAATCTTGGCATTTTCACAGCATTTTTGAAGCACCTACTAGTAAATTTTCATATGTATTCAGGAGATTCATGAATATCCCAGGCATAGGAATGATCTTGGGCTTCTATTTGGAAACTGAAAATAAAAACAAATTTAAAGAGGAAGTTTACTGCCTATCACCATCACAACAAGGGAGAAAAGACTATAACTGAAAGCACTGTGAGAATGTCCAGCGCTTTGGGAGAGCTGCATTATTTTAGATAAAACATGTTAATTTAAGATTATATGGAGATTTGCTATATATTTTTCACTCTCAAATATTTTTGCGATGTAAACTATTCTGATTGATCAAATCATCATAGTGCTTTCTAGAAAAGGAAGTGAGAATTATACAGAAACAATTCACAAACTAAGTAAGAGGATAGTTAAGTGGAAAATGCACATTCACTTTTCTGTGCAGTTATTCACTAGAGGGACCATTACCTGAAAATTATTTAGATGTCCAGAAATGCATAAAGGAAAATACTAACTCTTAATATTTTGTGTGATCCTTTGATTTTCTTCTTCGAAAAAATGTCTAGAGATTTTTCCTCTGGAAACTCAAATTAAAAGTATTATTTTATTTCACAGAAAATAGGTGTCAGAAACTGTTTCATTATTTTTATTTTCATTATTTTCAAAAACATCCTACTGTTAAGCCTTTACAAAAAAAAAAAAGTAAAACTGTTCACTATGTGTCTGAGAGTTTTGTTTGACTTAGAGAAAGGTTCAATGTATCTGAGAAAATGGGATTTACATGAGTGTATTTAACTGGGTTTTTTTTTCTGTACCATGTAGTACATATGACCTCTCCTCTTCATAATAAAATTCAGAGGATCTTATTTTATATAAAATAATTTTTAGTTTTTTTCTCATTGAACAGAAGAGTCAACACTATTAACAGAAACTGATTTGAGGCCACCACTCCACTGCCTTCTCTTCAGCAGCTACAAAGCAACATCCATTCTGACTAGTTTTCTGGAAATTAATTTTAGGCTTTATGGTGTCAAGGCCTGGGATATTTGGGATGGGTTTTTTTTTTCCCCTTATCAATAACTTCACAACCACTCCTGGTTTCTTAATGTATAGTAACACTTAGCTTAAAAGAAGCATTTTAGCATTCTGGAATTAACTTTCCCATCATTTGCACCTGTTAACCCTAGGTTTACTCTTTGAATATATTTTCTGAATTACAAGTGGTTACAGTGATAAAAATGGTGTGAGACAGATGAGAAGTTTTCCACTTCCATCATCAGTTATATTTGGACTTGACATGCATATTTTTCTGTCCCTGACAGCTCCTTGCCTGACATCCTGAGACTTTAACTATCAATAAGTTCAACTTCATGGGCATTCTGGGGATAGTGACGTACATAAAACCATAACTAAACAATCCTGTTATTTCAGACTAATCAAAGTATTTCGTGACAGCCAGCTCTGGAGTTTTATATCAGTATTGATTTTGTGTATTTTCAGTATAACAGGATGCCAGTCATTAACTTTTGCGAACAAATACTATTAAGCAGCACATTTCCTCAAAACTGTAGTTCTTCTTAGGGCTTTTTTGTTCTAAATAGTACTGCAGTTGGTTTAATTATGAAGAATCCCTCATTGTTGTTCTTTATTGGAAAGAGAAAATCTGGAATGTCATCTGATTTTCCTGTCAGTGATACAAATATTTTTCTTTTTTCTACTTGTTTATTGGTCAGTGAGTAAATGCTGGTGTGCATGCTGTGACATAGCTTTGTAAGAACAGGCTGATAATGTGATGAAATTTAGGTTCTTTAATCAAGAATTGTATACATTTAGATCCTGAGTTTGATCTGTTTCTATCTACATGCTATTATCACAACTGCTTAACACCCTCCTTACTCAGCATACTGGGACATACTGGGAAAGATATCAAGGTGTGGGTATGTGTGTAATGACAGCTCTCAGAAGGAGCTCCTGATGGCAGCACCCAAAGGCTATCACAGAACATTCTCAGTTGAAAAGGACCCACAGGGATCATCAAGTCCAACTCTGAAGTGAATGGCTCATAGGGTGATTAGAGCCCACAGTCTTGGGGTTGTCAGCACCATGCCACTTGGCACTCCACGGATTGGTAATGCAAGTTGTTTAAGATGCAAGTAGATTGACCTACATATAAATCATGAAAGCTTTTTGAGATGGATTGTTTGTTCTTTTTGATAAGACTTGTCCACCCCCAGTCTGTTGAAAAATGAGTGTTAATTGTAACGCTGATGGATTTGGGGAAGAGTTTAGTGCTGTCTTCTGTGTTCTCCACAATTAATTAGCTTTGAAACTGAGTAAGATGTAGGACTAATCTGTAAACACTGTCAGAGTATCTGAAAAATATGAAGAATAGAGACCTATTAATATTTCCTTCAGAGAACAAGTTACATACCTTCAACATAAATAATGAAAGCCTGTAATATGAGACACCTTCTTGTCAGTTCAGTTCGAATCAGTCTGTGCAAAGCCATCAGTGAGCAGACATTCTTAAGGATGAGACCAGAGGTAATAGAACTGTTTTAGCTAGTAAACAAATTTAAATTCTAGAGAATGTGCATTTGAGTTCCATTAAAAAAGAGAACTGGAAACAATAGCAAGATAAAGAAGGAAGGCCAGTGTTTAGAATTACAAGAAATGTTCTTAGTAAGCTCATGACAGACTGATTTACAGCCTCCTGCTGAAAATGCTCCAGTACAACATGAAAGTCCGTACTTGTGATCACAGTGAATTGTAAGCAATATAAGAAACATATTGAAAACATTGCCTAATATTCTTCAAAACCCAACAAAACATACAGTAACATTTTGTGATTCCAGAGACCACTTCCTGCTAGTGATATTTTCTACTTTGGATATATTAAGCAGGACATACTTTTTTTTTTTTTTTTTTAAAATTATTTTTTTTTTTAATTTTTTAAAAATTTTTTTAATTGATACTGTAATTAAGCCAGATTTATATAAAAGCTCATATAAGCTTTTATAAAGCTTTATATACTATGATCTTAAAAGTTTCTTACTTTTTGTGAAGACAGAGCTTTAAAAAATTACTGTTATTGTTTAAATTGGGAGGGGTGTAGGTGGTTTTTGTTGTTTGGTTGTTTGGTTTGGTTTTGGGGTTTTCTTAGTGTCTTCCTGCCATAAAGTAGGTTTCTCTGCCTAAATATCTTCCAGAAATTTTCTCTCTAAACTCAGATAAATAAGAGCAAAATGGAATTATATATACTGAGGTTTTAGAATAGAGGAAGTCAGCATAAGAATATATGAGATAATAAACAGTTAAAGAACAAATTTCTGTCAAAAATTAAGTATTTAATTCATCAAATCATTAGCTGTAATAAAAATTAGGAAAAAAGTAAGATGGTCAGATTACTTGAATAACAAAATTATACTATTCCATAGATGTGTTGTGACATATTTGTTAGTAGAGATTCTATAATTCCTATAATTACTTGCTAGGAATTATTGACTAAAGTTAGGCCATATGGAAGTACAATCTTAGTTTATGTGTTTATTCCCCTATATTACCTTTTTCCCTTCCAGTTCCACTTTGTTTCCTGATTTTTTCGTTCATTATTTTGTTTGTAATATTGTTTTATTTGAAAAAATGCAACAAACACATTATTTGCCTCGTGTTCAAAATCAAAGTTTAAAGAATAATTTAACTTTTTTTCCAAATTCTTACATTAAGTTTAAAAAACTTTTTTTATTACACTTACTATTATATAGACTGATTTCTATCACAAGTATATCTTTATTAATAGTGATACGCATCACAGATTTTCTAATGCCTCAAAAAGAAACACATTTCTGTAACTATTCACCTTATATTATGAAATGTATTCAAGTGATTTTCATACATTGAAGAGAAAACACCAGTGAAAGACTTCATGAGTAAACCAAGAGCAACTTTTTCTCTTCTGTCATGGATATAAGGATTCACACCTTTTTCTTTGTAACATGAAAAAAGGTCTTTTGTCAGGCTTTCTGGCTTCTGAGACAAATTTGACAATTACATTAACACATAGAAAATTACTTTGTTATGTGCAAGGGTCTGAAAGTTTTTTTAACACATTGTTGTAGATCTTTTCACTGTGGAAGAGGTAAAATGCTCAAATCAGATAACTTTACAACGAGATCTGGGTTGGGTTTTTTTTTTTTTTTTAATATTCACCCATTCTGTTCTTGTACTTGTGGTGAAATCAGAAATTATTATCACTCTTTTCAGGCATAAGAAGCCCAATACCTGTGTGGGGTAGGACAGTAACACAGATAGCAGATTAGAGTGAGGGGAATTCAATTTTGCTGTCCAGCACTGGCAAAATTAATCCATTTCCATCGGTCAGCATTCTTAACGGTCCTATAGCTAATGAGTGTTTGTCTTAAATATTCAGCCTTCATCCTTTAGGGTAATTTATGTAGTGTATGAGGGGAAGGGAAGACTTTGGGAGCCTTACCAAGACCTTTGTGCTCACCTCTTGACATCTTTACCAGTGTATATGACATATTAAAAGACAGATCATCTAAAAAGTAAACTAAAATTACTTGATATATTTAGTGAAGAGATAAAAAAGTATTCTATTTGTTTATTTCTCTTATCTGCTTTTTACAATAATTATTATTGTATTTTCCTATTTTCTAAGAAAATGTTTCAATACATCAATACAGTTCACATCCAACTTCATTATGTTTTTCTGCTCCACGCTTAAATCCTCACAACAGCTACTTTAGGTCACTTTCTACTAAGGAACTAAGGAAAAATAACTGGGGTCATCAGGCATTTTTTATCTGTTGCATTTCTTACTTTGTTATTGTGGTTTCTCCAGGTCTTTCACCTAATCACTAACTGATCACTTTTTTAATTCCTTCTCATCCTCATATCTTTTCTTTAATTCCTCTAGTGTCCTCCTTTTCCAAGTCTATAACAGAAAGTCTTGCCAATTTGCAGTCATTTGCATTTGCATCCCTGTTGTGTCTACTCTCTAGCTGCACACACAATTTGAATGAAGGACTGGCAGCAAACCTGTATTTGTAGTGTGAATAACATCTTAGCATTTTTGTAAGAAATCTAACCCCCCATGCACATGCCCTTTTCTTTTTTTTCCTATGTTTTCTACTTTATTTTCACAGAACACAGGACTGCTTCCATCACGTGCTTGTATACCTTTTTCCAACAGACTTATTTTGGGGCATCACAGACCTACCACTGCTTCCTTGTTTCCTTCAGGCTCATACTGTAAGCCTTTCCTGCTTTTGAAACTGGCATAGTAGGGCACCTGGGCTCTCAACAAATGCTATGTTGTATCTCTAGTCTTTACTGCATATGGCTAAAGGCAGATGAGAGGAGAAGCACCACTGACCACTGATCAGTCTGTTTCATATAATGCAGTTATGGGAAGCCCATTCATCTGCTGATGCTGTATACAGGCAGAGGAGAATCTGTTTATTTCTGGCATTCCCCTAAGGTATTTAAGACCTGCCTGGGAACTGAAGAGGAGAGAGGAGAGGACACAAAAATGAAGAGAAAGCTTAAGACTGAGTTCCCTTCCAAAAAATGTTGTCAAGAAATGATTTGTGGGGAGCAATGAACAGAAAATTCAAAGCGAATAGCTCACTGCTGAATTCAGTTTTCTGTTTTCTCTTTCTGAATACACCCTTTTTCTTATGATGTGAAGCTATTACTTGTTGAATTTTTAGTTGTTCATTTTGTTCTCATATATTGTAGCATATTTCATTGTACTCAATTGAGATGTGATTTGTGCTACAATGGTTGAGGTCACTTGTCATTGTTAAATATAGGTGTTCAGAATAGGCACAAACCAAAGAAGCCATGAGCTTTAATACTTTTGTCACTACATATATTTAAGAAAATTCATATTTAGGCACAATATAGGAATGTTGGAGAATTTCTTCTAATGCAGAAACATTTTGATCACTGAGTAATGACTGGATCACTATATGACTTATTGGCTAAGTAAATTGTATACCTGTATCCACTTAGTTATTGTAGATCTGCATTTCTGATATGAAAGATTAGGATTCACATCAGCTAGGTTCAGATTTCCAAAGAAGCTAAGGAAATTGTCCAAGCTACTCCTCCATGTTATTTCTGTCATGAATGGAGAGAAAAAACAGATTATTTATCCCAAAGATATTAGGCACCTATCTTACCACGGAATAAACAACTCTCCGAAAACTGCAGTTCATTTACATTAAAGGAAGTCTAAACAAAAGCTGATGTTTAAAGAGTGAACTTCTGTTCAGCTCTTTTACTTCTGCTTCAGGTGACCCACTTCTTACAGAGCAGAGAATTGGCCTATATAAATTAATTGTTTATGAATACTTCAAAAGATTTACATTAATATTTTTACAGCTTTCAGAAATTTCACACATCAAAGGTCCTATGATTTCCTGAAAGACAGGGAATGCTGAGGAAGAAGTTTTAAAAGTAGACACACTCTACTGAACTACATGTTTGGTAAAGAACATGATAGCTCAGGCACTGTACATTATCTACACTAACTACTCTTAGTCTGGAAAAGAAATCTATCTTTAGGCAAAAGGGGCATTTCTGGAAGGATATTTATTGGTTATATTCAGGATTTTTATTTTGGTTTGGTTCAGTTTTGTTTTTGTTTAATATGGTGAACTAAACCATAAATTGCTTTTATCCAATCAGTAGAGCAGCTAGATGATAAACAGTTAATTAGCTGTAGATTTAAATCATAAGACAATATTGAAAATACACAACAGGAGATTCAGGAGTGATATGTAGATTCTAGGATTCCCAAAAGGCTCATTTAAAACTTATCACCAATAATACTTTCTTTGATTGTTTACCTGCTACCATGCCGCTTGTGGAAATAGTGGAGTCATGTGATCCTTCTATAAAGATTACAGCAATGTAAGCAATTTGAAATTACTTACATATAAGACAATGATTTCATATATATATATATATACATGCACATATATATATGAATATATATATGTTTTTAAATACAGTTGAGCAGTTTTGTGGTCACCAATATGTAGTCTTGTATTTTTGATAAATATGTAAGCAACATAAAATAAAATTTAAATAGTGAATAAATTATAATTTGTATTTGTATTTAAATTCAGGACATGCACAAGCATAATACATAACTATCAAAACCAATGTTTTCTAATTACCCAGGAGTCCAAAGTGGACTGTTTACTTAATTTACTTTTAATCACTTTATTTTGGATTTTCTCAGCTGTATATGCAAATGACATACACAATGTCACCTCTGTTATAGATGTGGGTGAAAGAAGGAAAACTATTAATTGATCTTTGGGCAAAATTGATTCCCCCAAAGCAGTAGGCTTTAATTTGAGTCTATACAGAGAAATAAAATGAAACTACGTGCCATTTCTCAGTCTTGAAGTTGTCACATGGAGAAGGAAATAGTAAAAAAACAAGCTTAATTATTTTAATTGGGGTTATACAATTCTGAAATAAATGCAGAACCTGGACTTTTATTAAAAAAAAGATACAAGTAGGCTGAATATATTTTAAATAAGAAAAAATCTACAATAATAAAAATTCACCTTTCTGAAATGTTATAGTTAGGATAGATAAATGAAGATAAAACTTCTTGGCAACATATGACACACCTATATAATCAGAAAAGAAAGAATTCATCTGGTTTGTGATTCTGGAAATAACTACTCAAATACAGAAAAACTGATTTAGGTAAATATAATAAATATATTTATTCCAGAAAATCAGTGAGTTTTACAAAGAAAAACCTACTTTATTTCTTCTATTATGAAAAGAAAAAGTCAAACTCCTTTTACTGCAAGAAATTCTTGCTTCTTGCAGGAGTGTGTTTTCAGTTTGCACGACACAGACTCAAAGATCCCGAACTTCCTTGGGGTACAGTGCTGTTCCTTCTAGACAATACTGTTTATTTTATTTTTTTTCAATTAGATTTGCAATTTAAGGACACTGTATAAACCAAGAAAATTCACTGGATCATGAGGTGTTCTGGTGACAAAATGAGTTATGATGAAGAATGCAATAATCAATTACTTTTTTTACTGTGATGCAAATATAAATAAAAAGTCTTTAGTATATGTAGAAGTGACAAATTTAGATAACTCTCTTATTTGGAGACATACTTAGACATGATCAGCTAAAATAAAATTACATGATGGTTTTAATGCTAACCATGAATTATCTCTAAAATATTGTTTTCATTACATATCTGTATCCATTTTCCATTTTCCCTCCACTTTTTCTTTTTGAAGAAGTTAAAAACAATAATAATAAAAATGTGCCATAGTGATTATAAACTTTTTTTATATACTTTGGCTGAAAGTAGCCTGACAGAGGGTAGTAACAGCAAGCTAACTGAAATAATGCAGAAAAATATTTATTAAGATATAAAGATTTAGATGAGCCAAGATTAGTAATTTCTGTTTCATCATTGATGGGATTTTAAAGTTGCAAGTAAACAGCCAAACCCTGCCCAGATTCTCATAATGGATATTTAACTTATATTTATCTTATATATTTCAGTTCAAGTTACCCTTCAGGAAAAAATTAACACTTTTCTTAAAAATAAAAATTACTTAACCTACAACTTGACCAGATTTAACATTTCACTGTTAAGAAACAGGAAAACCATTTAGTAAACTACCAGTTACTTAACATAGCTTTGAGTATGTCAGCTGGGCTCACTTTGAGGTATGCTAAGGTACATAACAGAAATAAGAAAATGATGTGTAACATTAGATGGAAAAACCCTGCTGATAGGGTCCTGGGGGTTGTAGTAGTTATAAAATTTTATAACATTAGTCTGAGCAGACCAGGATGCAAGTAAAAGGTCAATGCAGCACAGGTGTTGGATAGCTTGCAAAAAGCTCTGTCATTTTGCCTAATATTACCAAAATCATAACCTGTAGGTCGTGTTCAGCAGCACTTGAACACATTGGAGACTGGAGTAAAACAAGCTTAATTGATATCAAATGCTGAAATGACCGTGATTTTGCTGAGGAAAGAAGAAACTAATCTGAATTGTGTTTTATACATGCTTGTAGATGTGTTTGTGCATTTCTATGTGAATATGAGTGTTTGTGTGTATGAATGTGTGTGGTCAGAGGGAAATAGGACAGGTTAAGCACCACGAATTCATCTCTGACCTGTCCTGTGCATTGTGTCTTTAGCATGTCTATAATAAAAGAGATACTTTACTTTCAACAGCCTGCTTAGCTGTGTAAGATTTTTTTAATGCTTTTTCTTTTAATTGGAAAATGAAGCCCTTACTAGTAGAAGAAAAATAAACAACCTGAGGATATTCAAGTGTCTCAGCATCCCTGTTGACTTCAATGATTTCAAGCTGATATAAATCAGTCCCTTGATGTAAGGAACTCATGTAAGGTAGATTACATCCCTCTTTTTCCCTTATTTATAAGAATTTAAAAGTAATATTTTATTGATTGTTGTAAATAAATATATTAAAAAGCACAGATATCAAGATAACCATTAAGAAACTGATGGAATTTATAGTCTCAGACCAGTCAAGGTATTTGGTAACCTAAAACATCTCACATGGTTACGAACAGCTCCACTTTGGAATGAAAAGTCAGGCTGTTCTATGCTGTCAAAGTTATGGTATGGCAAATGGCTGATAATTTAATAAGTGAGGATCTTTTGGAAACATTTCCAATACATAAAATACAATTAACTTAGAGAGCAGGGAAAAAGTATTTCTAAACCTGTTCGAACCTTATGTAAGCAGACAGAAATGGGAAAACAGAAAGGCAAAAAACCTCTAAATCCCTGTATGTAAGAATTCCCTATGTCTTAAACTAGTGCTGGGAGCTGTACATTTTTATGTGAAACCCATTGCATGAAACATGCTTCTTTGAGTATTTTGAACTCAGATAAGTGAGTGTAACAATGAAGTTAGTCTCAAATTGAACATGTAGAAAAAGCAGGTGGGAAAATCTAGACCATTTTGGTAGAAAAGTTACTAAGATATATGCCTTCCTTTCATGCACTGATGATTTTTGTCCCATATTTTAATTATCAGATGTCCCTAATTCCTAGAACTAGGAAACCTAGAAAGGTGCATTAGAAAGGTGACAAGTGAGTATAAAGTGTAGAATGCACAATTGGATACATGATGGTGACAATATGTTTTATTTTACTGAAAAAGCCCACTTTTTTTTTCCACCGCAATATGATATCTATGTCAGTGACCACAGTAGCCATCATTTATCTTACCTGATATCCTCTTCTAAGAAATCAGGGGCACCTCGTGAGGCCTGAGACCCAGACCCACTTGAACCTCATGAAGTTCAATGAGTCCAAGTGTAAAGTCCTGCTCTGTGAGAGCACAAAATCAATACAGGCTGAGGGATGAATAGATTGAGATCAACCATGTGGAGGACTGAAATACTGGTAGACAAAAAATTAGGTATCAGACAGCATTTTGTGCTTGTAGCACAAAAAACAACCTCTATCCTTGGCTACATTAAAAGAAGTGTGACCAGCAGGCTGATGGAGGTGATTCTGTCCCTCTACTTCACTCTTGAGACCTGGAGCGCTGCATCCGGCTCTGGGGCTCCAATATAAAAGGATGTGGATCTGTCAGAGTGGATCCAGAGGAATGCCACACAAAAACACATCAAGGGGTAGCAAATACCACTCCTATGAAGAAAGGTTGAGCTACTTGGAGTTGTGAGAAGGCTTTGGGAAAGTTTTATTTCAGCCTTTTAGTACCTAAGAGGGGCTTAGTAGAATGATGGGAATTTTCTACCAAGGCCTAGAGTAATGGGACATGGTTTCAAACTAAGAGAGATAGATTTATATTACACATAAGAATAACATCTGTTCTTGTGGGGGTGGTGAGGCTCTGTGGTGAGCGTGGTGAACCTGCCCAGAAAGGCTGGGGATGCTCCATTCCTGGAAGTGTTCAAAGTCAGGGTGGATAGGGCCCTGAGCCACTTTGTCTAAAGTAAGTTGCCCCTGCCCATGGTGGGGGGATTTGACAAGATAATGCTCTCTGAAGGGCATTCAATCCAAACCAATCTGCCATTTTTGCTTTAACAGTCCTATGCAATAACAGACATACTTATTCTTTTCCACAATATTTTTTTTTTCTAAAAACAGTCATAGTCTATCATCTAAATCACTGTTCTGGGTAATAGTTGCAAATTCACATGATATTTTCTAAACATGAACAGATGTTTTAGGGCTTGTGTATCTTTGCTGCACCTCTACTGATAGAATAGTCTATATCATAGGTTGTCTTTTCTTATTCAGTCAGTACACCAGATCTCCAAACCAGCTGATCTATGAATTTGTCAGCGTCAATACTCATTTTCAATCTAAATGCTAAACTTACTTACCACAATTGAAATATTCTGGATTCAAAATTTTTGTTGTTTTTTTAAAAATTCTATTATTTAATTTCTAATATGGTATATTAACAGACAAAATTATGCTTTGTCTCTTCAGCCTAGTAATTGTCTTCTATCTTATTGTTCCCTTGCTGACAGCTGCAGCCTGCCTTACAAGCAATCATAGAGTACATTTAATGAAAATAATTATTAGAATTTGTAGACATGCAGTATCTGGTGGGGCAACAACATGAATTCTGGGATTCCCTGGCATATGCACTATCTGCTACTTCTAAACTGTTTTGAGCAGTTAAAAAAAAAAAAAAAAGGCAGCTTATTTTACATATACGCAATATTTTTGCTTAGTTTGCCTGAAGTTATATATTCATCTGCACTAACTCTGCCTTATACCAGCTCCACTTGTTTCTCAGACTGACATTTTTTTATCTAGGGTTTCAAGAACAATACAGAGCTTTCTCTTGTAATATTTGTTTTAACCTGAGATCTGGGTTAGGAGTAAGTACAATGAAGTCACAGAGCTATACATCTTTGTGCACTCAGAAGACATTCTTCTCTCGCAATTGTTCAAGGTTATATTGTAAATTAGGTTACGTTTTGCCATCACTCTCATCTTTACCTACTTATTGCTGCAGAAATTAGAAAGTCAATAAAGAATGAGGCACCAAACTCTGGGAAGAGAAAATCTGTAGTGGAAACACTGAAAATTCCAACAGACGTGACTTTTATATAAAGAATCATACACACATATTTCTCACATGGAACTTTTTGCTCACAGGCTCTCAAGATGTTTTGTACATATTACCCAAATCATTCTATTATTATAAAGACACTTCTACATGCTCTTGCAGTTTAATGCATTGTATTAAAGTTATTAATAATATTATTGTATTGCTTTGTGTTCTATACATTGCTGCCTGCAACTTTTAGAAATCCAACAAGTTAGGGTTCAAGGTGATCAGAAACAGCATAGGGATTTGGTTTGGTTTGAGTTGTTGTTTGTTTGTTTTTGGTGGTTTTTTATTTGTTTGGTGTTTTGTTGTTGTTGTTGTTGTTTTTTGGTTTTGTTTTTTTTCCACAAAAAATCCTATTTACAGAAAATGTCCATCTTTCACATTTGATACTGAAGATCTTTAGTGTAGAAAAATCTGTGAAAACTTGTTACAGCCTTAGGTTTTCAAATTTGAAAAATTTTATACATTCTGTAGCTTTCATATGCCACACTTCCTAGTTTTATGGAACTGTGAAGTTTTCAAGCACAGTATTTCAAATCTGGTTCAATTGAGTTGTGTTTACTAGTTATCTTATATGGACAATGACATCCTGGTCTTCAGAACTTGCAAAATCATATTCAGTGTTAAATACTGAACTCATATTTTTATTTTGGAGATGTTGAAGGTGTTGATTTAGATACAACTATTGTCTAGTGGCCTCAAAGGAGATGCCTGTTAAAATCATGTTGATTTCTTTTTTGCTCAAATCAGACTTTAGCTGAAAAATACCTTAAAATACCTTCTTTAAAATACTGTTTGTTAGCTAAATAGCTGGAATAGTCCAGTAATTAGCAAGACTGAAAACTTTCCAGATGCCGGATAAAAATACAAATAAAATACATACAAAAATACATTTTGCCTTGCTCAGTGTTGTGTTTGATTGCACATAAATTACATAGGATAACACTGTCTTGGTTATGTCCTGATGTATTTTATTTTTATGAATGACATTAAAAATCCTTTCTGAAAAATGCAATGTGTATCTGTGGAACTGTGTGCAGTTTGAGGGTGTGTTTTATCTTCCTTTGCTTTGGGTGTTAGGAAGTACAGAACTGAGTTTTTTGCACAACCATTAAGGGGAAGTTATCTTAGGATGACTGTGGGTCTTCTGAGCATTTAAGATATGCCATTCTATGGCCAGGAAACAGTCTAGTTGTGTACAGCTTTCCAACTTCTATGAGGCTGACAAAATCAAAGCTTTCATTAGGTCATCTTTCATTGGGGGAATGAGCATGTGTTGTACTGTTCACCTATTCTGCTTCTTCTGATTATAAAAATAAAAATAGAATTAAAAAGAATCTGTGGATTTTGGTAATAAAAATACTTGCATTATGTCCCTCATCTCAGTATGGACTGGTTGGTAGAACTCATCTTTGCAGAAAAAAAAAAACAAAAAAAAAACAAAAAAAAACAAACAAAAACCAGAGACTCCTGTCAGAAAAGGAGTCCAAAAGACATTCCTTCTAAAAACACTGCCAACACACAAAATTATTGTGTCAAAGCACTTCCAAAAGAAGTCTCTTAGTTTGTCTGCTTCTCTTTACATAGGTGAGGAATTCAGCTGTAGCTGGTGACAACAGCAATACAGGGCCATTGTACCTGCCATTATCTCTGTGAAAGGCCTTCAAAGATTATTCAAGCAAAAGCTCTTTTCCAAAGATTTTTTGTGTTTCATAGGTTTATCCTGTTCCTGTGGGAAATATCTATAGTTATAAACAGTTTTCTGTTTTCAAAATGACATTAAATTCTTCATACATATCTTATGCATAAGAAATCTTGTTTCAAATTGCACATGGTTACTTAAGTCTGTATTAATATTTACTGAGGTAAAGTTCATCTAGAGCATTTTTGCAAAAAAAAAACCAAAAATAAAAAACCAAAACAAAGCAAACCAAACCAAACCAAACCAAAACAAAACAAAACAAAACAAAACAAAACAAAACAAAGAACCCAGAAAGAAAATGATTGTGTTGATAGCTAAGTGAAAAAAAATACATTCCGTTTCATATGCTGTTGCTTTTAGACCTTGTATGAATGTATTGGAAATCAGGAAACCAATTAACAAGAGGTTAGCCTGAGTTCCTGAAAAATTACTTTCCTTTAAAATTCTGCCAAATAGTTTGTCATTATTCAATGAATCAAGTTAAAAGTAGGTTGTCTAAAACTGTAATAGTCTGAACTTTCAAGATAATTTGTATTAAAATAGATATCAGTCATTATTTTGTCCTCTTTGTATCGCTGTTCTACTAAATTGGTACAATGTTAAGGTAAATCCATATAATTAAGAATTGTTAAAATTTTGTGGGGGTTTTTTTTGTTTTTTTTTGTTTGGTTGGTGTTTTTTTTGGTGTTTTTTTTGTTTGTTTGTTTTCCCAAATGAAGACTGAGTTCACCTGTGTATACCAAATACTAAAGTCAGGAATGAGAGCTTTAGCTGACTGGCACACTGACATCTATTACCAATTTGTAAATTGTTACACAGCTCTTCTTATTCCAATATATTAAGGCCATTACACCATTATATAATATCAGTAAAATTGAATATAGGAATCATAGCAGATGTTTCAAGAGAAACATTCTTTTTATAAATGTGTACTTGATTTTTAGGAGTACAAGTGGAAATTTCTACACCATCATTTTTATCTTTATTCGAAGCAAAAACTTAAGACAGACTAGAATTATTTTTACAATCAATTTGACTCCATAAAAATGGAAATCAACACAAAAAATAGCACATTATCATTGGAATGTTTCTGTTCACTTCACATTTTAAGACAATGTTTTTAGACAAAGTTTAAAGACAAAGACTTTATTATAAGGATGTGACTAATTTCCTACTGCACATAAGCAAAAATACAAATAATCATGTGACATTATGTGAAAGATTAGCATGATAACTGTTATGCTTGGTAAATTCTTTAGCTTGACATATACAGAGACAATTAGAGTACTTGATGTTCAGTGATTTGTTTTCTACTGTATTCTTCAACAACAAGTGTGTGTACATTTCCTGAGGAGAAAACTCATCTAATCCTTTTTCTCTTGAAAAAGTTTCAGGATATTCTTCATTTATCATTGAAGACAGTGTTAATTGGGAACTTGATAGAGGAAAAGATATAACTGGAGTAATGAAGCACTTTATCTTCATCTGTAGGAAATTTCAACTTGGATCAATTTTTTTTCATACTAGTTAATCATAATAGCTTCAGCAACCCACATTAGCTTACAGTAGGTGTTATTCTTGTTATCAGCTGTCCAGTGTTGAAAGAAAAAACCTCAGTCCCCAACCCCCAGTAGTAAAAACCTCAAGCAGCTCAAGCTCTGAGTGATGGGGACTGAAGGTTACCCCTCTCCAGCAGAACCTTCAGTTATAGCTAAGCTGGGGAAAGGTGACATTGAATTTCTAGTAGATGCTAGAGCTGCTTATTCTGTGTTGAATACCTTAGAAAAGAAACTGAGTCACAATACTGCACATGTTTTTGGGGCAACCAGGGTAGAGCAAGACACAGCCTTTTTTATAACCTTTAAAACTTAAACTGAGAAAGCACTAGGTAACCCATCAATTCCTCTACATGCCTAACTCTACTAAATCATTACTTAGCAGGGATGTACTAGAAAAATCAGAAACAGAAATTAAATTTAAAAAAGAGAAGAATATATGAGGTGTAATTCCTGAATTTAAGTTTGTCAAAATGGCCACACTTTTTATACTAGAAAAATGTGGTAAAATCTGCTGAAGATGAAAATGGAGTAAATTAAATAAGATATGTAAGCCAGTGATATTTCAGGAAAATCCAAACAGGCAGAACCAGAGAGTATTACACTCAAACCAGGAGCCACATTGATAAGGCAAAAACAGTACCCTTTGAAATTAGAGAACCATAGGGGACTAGTATCTGTAATTTAAAAATTCCTGCAACATAGTTTATTAGTGCAATATGAGTCCAAATTCAACACCCCCATTTTAGCTGTTAAGAAAGCAGATAGTAAGAGTTATCGATTCATACAAGATTTAAGAGCAATTAACAAAATTACAGAAGACATACACCCAGTAGCAGCCAATCCCTACACCTTTTTGACCACACTGATATATAAATTAAGGTGGTTTACAGTTATAGACCTGAAAGATGCCTTTTTCTGCATTCCTGCAAACAAAAACAGCCAAGAGCTTTTTGCTTTTAAGTAAGAAAATTTTGAGACAAAGAGGAAAATCAGCTCACTTAGACAGTTTTGCCCCAGGGTTTCAAGATGTTATAAATGTGGAATGATTAATTAATGTTTTTATGATAAATAATGAATTGAAAACTCTAAGCTTCTGTATATGTGTATGGGATAGTTGTGGATGTGAGCTACAGGGTGTCTCCTAACATCATGTTGAAACAAAAGGCAGGCACCACCCTAGATCGTCTTGTCCAGAAATAGAAAAAGATGAATAGAACGTGTTGGGAGAAGAGCTTCCGCAAGATAAGCTATCAAGAGACTATCACCACAGCTGGCCCACACCCCACTGAGCTCCGGCGAAAACCATCAACAATATATCAACCATTCATCAGCCACGAAGATCTGCTGAAACTGAACATTAACGCTCTGACTGGAGAAAAGGAACTCCTTTCAGCCTGGTCGGAAACACCCATGGACTTGAATAGCTAACACGGACACAAAGGAGAATATGGGGAAATATTGCCAGAGGGGGAATAAAGTGTATTTAAACCAAGCCCTGAAATGGGCAAATTCGTGAACCATAGGGGAGGCAGCAGACAGCCAGGTCTGTGTCTCACGGTTCACCCTTGGCAAAATCGTCAAGTATGTCCGCTGTTGGTGGGTTTACAGAAATTCTGTGATTTGACTGTTTGTTTTAATAAACCAAATTATTTTAATTGGAATATTGAATTTGACATTTATAACAAAGAGAAGCCCAACAATATTTAGAAACCAGCCAGGAAAGAATTAGAAAACTAGAAAAGACAAGAGCCAGAAGGAGTTACTCTTCAATATGTAGATAACATCCTGATTGCAACCAGAACCAAAGATAATTACACACAATGTACAGTAAGTTCACTAAACTTCTTGGGACTGACTGGGTCCAGAGTTTCTAAAGACCAAGCTCAGATTGCCAAAGAAGCAGTAGTTAGGGCTGAAGGTCTTCCATAGACACTGACAGCTCAGCAAAGAACAGAAAGAAGCCAAGTGTCGACTCCCAGAGGCCTATGCTGTAAGAGAGATGCAACCTTTCCTAGGAATAGTAAGTTAGTGTCATTTGTAGATAGTAAATTATGGACTGCTGAAAAAAACCCTATACAGAACAAAAAGCCAGCTGAAAAAAGAATTATCATATAGACTGAAAACACCACAGAAGCATTTAAACAGCTGAAACACTCTAATGTCAGCTCCAGCACTCGGACTGCCAGACTTAACTAAACCTTTTAAACTTTTTACATATGAGGAACTGAATACAGCTTTGGAGGTACTAGCACAGTGTCTCAGAAACCAGCGGAGGGCTGTAGCCTACTTTTCTAAACAGCTACACAATGTTACCCAAGGCTGGCCAAGGTGCCTGAGGGCTGCAGCAGCCACTATCATCTTAATCCAAGAAGCCCAAAAACTCACCCTCGGGCAACACATTGTAGTGTATGTACCCAATGCAGTAGCAGCTGTACTAGAAGAAAAAGGGAGACATCGGTTGTCTGTTAGCCAGATGCTTAAATACCAAGCACTGTTATTAAACCACTATGATGCTACCTTGAAAACAACTTCTGTTGTTAACCCTGCCATGTTTCTGTCCTCCACTTAAATATTAGTGTGCCTGAGCATGACTACACACAGGCAGTCAAAGAGGTCTATTCCAGCCAATTAGACCTAAAAAACATGCTTCTAGAAAATCCAGACAGAGAGCTTTATACAGATAGGAGCAGCTTTATGAAAAATAACCAAAGGATGACAGGCTATGCAGTAACCACACAAGGTGATCGAGGCAAAGGCTCTGCCAGCAGATGTGTCATCACAGAAAGCCAAACTGATTGCACTGATGAGAGCCTTAGGCCTGAGTGAAATAAAGAAAGCTGTCATGGTACAGCTGGTCTGTAGCTGGACAGACACGTCTATAGTAAGAAACACAATTTGGCTCTCCTGGTTCAATAAACAAGTCCCTGGGTGAACGATGGTAGGATGGATTTGAACACATACAAGGGACCCTCAGCCAACCCCATTCGATCCTGATTGCAAACATACCATTGGTCAAGGAGCTGGGCGGTGTTAAGACCCAGACTAGTCAGCTGTTCAAACCTGGGAAACTCAAACCCCCTATAAAAAGGGCTGCCTTAATAAACTCTTGGCTGTTTGTCTCATGATTATCTCTGAGTTTGTGTTGTTTGTCTGTCTCTGGCCAATGACCTCATGTAACAGAAAGCAAATGTATAGACTCTAAATATGCATTTAGTGTTGTCCACACCCATAGAGCTACCTCAAAGGGGAGAGGACTTCTGAATGCTCAAGGTAATCAAATCAAACATGCTAAACAAATTCTTGCTCTCTTAGAAAGCATTAAAAAGCCTGCAGAAATAGCTATCATGCATTGTAGAGGTCACTAAAAAAAGAAAACCACTCCAGAACTGAGAAATTGTTTTGCTGATAAAGCAGCAAGAACAATTACAGGAAAAATATTCTTGCAGTAATTCTACAAAAACAGATTGATTTATCAGAGTTCACCCCAAACTATGACCAAGCAGACTACAAACTAATTAAGTTTCTTAAAGTTAAGATCACAGAAAGTAGATAAGCTGTTACAACAGCAAATCAAGTTGTAGTGCCACCACTGATCCTTTAGGACCTAGCTCAGAGACAACATAAAAACACATATTTCAGAGTTGAAGTCTTTTAAATTATCTAAAAAAAAGGAATATAAGAAAAAGAATGATTGACATTGTACAATCTGTAGTGATCAAATGTAAAATCTGCTATAAAAACAACCCTGACTCAAAGAAAAAGGTTGTGTTTAGAATAACAAAAGCAAGAGAACTTCCTAACTTAACCAGGGTGGAACCCTGGCCAAGCTCCTGTGCTGCACAAGGTGTATCTTTAAGGCCTTTTAATAAATACCTACTTCATTTTCTTAGCTCTGTCTACTCTCTCTTCCAGGTCAGCCTTCTCAAGGCATTACCATCTGTACTAATGGACTGCCTTGACTGTAAATGTTTTGCTTCATCCGAGGGCCATTTCTGCTAAGCTGTTGCTAAAAAACTTTGTTTTGCCTGCTAACATTGCTGGTTGGGCTGTGCCCCTGGAGATGCTCTTGATGGCTTCCCTCTTTTCCAGGCTATGCCACTGGAGGAAGATGATTCCACTGAAGGAAATATGCTCTCAGCCAAGGGATGCTCAGCATGGGCTCCCCCAGCCCCTCAGGGCCCCACTGCTGGTCACAGCAGCCCCTGCCTGGCTCCTGCCTGCTCACACCGTGGGCATCCACGGCTGCTCCTGGATATGGAGCTCAGTCAGTGCTGGTGCCGTGTGAGCTTTGCTGGTGGTAGCACTGGGGCGACAGCTTCATCTCTTCATTGGAACAGAAGGGCTGGGCCAAGCCCTGCACAGGCAGGAGGGACACACAGGCAGGAGGGACACACAGGCAGGAGGGACACACTTTCAGTCCAGGCCAGTGAGCAGGGCCAGTGCCTCCAGGGACACAGGATCTTATTTTGGGTGGTGGCAGCATCTGCACAGCGACAAGCTGATAAAGCAGTTGTGACAGGGAGATCGGGCGTGGGCATGGAGATGTTAAATGTCTCATACAGGTGTCCCAGACTGAGGTGACTGGCCATACTTGGGAAGCTGCAGAGGGGCACAAGTTGAAAGAGGAGGTGACTGAGGCCACAGCTGCACCTGGAACATAGGGATCTTCCTGCACAGCAGGAGATTCCTACTGCACTCAAAGTTTGCCTCTGAGGACTAAGAAGTGAACATATAAAAAAACTGGAAAATATCTGGGAAAAGGTTTTACATAATTTGGTTGTGACTAGCACAAATCTCCAGTGCGAAAAGAGTGTCTACAGCAGGCTGGATGTCTTAGGGTGTCTTAGTTCTTCCTAAAGACTACCAATTAAATGCAATTTAATTTTTTATTCTAGAAGTCTAGCTGTAAAAATGTTCTACTTTTTCCAGAATTCTAAAACTACTTTGAAAAAGCCTAAACTACTATGGAAATAGGGAAGTGTGGGAAATATTAAAGGTAAGAAGGCTTTTAGAAATCTGTGAAAGCAGGCAACAGAGATAGAAAGAGCAGAATAATTTAGAATGAGGTGCAACTGCAAAGTTTGAAGTAGAAAAAGTTACAATAGTACAGCAAGCAAGGACTTAAAACAATAATCTGAGTCTTAGGTTTGGCTAGGATAGATCTTAGGACTGCAGAAAAATATGTTTAGCAAGATAGCAGAAAGTTTTAAGCTTAATAATGGAATTTTGTTTATTGTTAATAAAAAGCATACAAGCAAGCATTGTTTGAAGCAAGCATATGATTGCTTTCAGTGATTGGCTAGAACAGCCACTGTAAGCTTTAGCAATATGTCTTTGTCTAAAAAACTTAAAAAATGCTCTGTAACAAAGAAATCTTTGGCTTCTGCTGGCAGACCTGACCTGTTGCCATCCTTCACTTGTGTAAAACCCTGTTATGAGACTGATGCTGCAACAAGAGCTCGAGGATCATCTAGCAGTAGTCCTGCCCATTGTGCCTGAAGCCCCAACAGGGAAGAAATATTAGGGGATTTCTTTCTACAAACAATATTTCTAAATATTTCTAAAAATTTCTGATTTCTACAAAGGAAAAACAAAGACAAAACGGGCTCACAGGAGCCCTGCACCTGGCTGCTGAGTGCCCAACCCTGGCTGTGCCCAGAAAAGCAGGTCTGCCAGTGCTGGTGGTACCACGCAGACACCAGCGCTGAAGCGCAACGGTGTTGCTGGACTTAAATACTGCCTTGGCAGGAGGACTGCACCTCCTGTCCTGGCTGGAGAGCAGGGTTAGTCCATTTAGGAACAGAGGCTCCTGTTCTATGTGGTAGTGGCATCTTGTGCACAGCAACAAGTTGGTTGTGGAGCTGTGGCAGGGACAATGGATGATGGGCACATGGATTGTTGCGGCAGACAGTGGTGGTCAGAGTGCCGCAACTTTCCTGGAGAAGCATCCTTAGATGGATGTCCCAGAGGCACAGACACATCTGCTGCTGCTGAGTGATTTCAGGTTCTGCAGTCAACTCAGCTTTTCAGGGTGATGCTGAAGGAAGATATGGAGCCTTTGTATGGAATTCAGCAGGAGGCTTTATTCAGCTTCTTCTTCACAGGAGCCCAGTGATGAAGAGCCGAAAAGTCAGAGGGAAAATGGGTTTATATAGGGAAGGCAGAGGGCAGAGTAAAACATCTGTGCCAATCAGGATTGAGGTGAGAACCAGTCAGCTGGGGGATCAAGGGAAGGACCAATCAACAGAGGAGTTAGAGGGGAAGCAAAGGGGAAGGGCCAACTGGATACAAAAGATTTACATAGCTGTTGCAAAGCCTCTTGGGGGGTAACATTTCCTCACCATAACAGAGAGCTGTGTATCAGGGTTTATCCCTTAGGGGATTGTGTTTACATTATTGTCTGGCTTAACTGCTCTCTCTCTTTAGGGGAGTGTGTTTATATTATTTTCTGGCTCCTCTCTAGGGGAGCCTGTTTATATTACTGTCTAGCTTAACAGCCTCCACAGTGCATGAAGAAGAAAGATGACAGATCCTGTTCTCCCAGACTGAGGTGTCTGGCCGGTCTTGTGAAGGTGGACAGATACTCCTGTGGAGAGAGGAGGTGGCTGAGGACCCAGCTGCCTGTGGCACACAGGGATCCTCCTGCACAGCACAGCCCAGAGCTGACATTGTTCCCCAGCTTGACTGGAGCTGCTGGTGCATCTTGGCCCAACAGGACAGCTGCCCCTCAAGGCGCCAGCAAACAGGGGATGGCTCTGGGCAGGGTCTCTGCCCAGGAGCAGGCCCCAGAATATGTCTGCCTTTCACTGGCAATCTGGTCCCCACTCTTTCTCCTCCCTGCCTTGCTTTGCCTCTGCCTGGTGCTCCTGGGGCTGCTCTTGGCCATGTAGCCTCAGTAGGAGCCAGCAGTGGCTGCTGCCCAAGTGGGCTCCCCACAAGAGGGCCCAGCAATTAAGAAGCCAGTTAAAGCACTGGACAGCAGCAGAACCCTCAGCAGAGTTATCTGGACAACCACTGACTCTCCACAACACTACAGCAGCCTCACTGGGAATGTTCCCTGCCTACTTTCAAAAAAATCTGAGGGAAAGATGAACAAAACACTTACAGTTTTCTCTTCTAGAATATCCGATTCCTGACACAGTATAAAATGAAGACAAGCTCCAAAAAAAGCTGGCCTGCTATTACTGCTAGCCAACAGAGTGATCCCTGACAGAAACCGTTTCCGATGCCCTTCTGGGAATTGGGAACACGTGTTGTGGTGCCGGCTGCATCTGTGGGAGCAATGGGGAGTGTGAGCCTCTGCTGTGCTCCACTGCTCAGCTGGCAGCACGATGGAGACAGCCATCTGTTTCCCCCAGAACTAGTGCCTGCAGGCAGCTTGCCGCCCCTGGGCATAGGCTGTGTCCCCCAGCAAAGCCCAAAAGGCCATAAGGAGGGCCTGGGGCAGCACAACTGTTTGGCAGTCACTCCTTAGAGATATGGGCCAAACCCATCCCTGAGCAATCACAGCCACCCCCGACCTTCTCTGCCCTGTGACAGCTCCCCCAGCCCAAAGGGATAGAGTCAGGCCCTGTCAGGACCCAGTGCAGCCCCAGCCCAGCTGGGAGCCAGGCCTGGCTCTAGCCCTGGGCTCACAGCAGGGCTCCCACTCAGGGCTGCTCCTGTGCCTTGGGCCTCTGGGCTCTCAGGGCCAGCTCTGGGAGCAGCTGCAGAGGTAGGGATGGTGGTGCATGGGTCCCCTTTCCCAGGGGTTGTGAACAAGGGCCAGAGACCTTGAAGCTGAAGCACCTCCAGCTTTGGCTGCTGCAAGGGCAGGTCCTCAGGAAAGAGGTGCTGTCACACAGTTCCGCTAAGGGCTGAGCCTGTCACAGCAATTGCCTCCTGTACCTGTGTCTGTGTCTGAGATCACCTTCCTTTCTGAAGCAAGGGCTTCTAATGAACCACTGCTTCTTGTGGGAAACACCTCCTTCTGTATAGCCTTTGGGTCCATCACTTGAGAAAGGAAAAATGACAAGTAGATCAGATGGAACAATTCCCCATTTCAGTGCTGGCATCTTCAGAGCATCATGTTTATCAAAAATGGGGGTAAGAGTCACAAGACATCTGGGCTTTTGGGCTGGACCAGAGCCCTCCCTTGTCCATGCATCTGCCAGTCCTGAGCAGAAGTTGTGAGGGGGTCACACAAGGTGAAGGCACACACATGCATGGCTCTGTCCTGGCACCTGCAGTGATAGGCCCCTGGCCAAGCTCTGGGCTTTGAGGTGGAAGCTCTCCCAGGGAAAAGGCCTTGACCTACCCTCACCATCTCCCAGAGGTGCCATCCTGAACATGGGTTGGAAAGCCAGATCACTTTCACCAACAGGTTCAGCTGCAAAGAAAGGCAGGGCAGAACAGCTCCCATGGCACTACTGAAGATTCTCCTTCAGGTTGGAGTGGCAGTGAGTGCACCTGGGTGATTGGTGCCCTCCAAGTCACTCCCTCATCTCTGCCTTCCACTCAAAAGCAGGGGAAGGGGAACCTTGTTCCTCCAGTGGCCTCACACTGGGATGGAAGGAGCCCCTTGTGGGGCAGTCAGGGGAGAAAGGCTCCCTGGAGCTGCCAGCAGCTCTGAACTCCGCCCCAGGCAGGGCTATGGCTTGGCAGTGGCAATGGCAGTGGAAGCACCTCAGGCTCCCTGGGGCTGGCAAAGGAGCCACACAAGGCACAGCCCCGGGGCACAGCACTGGGCCTGGCCCCTTCCCTCTGCTCTTCTTCAGGGCTGCACAGAGCACATGGAAGGACACGCTGACACTGCACATGGGAAGAGGATTGACAGCTAAATGCTCCTTCCTCCCTCAAGGAGAGACGAAGTGAGCCCTCAGTGATCCTGTGGGATCACTGAGGGCTCCAGAAGGGAGAAGGGCAAGGTCTCCAGAATCCTTCAACCCTGAGATTTGTTAAGGGAAAGAGTGAGCTCTTGACACACTGACACTGATCATGCTGTCAGGAAAAGCACACTGAGAACTCGACTCCAGCATTCTCCAAGATTTTCAGGCCATTATTCAACAAGGCATCCAGATAATGCAAATTGTGATCCCAATCTAGAAGGGAGCACAGATCAAAAACATTTCTATGGTGTGCTGGGATCCCCATCTGCCTTAGGGAACAGGGAACTGCAAGGGGGTAAGGTAAGGCCACAGGAGCCAGATGTCAATGGACGTGGCCAAAGCGGGCCAAGAGGCACCTGGGGAGTTTTGGGCTTGCTCCTGTTTGCTCTCTACACTTTTTCCATGTCCTGTTCCTTGGAGAGGAAACTGGAGCAGCCCAGGACCCCTAGGGGCTCTCTCCCTCCTACAGAGGAAACTCTCCCTAAAGCCCTGGGGAAAACCATCCCCAATGCTTCCCAGGGAGAAGGGAGTGCTGTCCCAGGAAAGGGGAGCCAGGCTGCCAGCTCACCTGCTCCCCGCGCTCGCCACGGAGCAGCCCTGGCGGGCAGGGTCACTGCCAGGAGGAGCAGGAGGAAGAGGTGCAGAGCAAGGGCCATGGTGCCTTGCCCTTTGCCAGTCCTGCACCTCTTGCTGCCACCACTGTCCTGACACCACTCTCCCAATGTCCGCGCCACTGCTGACACCACCACTGCTGCTGTAACAGTTGTGGTCAAGGACTGACTGGTCAGTTGTTGTGGTGCTGTGCAACCACGGGGCTCTGGAACCTCTGTGACCTCAGAGCCTGCTGTGACCTCATGGCCTTAGCTGTACCCCCGGTGTACCCGCATCATTGACATCATCAATGCAATCAAGCATTCAGCCTGGCTTCCACCATGGTGTAAGTCATGCATGTCATTTTCTAGGACTGGGGTTGGTTGAAGCACATCTGCTACTCCAACAGGATCAACAGAGTCAGACTACTCTTGCTTAAGTAGCTCTGAGGAGGAGGAGAAGATTGATTAAATTATTGCTGCCCTGAACAGGCAAAGGAAGGGAAAGATAGTGAGAAAAGCCATCAAAGAATGTAGCCCAATTGCCAAACGTACTAAGTCAAAAAGAGAAAAAGAAAAAGAACCAAATCTGCAAGCCCTGTTAAGACAGTCGGCAACCAGGGCCAATATATGTGAAGATTCCATGTTTCCTTATGGAGTTAAAGCAGTAGAAAACTACTGTAGAGAGATAAAAATAAAATCTAGATAAGGTAGCAAAATTAGTAAAAGAGGCAGTTAACTCACAAAACCCTAACTAGGCTGATTTGAACTCTATTTTAGACACATTATTTGATCCCTCTGAAATACAAATAGTCAATAAAGTGATTACAATGTCAGCTAAGGTGAGCATTGCAAATGGGTTATTTCAAGGCACCATCACACAGATATTCCCCCTTGAAAATCTCACGCTGGGGTGAGATCCAAATATACTAGAACATATGGTGAGGTTGAAACAATATCAAAGCCTTGTACAGGTTAAAACATGGTGTCCCTAAAGCTATAAATTAGTCAAAGATTTACAAAGTAGTGCAAAATTATGGTGAATCACCCACTGATTTTTTTAAACAAGAAATCTGCCATCAAATATACAGATCTAGATCCAGAATCAGCTGATGGTAAAGCACGTCTAGTACTTTTGTTTATGGGTCAGGTTTCAAATGATATAAAAAGAAAGCTGCAAAAGATAAAAGGAGTTCGAGACATAAATAAACTGCTAGAGGTTACCTGGACGAGTGGACATCTGTTTTGATTATTTTGAAAAGAAGAACCAGTTAAACTGACATAAAAAAAAAAAAATTGGTGGAAAGAGAAATTAATTTTCTGGAGCTCACTAGTATTGTATTTCCGTATAGTAATTTTTGAATTCTAGTTAGTATCTTGATTTCTCACTTGAGTTATAGAGTCAAGAATGCAAAAAGTCCATTTGTTAAAAAGGAAATGTATCATAATACTTACATCACAAAAGAAAAAAAATCCCCATAGATCCTTAATTAATCTTGAAATATTTAATCTTTCAAGATAACTTACTAAAATCTAGTCCTTGTTCAGGTAAGTAGAATACTTTAAAACTATTTGTGTGAGATTTTACAATACTGAAGTGTAAAACTTTAGTTTTAAGCAAAACAATGAAAATAGACTATTAATATGGAATAAATATTTTAAATAGTTTTCTATTTTGTAGTTAAAGAAAGTTTCGTGGTGGGGTCTTATATTTTGAGTTTTCCCAAGGAAGTGTATAAGTCTTATGCAAATAAAAATTATTTCACACTTTCAGACTGAAACTCAAAGAAGTCAAAGTTTGATTAAGAAATAATTAAAATCAGGTTGATTCTCCAGTGTCTATCTGGTCTTTGGTAGATCTAAATAGCTTTATCTTAAAAAGTTGTCACAGGCTGCTTCTGAGTCGAAATTTATCTGTATATTTCTGCAGTACTATATTACTTGACCTTACTTTTGAATTTTTCAACACATCAAATCTTGAGGCAGGGAAACGCTTAAGAAAGTTCTGGAACTGGAATATGTCCAACTCGAATGTGATATATGATTATTGGAGCCTTTATCTCAGTTCATAGCAAATTAAAAATCTTCAGTTGCTGTTAAGTACAGGTTACAGCATTTTAATTTTTCACTGAAAGGATGACAATACCATATACATTAATTACCTCAAAAAGCAACTCCTGAACATTCCCTTTCTCTATTGTTACTTCACATTGATGAAAAATGTACTGGGAGCATTTAAATGTACTCTTTTTTTTTTTTTCTTTGTCAAGTAAATACAAAGTCATAAACAAATATGTTGGGTATTATTTCTTGTTGTTTTTCTGATAATTCCATTCATTTAGATCCTACTATTCTTTTCCATGGATTGGCCTAATGAAGATGAACATGATGAGAACTAATTAACTCAAATGTAGTTAATAAAATTTCATGCAATGTATATTTCTATTATTAAAATTTTATTATATGCATTGTATTAGATCTTATACTTTTATATCTATGTATCTCTATATCTTATTTATTGTATAATATTATGAGGTGAAATAAATATGAAATGCATTTAATAAAATTCATTTGAACACAAAAACTGAAAAAAATGGTGGTCATATGAGCAATGATACCTTATACAGAACAAATATGCTGTATACAAATAATAGCATTTCTTAATCTGATTTACTGAAAGAACAAATGCCTGAAAGACACTATGGTTTATTGAAGGCTGAGTTTATACAGCTTTCTTAATCCATGTAAAGCTAAATTTTATCTTCTTAGCTTATCTCCATAATTATTTTCCTCTTCCTTTTAAATGTATTTGTTCTGACAGCAAATTTCACATATTGTCTTAGACTTAAAGACTTCCACAGAATAGGATATATTTTACACTTGAGGATATAAAGTATGTACTACTACAGTGAGTCTTGTTGAACACTTTGTTAGTACACTTTCCCTGAGGCATACATTGTAAAATCATACATCATGAAAATGGTATTCAATTCTTCCCCCCCACCCCGAATTAGCTAATGATCACTTTTCTTCAAATTGAGAGAGAAACATGCATACAGCAGAGCAACAACCTCTATGTCTAGAAATTATTCCTCTGTGTTCCGATTTTCTGACAAAGGCTGAAAAAGAAATTGCAAAATTTCTTTTTCAACAAAGAAATTCCTAAGGTGATCATTGTTACTTTTGTGTCTGCTCCGGAACAACAATCAAGTCTTCCTCCTCTAGTATGCACTTAAATTCTCAATTTGAAATATCATGAAGTAAGTTATGTTTCAAATCAAAGTTAAAAGGATCATGAATTCTGCTGAAAATATGATCACAAAACCAAAATTTTTTTAAAAAGAAAATTACTTTCTTCTGAATATTCTACACAGTGTGCTTTCCTAAAGCATGGACCGCTGACTCTCCAAGAAGATTTTAATATCATTTTTTTTGTGAAGTAGCTGTAGTTAAAACCAGTTTCTAGTCATACCACTGTCAATTGATCAGATGGCTTTTTTAGCACTAGATTGTGTGTTTTAAAGGAAAAATAGATTTTCCCTTAGAGTAAAAATTATGTACAGTGAGGTACAATCACCTCATGGGGAATGTAATCTCAGCATCAGTACAACTAACTTTGGGTAGACAGAGACTCGATGAAAGGTGGCTGTTTTCAAAATGTGCTGCTTTAGCAGACAAATCAGAAATGCAGTTTGGAAGTGCATTTGACAGAAAAAAACTTTCTATCATAGTTTTGGATTTGAAGTCATGCCAGTTTTCACATAGCAGGCTCTTTCATGAAACTGTGCCTTGAAGAGAGATATTCTATACTATTTACTATAGAGAATTCAATAGTGTGTTAAAAATAGACAGATTTTACTCTGGTTATGTCTGTAAATCCACCTAGATTACAATAATTTGTTAAACTCTTCTCCTGAGAATCATATCTAAACAGTACTACAGCAAATCAGACTTGAGGGTTATAGATGAGAGCTGACAAGAATAATCTTACTGTGAGATATGCAAGTCTAATAGAGGGAGGAAAAAAAATTGCTCATTAAATGTATTGCATTTTGAAAACTTGATTCAAATCCATATAAATTATAGATTTCTTTTCCTCTGCTCATACTCCCACTTGCTCTATTTCCAAACAGTATTCCTGTTATCTTGGAATGTCCTTCAGTGTTACTTTCTCTCTACTAAGAGGAAGGAAATCAGCTATTTCCTTAGAAATCTATGGGACAAGTATTATTAGAATTTTCCTGAAAGAATAAAATTTTCAGAAGACTTTTTCCTCCATAAAATTTCAATTTTTGTTGTTTTTAGATTTATTTCAAAACTTTTTAAATTCTCTTTACCTCTTTGTTTCTCCTTGTATTTTCCAGGGCTTTTTTCTTATCTAAGACAGTATAACCCTAAGGCATACTGTCTCAGTCCTTATTACAGAGGTCTGAATGACTGATGTCTTGGATTCCAGAAAGTGTACTCCCCAGCTAAGGATGTCAGTAGTCATTGGCAATAGCTGTAGTAGTTGTTGTAGTAGTTATTGGCAGTAACTGTAAAATCAAGCAAAATATGGTAATAACTGCATTGCCTGAAGACTTAGGTTCTGTAATCCAAGGTAATTTATTTTTGGTTTTGAAAGCAATGTGTTGATTTTGGCAGGTATAGAGTTTAGAGAGGGGTAGAAAGGATTTGGCTGGGATAGGTATTTAGATTGGATATTGTGTCTTCATGGAAAGGGCTGCTGAGCATTGATTGCCCATGGAGGCAATCCCTGTAGGTATCTAAAAATAAGTAGATGTGATATTGAGGGACATGGTTTAGTGGTGGACTTGGAAGTGCTGGATTAATTGTTGGACTCTCTGACATTAAAGGTCTTTTCCTTACTAAAAAATTCTATGGTTGTATTAACACAATACTTTATTTTTACTGGGAAATAGATGTCTAGCAATTCTTAAGAAAATTAGTTCGATGAGACTTTGTAATTTAGTTAGAAAGACAAGAATGCTCTCCAGAAGATGTGTAAAATAAATGGGTGTTGATCGTCTACTTTAGGAGGCTCTAAGATCAACTTTAGTCTAAATTAATAGATTAGTAGATTTGGTTAAATATATATTGAGACTAAAAAGCTTTGTACACAAAAAGAAAAATTATTCTACTTACTTAAAAGATAAATTCATGTCTCATTAGATCTAGGTAAAACTAAAGTAATATCTTAGACATTTGTTCAATGGAAAAAAGTGTAAAATCCTACTTTAAAGACTGTGTAAGAATTTTCCACATGGAGAAAGATAAATAAAATATGCTATATAGTAATACCTACTTATAAAAATACTAGTTATGGTATTGTGTTAATGAAAGGCTGATAAAAGCTAATTTTGAGTGAAGCCATGCATGAAAGAAGGATGTTGGTTTTCTTCATGAAGTGTTGGAAAAGAACATTAAAACTTCTACTTGAGCTGAATAAGCTATTCTTTGTCCTTCAATCCTTGATTTAACTGCACTCTTCAGTTGCATAAGCCAACAAAAAGGCAGGCAATGAGCACAAGAGAAAAAAAATAAGCTTCTAGAACAGGATCAAGAGTGACTTTCCAGTTCATAACTTCACATAAATTAAATATATCATGATTCAGTGAAGCTGTAACACAGTGAGTGTATTTAAACTAATTTTTTCTTGAAAAAAATTATTGGAGATGTAACAATTCTGTTCTCACTGAAGATATTCAAAACATTGTTAATAACCTTCTGGTTTCCTTCTCTTTTAAGGAAAGAACATGAACTTCTCACAAAAATTCATGGGTTTTGTTTTTTCCTGATACACAAGTGTTTACTTCCTCCTATCCATTATATACTAAATTGTATAAACTAACCTTTAATGGTAGGATTCTCCTAACCTAACTTTTTAAGTCTTTACATTAAAGCGGGGCTCATTCTACAGTCTTAGGAGCTGGAATTGTTGCACCTTCTGTAAGTGAGTTACAGTATAAATATTAAAGGTAGAGTTTCTACTCTTACTCTGTGAAATCCAGCTTTGTTTGGTCTGTGTGTCTGCTGTTTAGGTGATTCCAGGATGAAATGGACCAGTCTGTGGCCAGACTGACGATATTGGTTGTTTATCCACTGGCCCTAATGAGGACCCAGAGAGACACAGCAGAAGCACGCAAATTCTCTCCAGATGCCCAGGATTTACTCCAGGTGAATATGTGCCAAAATATAATAAAGCTAGGATTTTAATATAACACTGTAAAGGCACATCCTAGAGAGTGTTAATACTACTCTGGAGATCCTTGACAGAAGGTACTAGAAGATTACCTGTGACTGATCACTTTATATTTGAGATAGCTGTACCTAGCATTAATTAAAGAATTTAATTATATTCTTATGTGGTTATTTGACAGTCTGCTTGTATTATACTCTTCTAAGAGTTCTTATTATTTTAAAAAATAAAGTATACAGTGCCTTCTACTGAAAAAATCACCACAGTTCTTACTGAGATCCCCATAGTGAAGAGTAAATGGGGAGAAAGAAAATGAATAAAAACAAGCAACCACTGTTCACTGGTCTGTGGTTTTTATTTTGTTTTCTCTGACAAGAAAATAGACTAATTATTAACTGTAATCATTCTCATTGTTAATAACTGTACTATGTCCTCTCAAGAGCATAGCTAAAAAAATCCAGATTGCTAAAGCAATGGAAGTTTTATCCCTTAATTGATTTAATGAAAAGAAAAATATTCTCTCCCTGGCTTGCTTCTTCCTAATTATGGATTCTTTTCATACCTAAGGTTACTTTTTTAAGAGTCTAAACATAAGAAATATTCCTAACAAATCACAAATAAGAATTCTTCTGCCTTTCACTCAGAATCCATTCTTGCATGGTACTTAAAGATGTTGACTCAACCTTCTTGGTAGAAATAGAATACCTCTTAGGTACCATGAGAAAATCAAGAAATGTCTTCAGACTTACAGGGTTATATTCTCCTTTACAATCTTCATGTAAATATAGGTTTGAAACCTAAACCTGCAAAACTCATAAAACAGCTACTTTACTGGAAAATACATACATTTTCCCTGATGTCTAGTGGACAAATGCTGTAATCTCTCTCATAGTGACAGCATAGTAGTTCTAAAATGATGACAAATTTATGCAAATATCTCTATCTTTTTGAATGATTATCAATCTTAAAGGAACTATCGCTCTGTCAGATGAAGTCAAATGCAAAGGAATTATCAGAATAGAAAATGAAAATGTGTATGATTGTAAAAGAAATAGTGGAATGATAAATATTTTCCACTTGATATGTTTTTGATTGAACAGCAAAAGGTTGAAAATACAATTGTTTTACATCTGATAATATTCTTAGAGCAATGTACCATTGTTCATTTGTTAAAAACTTCAACAATCACACGGCTTGCATAATCAGCATATATTCCAGTATGTGTGTTGATCTGGAAGTCAAATGGGAAAAAAAGCCCATATAAAATGTATTTGAGGTGCAGGCATTCAATGATTGTTGCAAATGAAAGTCGAGACATGCTCCAAAATGAATTTAAATATTTGATCATCTGAATTTACATTTTTTGCCATTATATCAAAGGAACTTATTTCAAAATGAACACATTCATCAACTTGCTCTTAAGTTTCTACAATATTTAGGTGAGTATGACTCCATCCAGAAATAAAGAGTATTTAGTAGTGTTAAATTAAAATGACAATAAGAGATGTATTCTACTCATGGATTACATTTCTGCATAGACCAAGATCTTTGAAAGAAAAAAAAAAAAAGGAAAAGAGAGAGGGAGAAACACAGGCAACAATGCAGTGAACTATTAGCAAATCCAGCTGGAAATACCTCTAACTGTCTCTTACAGCTTTGTTCAGGTTCTACAGTAGGGAAAAGATACTCCCAAATCTCATCCTGAAGAAAAGAATATAAAGTATATTTAATGCTGCATGATGCAACTATGACTGCAACTCAGAGAATACTTTAGCTCAGAGGTTGTAGAGTCTCCAGCTTCTGCATACACAAGAGTGACATGGTCATCACCATGAGCAGCCTGCTGCAGGTGACTGCACTTTGAGCAGCAGTAGTTGCCTAAGCAATCCCCAGAAGACCCTGCCAGCCTCAGATATTCTGTGATTACATAGCTGTGACTACACGAAGGACAATTATTCACATCCTTGGTGAGCATGTGGTTTTACAGAAAATACAATTATCTTACATTGGTGCGATAAATGCAAATTTTGAATAAACTCTAATTTCTTAGCAGTGCATAATACCACTGCTTAAGTGAAATGTGACTCCTCAAGTCTTTTGATCTACAACAGAGATTTCTTCCATTAGGTTTTTTAGAATTAGTAGACAGTATATTGACTATGTCATCTATCACTTGATGTGACGCAAAGGAAGTATCAGACTCCAGTCTTGATTTCTACCTGCTAAATAAAGAGGTTAAGAATTCATATCTTATATCTCTACATATTAGTAGTTAGTTTTCCTGTCAGTTTGGCCCCCATTAAGACAGGTATTTTTTTCTCTCTGAAGACCAGTCCAACACACTTTTCTCTTTATTATGAATCTCAGGGATTTGAAAGTATGCAGAATAAAATTTTCTTATCACAATCATTCCATCCAGTTCAAATATTCCACCTAGCCCACAATACTTCATGTTTTATCCATATTAACCTTTCCATCCCTTTATTTTAGCAGAAACCTGCAGAAACTATAAGATGTGAAACTATTCTCTAAGGCACATGTTTAGAGCAATTTACAGAGGTCTGTTGTATATTAACTTGTGAATTCAAGTGAAGAAGAAAATGTTTGCAGGTTCCAGCCAATCTGCTCTACACATGCTTTCCTGTGCAATGACATTTTTTGAGAATAAGCCGCCACTCTGAGGCAGAGTCCATCCTGTAAAGTCTCATGTAAGTAAGTGATTGCTGATATTTAACTGAATGTACTTCTTTTTAATATAAACATATATATTACCTTTCATAAAAATGCAGAAATTATTGCCAAAAAATCAGAATTTATTTAGATTGAGGTAGAAAGTTGACATTTTAAATTTTAACCCATCTATGCTGTTTTAGAATGCTGCAATTAGAAATTATTATGGGTTTTTATTCTGAGAAGCTTGAGATAAAGTGAATAATAAATGGTGCTTATTTCCCTAATTTTAGTAAACACTTTTTCTCAGTTTTTATATTCCAGCCAAGGTATTGACAATTGCATTAATCTTATGTCTTTTCATCTGTGAAGCTTCCCCTGGCAAGCATTTTCACAAAGATCAGCAGAAATCAAAATTAAGTCCAAATCCATGAGAATAGACCAAAACAAATTTCTGTAGAAATTAGTCTTTGAAAATTAAGTTCAAATGTTCCTCTTGAAGAAACTGAGATAAAAATGACTTTCTAAAATCTTCCAGATGTCACAACATACAGATGCCCATGAGATATATGATAGCAAATGGACCAAATCACAACTGAAACTAATTTGCTTACTTTAGTTATTAGCAAAATGCTTAGTACTCCTCTAGACCCCAAGTTCTTTTGGATTTTTGCAGGACACAGACAGAGTTCTGAATGCCAATAATTTACAGTGATGCAAAGGATTCAATATAAGCATAAAATGGCCAAATATTCTGGAGCTATTCTCTTTCACTTCATAGCTTAACATGGATACCAGAACTGTTGATTCTTGGTTATTTATATATATATAAATATATATATATATATATGTATATATATATGTGTAATCTCATGTATATGTATGTAAGCTTTATTTACTTATGTGGTTTTGCCCTTCAGAGGGATGTTTAGGCCTATTCTTTTGGGCTTAATCCCAGCCAGCAACCAAATACCGTGCAAATACTCACTCACTCCCTGACCAGTGGCATCAGAGAGAGAATTGGAAAAGTAGAAGTAAAAAATAAAAAATGTGGATTGAGATAAAGACTGTTTAACAGGTAAAGCAAAAACTGTGCATGTAAAAAAAGCAAAGTAAGCAATTCATCCCCCACATCTCATGGGCAAGCTATTCACAGGAAAACAGGGTTCCATCACATATAAGGGTGTAAGTGTGACTTGGGAAGACAAATGACATCCCTATAAATGGTCTCCCTTTCTCCTTTCCCCCAGCTTTATACACTGAATAATGTGCTGTATGATACAGAATTTCCCTTTGGTCCACTGAGGTCAGCTGTTCCAGACATATCCTCTCACAGCATCTTGTGCAACTCCTCACTGGCACAACATGAGAAACTGGAGAATTCTTGACCTAGGGTAAGCACTACTCAGTATGAACAATTACAGTGTGTTGTAACATTGGGTTTTCAACATAATTCTCACTGCATCCAAACCCTGTACTGTACCAGATACTAAAAGAACTTAACTCTATCCCAGACAAAACCAGGATGCTGCTTAGCTCATCCCATCTGATAATCAAAAGACTTTTTGAATTGAAAGCACTTTTGTTCTCACTTCTAGATGCAGAGCTGTAAGGGTGTATTTTACTCACCATATTCAACCATTACTTTTAAGTTAAATTATTTAAGTTATTGTCCACTTAGACCTATTACCACAGTACACACAGCAGATCACTAGAAATTCTTTGTAAAGTCAATCAATACTGACATCTAGTAATGTCTCTGTATAGTAATTGCATTTTATTTACATCCCATGTGACCCACACATCCAGTCTGATGTGCGTGTTTAGTAGCTGTGCTGAACAGAAAGTAATTTGTTGTGTTCCCTTTCCCTTTCCCTTTCCCTTTCCCTTTCCCTTTCCCTTTCCCTTTCCCTTTCCCTTTTC
>VXBR01004727.1:855566-866159 GCA_013400215.1 Cisticola juncidis
TTCTTTTCTTTTCTTTTCTTTTCTTCCCTTTTCCCCTTTCCCCTTTTCCCCTTTCCCCTTTCCCCCTTCCCCTTTCCCCCTTCCCCTTTTTCTTTTTAACTGAAGAGCAATATAAAGTAATTATGACTTCCCAATTTTAGGCTCATGCCACTTATAACACCTCTCAAAGAGTGTAACTTAGATGTTAACATTCACAAGGAGGAAACTGTGAAGGCTAAAATGGATACCAATCTGCCTTTCACTTTACATAGTGTTGACCATATGTGACTTTGATTTGTTTTTTCACGACAGCATCAACAATAACTGACCATATGTATTATTCAGACCACCAGGAGAATTCTCCCTTGACCTCTGTCCAAATTACTTCACACCTGCAGAAATAGCGTTCAGTTACAACTGTTAACTTAAATCATCTCTAATGCAGACTGAATCTGAAGTCTCTCTTTTGATCTAGTTTTAAGTCATACGGAAAGTCCATACTCAGGTAATCTGATCATCTTAGTCTGGTCTCTCTTTTGGATGTCCAGGATTCCTCTCCAGTCAAGGACTTGAACAGGGAGTCATCTCTGTGCTTGATTCATGCTATAATAAAGAGGTAGAAAGCTAAGGACAGGAGCCAGGATTAGTTATGGAACATCAGCATGGAAAATATTAATGTTAATTTGTTATACATTTGTATCTCTGTTTGAGAAATGTTCCAGTTTATAAAAGAGTTCATTTTAATAATGTTTGCAGTGGCTATCTTAAAAAACCCTTCGAAACAATGTTCTGTAACGTGTATTAATTCTACACTTCTGATCAGATTCTAACTCTATTCTCCTAAGTATTGTATGATTACCATAAAAAATACTATTCCTCCCTCAGATTTAAAAACCTTTATCATAGACAAATAGAGAAAAGTCAAGGTGTCTTTGATGTCCTGAATACTACTAGCAACTTGACATTCTTTTTCATCAAAGCTGAGGTGCCATGGCCTGTTGTACTGCATTTGACTGGGTTGGATTTAATTTTCTTCATAGCAACTCATATGGTTTTATATTGTTGATTAAAACAGTGTTGATAATGTTTTAATTATTGCTGAGCAACATTAACACAACATCTGGCCTTTTCTGTTTGTCATGCTGCTTCACTAACAAGTTGGCTGGAGGTATAAAGGAAGCTGGGAGTGGACACAGCTGAGACTGCTGACTCCAACTGGACAAAAGGATATCCTGGAGCATATGGCATCATGCTCAGCAAAAAATGCTGGGAGAACAAAGAAGAAAAGGATGGCATTTGAAATGATGGTGTTTGACATTCCAATAAACTATTACATGGGATGGATCTCTGTTTTTCTAGAGATGGCTTAACACCTGCCTGTCGATGGGAAGGGATGAATGAATTCCTCATTTTGCTCTGCTTGTGAGCACAGCCTTTTCTTTACCTGTCAAACTGTCATTACTGCAACCCATGGTTTTCTCACTTTTATTCTTCTAATCTCCCCCACATTGCACTGCAGGGGAGTGGACAAGGATCTGTGTGATGTTTGCCTTCCTACTGGGATTAAATCACGAAACCTATCCTTTACTGAAGAAAGGCTGTAAGGACTACAGAGATGATTTTCTTCATTTTGCTCACAGCACAGATGTATTTTTACATCAGCAAGACCCAACCTTATAAACTGCTGAGAGGGAGCAGATTTAAGGACCAACTTTGGGCTATCTCCCATTATACAGCAGCAATTAGTGGAGGACCTCCCCTCAGGAAGCAGGACTATGACTGTCTCATAGACCTCAATAACTTTCTTCTCTATATGCAGTACGTGTAAGAGTTTAGTTTTCTAATTTGGGCTCCTAACACACACATGAAAATCATTTGTTTCAGTTGGTCGTTGCTTGAAAAATTCTACTCAGTTTCCTACAGAATAAGCAGTCAGATGAACGGAAAAGTCTATGGGCCATATTTGATCAGCTGGCTGCACATGAACTATGCTGACTTACATTACATAGTTTCTTAACTTACAGTATGAAGAAAGCAAGGCCCAGACAACTTCTTTGTTTGATGGTTTGTTTGTTTGTTTTTGTTATAATATCACAGTATCACAAAATATGTTGAGTTGAAAGGGAGCCACAAGGATCATCTAGTTCAACTCCCATATGTTTGAACAACTTACTAAATAAGTTATCTTCTTGTCTTGTTAGGAGATTATGCTGCGATATAGTTTATACCTAAAACAGCTTTGGTTTTTGTTTGTTTTTTATTTAAAATGGATTCTCTTTTATTTATCCTGAAATGCATTCATGTGATCCCTTTTCTTACTAAATTATCAGAATGAATTTTTCCTTCAAACATGATTTCCAGGGAGAGAAACAACGATAATGTTATTGATTAAACTAATCTTTAACAGAATAGAGTTTTACCCATTTAAACAATAAAATACATACTTCAGAAAGAGGATAAAATCTCTGGAATCCCAAATGGCTGTGATCAAACCCAAGGAACAACATATCTCTCTTTTTGCATTGGTTTTTAGGAAGGTTAAGTGGAGCTTCTTCCCAAAAAGTCCATGTGTGCAGATAACACATTTCAGGGTGACAGGAGATGTGGTTTGGAATCTCCTGAGTTAGGAATAGTATGGAATATGAGTTTCTTACCACTAGTCTGTCTTCGTCAGTGATTAAACTATTTAAATATTTAAATGCAAACGCCAGACAATACCTTATTTTTTGCCATTTATCTTCCATTCCCCATTCTCCCTTCAAATTAAGGGAATTTTGGTGCTCATTCAAAGAATTAATAATGCTTCTGAATAGTTTCTGTGCATTTGAGATCTGATCTCAATTAACACACTTGATACTGTTACAGAACAAATAATAAAATAGTTATTCCCAAAATAACTATCATATACTTCTGTCTTAAATTATTTATGAACTCTGAAAAAGGATACTCTATAAAGAAAAATACTAATATAAAGAAAATAATGCAAATATAAAGATCTCTGAGGAGAAGTCCTAATAATCTGTGAAGACTTGTCAGAAGGTATGTGGAATTAATGATTAAAAAAAATCCTACTTTTTTTCTTTTTTTCCCCCCTATTTTTTCTCTCCTCTGTGTAGACCTTGTTTTGCCAAACAATTTGAAATTCTGATCATGGGAGCCAATGAAAATATAGTGACCTATATGAAAATCAAGAAAACATTAGATTTGTTTGCATGGTTTTATATGACAATAATACTCATATGTGAAATAAAAATTCATCTCCTATATTGCTTGTGAAAAGGGTACAGGATGAATTGGACATGCTAAATGTATACCTTAAGGTTAATGTGTTACTATATAAGTTATACTGCATAGATTGTCATTTGATTGGGTGACACAGCTCCATTTTTATTTTAAAATGAACCTGTGAAGAATGTTTCTCTAATCTTTTTCAGACTCCTAATCCACATACATGAATAATTTTCTCTGATTTTTAGTGTGATGTATTTTGTTTTACATGTTAGTTGTAGAATTAAAACCTGTAAAAGGGTTTGGTCCATATAACATGAACTGTCTGTTCAGTTTCTTCCTGCAGTGTCATGGTACAAACCAGATAGAAATATGATTTAAGCTTCTGTTTAAAGAGTTTTGTACTACTTATAAAGCATTGAAGTGAAACAAGAAGCTTAACTAGATAGACATATTCAATCAGGAATTTTTTATTTCTCTTAAAATGCATATATATATATATACATATATATATATATGTATCTATTTAGTTTTACTCTTAGGTAGCCTTCATAATCTGGACATTAGGGAAGAGAAATATCATTTTCAGAATGGCTATCAACAAAAAATAAAACCCAAACAGAACAAATTAATCTCTTATTTTTCTGATTATTATATTGAAGCCCTTGATTTTATATGACTTCCATTTTCTAATTTCCTCTTTTTACTTTTCACCTTTACCCAAATGAAAGCATATACTTTAGGAAAAAAAAAACCAAAAAACCAGTACAAGTGTGATCATGTGTATATAATAAAGAGACACTGTGGAGTTTCCATCCATGGAAATATTCCAAAGCTGTTTGGACATAATCCTGGGCAGCTTGCTCTAGGGGCCATGCTTGAGAAGAGGAGATTGAATCAGACAACATCCAGGGATCATCTCCAACCTCAACCATCCTATAATCCTGTTCTCATATGTCAGACAATGGTGTTCTTTCTTTGTGTAACACTGATGTTTTATTTTGTGTGTGGAGGGGGTCTGTGCCTGTGTGTGCATCTTATTCTCAGTAAAACAATTTCTCATATTTAGAAGAGTTTATTTTTTTTCCAATCGGATAATCTTTACTCTGAGCAATTACACAGTAAAAAGAAAAATGCTGTGCCTATTTAAAATGACGCATATCCTTCTAAAATCATAATTTAAACCGAGCAATACAGAAAATATAGATTAACACAGTGAAATTACCCTGTTTTCTCTGGGATCATTTTCTAACTGAAGACATTAATAGAAAAGACAATCAGTTGTTTCCAAAGTCTTCAGTACTTACATTTCTCTTTCTTCAAAGCCAGGTTAGGGGCACTGTTCCTATGTCTGAGAACAGTAAAGGTGGATAACATACATTGTCTTTTCATATTCACCTTTGCTAACTACAGAGAAGTTCAGCATGTCCTTCATTTCTGATCCTGATTGTTCCCAGAAGCTATTAGTTTTTTCTTTTTTCTTCAGTCCAGAAGAAGATACATTTCTGATAATGGCAATTTTTTTTGTCTGCACTTGCATGAGTACAGACATAGTAGTGTATATACACTGCAGAACTCTCTTCTATTCAAGCATTTTTTGTTACTTTTTTGTAATGGATTCTGAAGAGAGTCAGTTAAGTTCAAAACATTTTTGACTCATCTCAAATCTCCTCTGTGCATGAAAAGAAATATACTCTAACAAAGGAAAACGCAACTTAAACAAAAGCTGGAAACTGCAATTGGAAAAATTTAAATTTGCACTAATATTAACTTTTAAACAATTAAAATGATTAATCATAGAAGCAGCAAATGCAGGCCTATTAGGGCCACTGATGGACAGGCTGATCCAGAATTAGAAAAGCAGTTCACACATGAATAGTGTGAAGAGTCATCCACAGTGATACCATATGTGAAGATTCACTGGAATGAATGCAGAGCTCTTTAAGTGCCCTCCAAAAAAAACCATGAAGAGCAAAGGGAATTATATGTTTCTGTGTTCCAATCAAAAGTAATGACCTTTTCAAACACATTTTTGAGCTCCCTACTTCAAATAGGAAAATGTGCTTTGGAATTGTAGAACTGGAAAAAATATCTTCATACCTGGGATGTCCTAGGAAACATTCCATTACCGTGTTTACACATGGTAATGTGATATTGGTGATAAAGTATAATTTTCATTGTTTCAGATACATCATTTCAGCAATATAACAGAAATTGGAGGAAATTAAAATGCCAGCTAAATTATCAATTCATACCAGATGCTGGCCTTAAAAGCCCAAAAATAAAAGTGCCCAGTTCTGTCAGGGAGTAGATGGAAGCAGGCTTGGAAAATTGCTGTGTTATAAATTTCCTGATTTCTATTGTGAACAGATGTTTAATTGTTATTAGCATTATTTCGGCTATTAAATTACAGAAACATGATCCTTCATCTCATCCTCCAAGGACACTCACTACCTGTACACTGAAGTAGTTCCCTTTGCTCTTTACATTTAAGAGGAGAAGTACAATTTTCCTTTACTGAGCATCTGTGTCACTCATTAATAGCAAAGGGAATCCAAATCAAGGTCATATTCTTAATGTGTTTTCAGTGGAGAATATTTTATTATTTTTTTGTGGATTTTGTAGTCTTCATAACTTTTGGATTGCGATGACAGTAATAAAACTGCTGACTTGAATACAATAAACTTTTATATAATAATATAATATATATATATATATGTAAAATATCATAAATAATTGACATCTCAAAGTTTTCCAAAACACTCAAATTTTATTCTTACATTAAAGGAAACTTGAAATTTGTGTTCAACTTCTAACATACAAAAATTGTTTTCCAGTCTAAAAAATAATTTCACTCCTTCTAAGGATGAATATAGCATTATCTGTTCCTCCAGAAAGATAAAATCCAGTATCTTTAAATTGCTAAATTGATCCTCAACACTTCTTTCAGAGCACTGAACTGGGAGAGATGCAGTAGAGCTACACACAACTCTAACACAATTTCCTTTTTGTCTTGGTCTTTTCTTTTTCCCACTGTTAATAAAAATTACTTTGCTAGCTTATGCATGGCTTCTTTGATCATATATGATTTAATTTTTTGTCATTTTATCATTTAGGGGAATATACATACAATTTGATATTTGTATTACTTATGTCTGTTATAAATACCTTGGACACTACTAATTCCTGATAGCAATTGCACTCTCAATAAAAAGATAACACTTAAGCAAATATATACATCTTTTCCCTACTTAGAGCACCTAAGAACTTATTTTCATGCACCTTGCAAAGTCTTATCTTTAACTTGTAGAAGCAATTGATGTTACGGGCCAAGGAAAGTTGCCAAGGAAAAGTGCAATTGCATGTGTAAGTCTTAAAGACCCATTAGAATTGCCAAGATATACTTTATTGAATTAAATTAATCATTAAATCAAAATTAAAAGTAATATTAATGTTGTAGGTCCAAATGCTGAGATATTAGGGTGGATTTTTTTCTTTTCTTCTGTAAGCATTTCTGTTACATTTCTCTTTCTCACTTGCTTACCCAGTCTAAAGAACAAGATTTATCACTGGATTGTAAATATTACCAATTATGTTTCAGGTATCTCTTTCTAAAAGAAAGACAACAATATCACTTTTCACATAAAAGCCTAGTTGTACTTGCCAATACAATGAATCAAACTTAGCTACTACTCTTGCAATGTAATCGTTGATCTCTCTAAAGATAGTACCATCAAGATATTGAATGTAGTGTTTTTCTTACTAGTATTTTCCTCAAATACCTTAAACTAAATGATTAAAAATTCTGCTCATTTGACAAAAAGAATTTCATTTTAACCTGTATTTTTCTGAAATTAGGTATTTTTATTTAGCTTTGTAATAGTGTGGGTTATTATTGATAATTATTTCTACAACATAATGTAGAATAATCAATGCTGCAAACAAATTAGTGCTTTTAAGGTAATCATTACAAGAGAATGTTGATAAAGAATGTGAAATGAAAGAAAAAATATAATTGAGAAAAACTTTACATCTACACACATATAAAAATATACACTTTTATTTACACATCTATGTAGTTACAGATAATACCATTTTTCAAGCCACTGGGCACTCAAAATTTTATTTATTCTGAATTCCTACTGAAAGATTATTTTCTTCATTGAACATTCCTTTTGATTACGTAAAGCAAAAGAAAGAAAAACACCTTGTGTTTTTCTAAAAACCACACAGTTTTGGTCTTTATGGTGAATCCAATTATATTTACAAATCAATGATATTTACTTTGTTTCCAATGGCATATTCACTTCTTCAATTGAGTAGATTGATTTCATTCATTGCATGCTAATATCTGCATATCTGAATACAAATAAACAATGTTCTATGTAATACAGAAATCAAATTATCAAAACAAGCTCTGGTTTCTGTGGCAAGTTATTTTACAAGTTTATAATAGGCAGTGTATTGTGGGTAATATGAAATAATATTTCCTGTTTATTAGTAGTTGACCAACATTTTGCTCCGAAAGACAGATCTAATGTAAACTGAGGAAATGCAGTTGGAAACGAAACCAAATGCATTTAAGCATTAATTTTCTTTCTGACAGACATGTCATTTTCTGTAAGAAACCCAGTAGTCATTAATATTTCCAATAATCAATCAAAAAAGGTGTAATTTCTTTGTAAGTGTATGCCTAAAAGTGTATGCCTAGGGGAAAGACATGCAATTCAACAGTATTATAATATTCTAAAGACTCCAGTGAATTTCCTGAACCAAAGTATTTCAGGTTCCCTACTCAAAAACAGATTGTGCCTAAACAATGCAGATGAATAATTATAGGAAAGCAAATTAATTTGAATGATTAGCTTGAAAAGTTTAAGTACTTGTTATGATTGCTGAAAATTCGACATAATTTACTGTAATACCATGAGCTTATTTTTTAAAAATATCTTTCCAAATATAGTACTTGATTCTTCTCTCTCCACATCACAAGAGTTATTGATGCATTAGAGATTGGGTCTGCAGAAGCGAAGAAATAATTGTATACAAAATTACAAATATATTGCAAATCTTTATGAAAAAGAAATACTAACTTTTTGCTAAGTTCAAATTCAAGTTGTGAGGGCCTAGATCAATCCCCTACACACTCGGTGACAGAACATACAGGGACACATAGAAGCCATGAAGGAATGAGATAAAAGACTAGATGCTGCATCTTCCTCACACAGTTACCTGGTTGCAGCATGGAGTCCTCCCATGGAAGACATTCCCTCATTACCTTCATGGGTTATCTGGATGGACTGCACTTCACAAATTGCTCCAGCATGGACCCTTTTCACACGGTCGAGTCCTTTAGGAAGAGACTGTAGGATTCTAGTCCATTGGGGCCCTTCTCAGGCTGTAACTTCCTTCAGGGCACATTCATCTCCTCCAGCATGGGGTCCTCCCTGGACTGTAGGTGAAAATCTGTTCCACCTTGGCTCTCCATGGACTTCAGGGGCACAGCTGCCTCACTAAAGTCATCACCACAAGCTTCTTCAGCAGCTGGAGGAACTTCTCCCTCTCCTTCCTCACTGACTTCAGGGTCTTCTAAAAAGATTCTCTCACATTTTCTACCTCCTCTATCTCAGCTGCTGTTCTGTAACTCCTTTTATCTTTTCTTGAATGTGTTATGACAGACAGAACCAACATCACCAATGGGCTCAGATTTGGCTAGCAACAGGTCTCAGTTGGAGCTGTCTAGAACTGGTTATGCCTGACAATGGGGACAACTTCTGGTGTCCTCTCACAGAAGGCACTTTTCCAGACCCCCCCACTACAAAGACCTTGCCATGTAAACAGAACACATTAATTATACCAGCCCAATAACCAAAGGGAACAATTTATTAACTACATTATGGAAAATATGATGCGGCTTTAGATAACTGTAGTAGGTATGAGCTTTTGCTTTTCTAAGACACATTCTTGAAATTACTGAGGTCTGAGACAATGTGCTTCTGTCTGTTTAGGCATTGTTAGCCAAGGGCACACACCACTCGTGATTTATAAAGGTGCTTCTCTTCAGTGATTCTATTCAGCATAGCTATTTGTATTAGTGGAGTGGCTGTAGAAAACAGCAAATAAGAGAAATGGTGAAAGTATCTACTGCCAGAGGAAGATTATTGTTCATAATTTAAAAGTCCTATGGTCTAAGGCTGCATTTAGCCTACAGTGGAAAATTAACCTTCCTTATAGTCTTCCAGACCTTTAACTTAAAATTAAAGACATTTTCCACAGATAATTTTTTTTTAAATGTTCCACCAAAAAAGTGGATAATGAAAACCAGCAAGGCCAATCTCTTACCTTTCAGATGATTGAAGTAAGCTTATGTTTAAATCACAAAAAAAGAAATTGTTTCCATCTGAAAACTTTCTGAAAAAAAAAAAAAAATAGCTGTGTAAGCCTCCCTGCCCCCTTCCTTCCTCCCCCACTGTTCTGAATGCATATGTCCACTTAATATTTCAAAGACCTACTATAAGTGATGGGTAACTGCTTTGTTTGAGGACACATTCTCGAAGTCAGTCTCCCTTATCAACTCCTCAGCCCTCTCTGAGGTTCATCACTAACCATCTGTTATCACTGGTTGAAAAATCCCAAAGTGGCTAATTTTCCAGTCTAATCAGTGTTTAAAAAGAAAACAAAACCAAACAAACAAGAAAAAAATCTACTTAGCTTTTCCTTTCTCCTCTGCAAATGTATTTTAGTTGTGGCTTAGCTTTTGTCACTACTGGAGGAGTTTTGCTCTGTATTTTTCAGTAAGTCAGATAACCCAAGCACGCCTGGCTGAACTTTGCATTGCTGGTTGGTTTTTGGTTTTGGTTTTGGTTTTGGTTTTGGTTTTGGTTTTGGCTTTGGTTTTGGCTTTTGGCTTTGGCTTTGTTTTTGGCTTTGGTTGTTTTAGTTTTTGTGGTTTTGTTTTTTCCACAATAAAATGTTGAATTGCATATTTTGGGCTATTTACTCAAACAGTTCTTTTCTTAGGATAGTAGGTGTATAAATAAGAGAAAATGCAATCTAGGAATTTTTCTTTTAAGCAACAATTTGTTTAATGTTTGTTACTTACCTAAAATATTATTGGTTACTGTCAATATTAAGGAAAAAATCTATTGGCACTAACGACATTTTATGGGACCCTTGGATACAATTTATACAAAAACGTTTGTTTTACAAGAATTTTAAAATATGTATCAAAATGACTACTGAAAAGAACAGGGCTTATGCCTTTATTAATATTCAACTCTTTATTAAAGTGATCAGCTCTTTATTAAGTCGTCAGCAGGATTTCGGAGTCCGATCAAAGTCCTTTCCGCTGCTGGGGTGATCCGAAGAAGCAGGTGCTGCTGCAGG
>VXBR01004727.1:868810-929391 GCA_013400215.1 Cisticola juncidis
AAAAAAAACCCAAAAAAAACCCACCCAAACAGGGCAAAAAGAAATACACCTGTACCTCTCTTTGGAAGGTTTCTAGTGAATGGATAAAATCTCTTTCCTGTACAACCTCCTAACTAAAAGGTCCCAGTAAGTCTCAGCTAGTATATAGAATTTTGATATAAGTTAACTTGCTTTTTCTCAATAAAGATGCAATAGTTCAACATAAAGTCAGGGTATTTATCTAAAATACACCATGTAAATATATATAGCCTAAATAAAATGGTGGTTAGAGCATTCACCTACTTAAGCATTTTATATACCCTACATTATGTTCTTTGTAAAGTATCACTAAATTTGTCAAATGCAAGTAATAACAGTTGACATATAGTATAATTGTCAAATTTCTCCTCATTTATAAAAAAATTTGGTCTTTTTTGTTTGTGGGCTATTTTTGTTTGTTGTATTGTTTTGTTTTGTTTCTTTTTGTTTTTAATACTTGTCAGCCTGAAACACTAAAAAATTGCATATATTTTATTCTTAAACTCTATTTAAAATCCAGAAAATTCTTATTATTACAGTTGTGGGGTTTTTTTTTTCCACACACTTATTTGTCGAATAGCCTTATAAATTTGAATCTTTCATCTCTATTTTAATTCACATTGATCTGGCCAAAAAGTCACTGTAAGATGAGAGCATTTCAACAAGATTAATATTTGATTCTTTTCAGAAGTGGCAGCTTTCTGATGTCTCATCATGCAGCACAATTTCATAGGTTCGTCTTTCACTCTCATACCCCATTTGTGCTAGGTTGATAAAAATTTCAGACCGCTTGAACTCCCATTATCAGTGACATTCATGGTCTTAGTATAAAAACAGAAGCCTTTAATGCAAATCTAACATAAATCATTAATATCTTCCATCTAGCCAAAAATGTTGTACTACAGCCTATCTCTAAAAATACATTTTTGTCATTCAGTCCCAGATTTCTTTCTCCGAAATGTGGAAGAGAATGTAACTCTCTGTGGTAAAGCTTACAAAAGTATTCTTTGCCTTCTTTCTTTCTCTCCAGTTTCCATGGCAACCCATCAAAACTAATAGAAGCCCACAGAACATCATGCTCAGATACAGAACCACAGTGCAACAGGTTGAATTTGTAGTTCAAAACAAAAGGCAAATTACAGTATGTTAAAATCACTCCTATAAGTACATGTTTAATATGTAAAAGTTTAGGTGGAAAATTTTATTGACTTATAGATTATATGCACTGATGCAGTCCATATAGAATGCATATCGATTTAATATGAAATGTTTGTAACTTTAAACAGATTTTTTTTTAGAATTTAAGAGCTGATAAATGGCTGTATATCAGAGTATGTTTCAAAGTCATCTCTGTTTTCCAAGGGATTTAATTAATTCTACAATGTGTGAGAGTTTCATTCTAGGACTACTACAGTGGAGATTCTGAGTAACTTCTGGACAGAGGATTCTTTGACGGACAAATAAAACAGTTGGGAAAAGCCCCAAATAAACTGACAAAATGCCACGAGGAAAAACAAAACAAAACTAAGCAAAACAAAACAAATCAACTTAAAATCTGGGCCTACACTTTTCAGATGTAAAACTCTGTGGAGTTTCTTAGTCTGTGAATTTTACTTAAATCAACACAGCTCCAGGAAAATTCATTCAACTGGATGTCATTCAAGTACCATGTAAAGGTCTAGCTGTGACTTTAATCAATAGGTGAAAGGATATTTTGATAAATCTAAAAGGCAAACCATGCCTGTCTTGGTAAGGATGTATCAGGTTGACATATATGAAAAGTAACACTGCTATCAAAGATATTTCTTCCAACTCATTCCTATATTTACATAGCCTTCCTATACTTACAGAGATCTTTGCAGCTTGATGGTGATGTGAATAGGAACATTGATTTATTCAAGAGGGTTGTTTTTGTAAGTTCTTTTCAGGTAGATATCTTGCATCTAAGTTGGGTCAAATGTTCGTATTGTCACATTAAAAAGGGGGAAATGAAAGTGGGAAGAAAACCCCCTAAAAAACAGGCTAAGTGCTTAAATGGACTTCAAATCATAACACAGGGTCTAGTTATTATAGTGATGAACGTCATTAAAGATAGAGCATAGTAATAATAAAGTTATTCTTAATGTGATCAAGACATATTTCATCATATAATCCCTGCCTTACATGATCTAATGTTAAATGTTTAATATTTTCACTACAATTTTGGGGAATCAGTATTCTACAAGGATTCATGAGCACCATTTTTCTAAGAAATAGACTCAAGTAAAAACAGTTTATCTTCTTAAAATTTTTGTAAGGTCTGCTTTATTTTTTAGCTTGCAGTATCAAACAGGAAAGAGTATCTTTGTTGTTGTTTATTATCACATGCTCTAAGCAAGGAGGTTTTGAGTGACTGAAAAAAATTTTATTGATTGTACAGTTTTTACACCTTGTCCTATATTTATTTTTTAATGTCTTCTATCTTTCAATGCTTCATTTCTTTTTCATATCTTTAGATGCAATAGCTATGTACCAGATCATGAAGGTCAGTGTGAATTTGAACCAGGTTGTAGATTTAAGACGTAAAATCCAACAGTCAAGAAGTCTTTTTATTTTTCTGAACTAGTAAGAAGCTGTTTAACCCAAAATTCCACTGATGACCGCTAAATCTTTTTGATCACTGTTCCTTGATAATTCACCTGCTGTATTGTAACAAAATAAAATACCTCCTCTCTCTGTTCAGTTTCAACAACTATGTTCAGAGAAGACTGCATATGTAAAAATTTAATAATCTGTCTCATCTCAGGCCTTGTAAGTTTAGCATGCTGGACCATGAGGTATGAATACAGTCTTGAAAACAGTGTTATAGTAGAGGAAAAGAGGAAAGATGTTATTCATTAAATCTAATGCAGGTTTCAAAAAATCAGGGTTTGCTTAACAGGTGTGTTTTAGAGATCATAAATAAAGTAGAATTTTATGTTTTCTTTCAGGGAAAAAAAAATCTTGAATTTAGTTCTGACTTTCACAGATTAGAAATTTTAACTGTTTTGAAATAATTCTATGCATGCCAGTGGTGCTATTACCCTTCTAACATGAGTATTCACTTCACTAGAAAACATACTTCATGCTTGCCACTTAAAAAGAGAAAAAAAGGATCCTAGAGTGAAGCTCTCTCTCTAATTTATACCAATTTTAGTTGCTCACTAAAGAAAAGCTCCACCACTGCTGCTGTCTGAACATATACTACACATCTAATATCTTGTTCTAGGAGACTGTCTGCCTCTTATACTAATATGTATAATGACCTGTATCCAGCAGCAGCATATTTTTTTCTGAATTTGTGGAGCTCATCACCAGTACTGCTTTGACAGACAATAATTGGACATTTTTTAGAGTGTAGTTTGTTATTCTCTGAGAGACAATTGTTTTGTTTGGGGTTGTTTTTTTGGTTTTTGGTTGGTTTTTTTTGTTTGGTTTTTTTTTTTTTTGCATTTTTGTTTGTTTGGTTGGTTTGTTTTGGTTTGTTTTGGTTTTGTTGTTTTGTTGGTTTTTTTTAATACATAAAGACTCAACTCTTTAACATGTTTAATTTTCCAATTTCTGGAAAATTATTAGTAAAGATATAGGTACTGAATAACAAACCCTCAAGTGATAGGTTGGGCAAATAAATAAATGAATAGAGCAGTGACACAATTTTCAGCATTACCCTCTAATGAGAATGTGAAAATAGGAGTGAAAAATGGATGTATCTCAACTATGCTTTGCAGAGGCTTGTCATTGTCATCTTAGGAATCTACAAAGAATGTGTTACTAGCCTTAGGAGGATATCATTATAACAGTGAAATAAAGAGAGATTATTTCAAGGAGTATAACAAAAAGGTGAAATAATAATTTTCAGGACAATGAACAGAATATGTAATGAAAAGAAATGTACACCCATACCAAAAGCTATGAGCAATGAACATTATTATACTGGATATTTGAGAAAGGAGTATATATCTCATTTGCAAGACTTGAGAAGCCAGACTTACCTGTGAAAATACTGTCTTCATTAGGCTAGGTATGACTGAGTAAAAATGCTTTTCAATTTCTCCCAAAAAAACCATGCCCCACACAACAATGAAAAAACACAGATGATAGGATATCTTCCTAAAGTTTGGAGAGTTTGCAGTGATTGAATGTCCTGACTCCCGTATATGTCTCTAGACTATTCCCATTTTTTAAATTGCTCCTATTGTCTATGGAAAGGTATAGAAAATCTCCAGAAAATCCATGATTCTTTTAAGAAAAGAAATAGGTTATGGAGTCATATTTCATGTGTTGTTTCTGCTTGACTTTCATATTGGGTGTATAATATTTGTTAAGCCCTGTTTAATCCCTGTACAATGTACAAACCTGACTTTGATAGCCAGTTTCAGTTATCTCTGATCCTGAGAGTATCTCAGTTGGTTAGAGCATGGTGCTAATACCACTAAGGCCACGGATTTGGTCCCTGTATGAGCCATTCACTTCAGAGATGGACTCAATGATCTTTGTGTGTCCCTCCCAACTCAGACTGTTCTCTGAGTGTGTAAATATATCAGATTTTAAATAAATATTCAATTATTCAATACAATAAAAAGGCCCAAAGACTTTATAATTTCTTCCTCTCCTTCACAATGTTTACTAAGACCCAGAAAATTATGTGAAAAATGCTAATGACATATTCTCATTTTTAAGGCAAAGACATGAAGAATGCAAAAATCTTACAACCTTTATGGTTCATATTGTAAATACATCTATAGTGATTTAAGGAGGTTCTTTGTGATTTTTGGGGCTGTTTTATTAGAAATATTTTGGCACAAATGTTTGTAGTCGGGAATGTTGTTTTTCTGTGGGTATGTGTGCTATCATTTAAGACTTAATCTATAATTTGGCTTTGCCCGGTTAGGATCTTAAATAGCAATGTGCTATCCCGTCATTCTTTCTTTGCAATTAAATGGAGCTGTGTTTCTTAAAACAAAATTACATACTATTTAACTTCAATTATATAAATGTATGCTTGAATGTAAAAAAAAATGTATTTGTTATAACTGGTGCTTATAAGAAAGAAAATTTCTTGTTTTTCAAAGGTTTCTCAGGCTATACCTAACCAGAAATCTTTTTTTGGTGTTTTTTTTGTCTTGATTATCATTTCTATGGCAACCAATTGAAATATCAAAATGGGTCATTTTGTCTTCAAGTAGGGAATAAGCAGCAGGATGTGATTAATTCTAAAAGTGCAAGGTTATTCTATAAACTCTCTACAAAAATAGTATTGTCACATTCAATAGGTTTTCTTCCCCACCATAATTTCTCAATCAAACTAATTCAGTTTACAATTGAAATGCTTTTCTGACTGCCAGTCCTTAAATTAGGCCTGGGATTTGGGAGCTTATTTGTCTTCTATCTGACTCATGGATCACCAATAATAAAGATTTTTGCAGGCCAGCTATTGCCTTTGGATTCACTTGTGCAACTCCATTACTTTCAGTCAGTTTGCATAAATGTAACTGAAGGGTAAACACCAAAAACAGTGGAACTGAAGAAAAGTTCTGCAACTGGAACTTTTACTTAACAAGTATATTGATTAAGTTCATACCATGAAATTATGCAATGCACTCTCCACTTTCCAAGCTCCATGTTGCTTCTGTCAGCTTAAAATTAATTTCTGCTCATAATACCTCCCTGTTCACAAGTTCAACTGTGCAAAACCCACATGGTTTTCAAAAAATCAATTTTAACATTAAAGATAAAGCTCTCTTTATGAGGTATTTGTGGTTTAAAAAAAAGAAACCCAAAAACCAAATAACTTTGTCTTTTCCTACCTGTATTTCTTTTCCATTTTTAAATAAAAGGTTGCCATTTTCACCTTTATACTGATTGTCTGAATATAGCTGAATATACTAATTGTCTGAATATAGCTGAATGCTATTTGAATGACATTGTAAGAAGCAATTTCTTTACTGTCCTGCAGTTCTCCTTGAAGTATGAGATGTTGGGTACCCTGGGGCAATTCATCCCCTGCTCCCCCTTTCCTGGGGCTCCCCCCAAGCCACCCACAGCCCATGATGCCATTCCAGCCCCCTAGTGCCACTCGTCTGTGCCCCAGAGATTCTGGTCTGCAGCTCCCCACAGCCCTGCTGTGTCCAGCCATGAGTTCCACCCACAGCCCCAGAGAGGCTCTCCGTGCTCCCCTGGTGTCCCCCTGGCTGTCCTGCTCCTGATGGGCAGTGGGACAGGCTCTGGTGTCCCCTCTGCCCACGTTCCCAGCTCCCAGAGAGCTCCCAGCCAGCACAATGCCATAACATGAGACACTGTCATTGATGTTCACACACTGGGCTTGTTTTGATAGTTTTCAGTTAAAGAAGATATCTATTATGACTTCTGCTATTGTATTTCGGTTGTGGTGTTGATTTTATGTAGCTTGCCTAAAGCAGCCATTGAATTTTTTAAGCCCTTCTGATAAAGGGAATGCTAAAATATTTAAGGCAGGAGGGTAGGAATAAGCCCTAGTACAACTGAAAAGCAAGCATGCACAGCTAGAACAGTGTTCATTTAAGTGAAAGCAGTATTGACATGGTACTTGGAGGGCTGAGGATCTTATACTTCATTTTTGCTTACAGGCAAGGCTGGTAATCAATGGCTGGTGTTCTGCCTCTGAAGAATTTGTTTATGCATTAGTCCTTCACAGATGATCTATCAAATACCTTAATATTATTTAAGCTTGATAAACATTTTCCTGCAATTCGTACATGGATTACACCAAGAGGAAAAGTTACTTTTCTACATAGGTTCCCAAAGCACACCTTTGGGATGGGTACACACTATTCACTGTTCATTTATTTTAAAAATATAGAGTTGTGGGGTTTTTTTTGTTTGTTTGTTTTGGGGTTTTTTTTTTGTTTGTTTGTTTTGGTTTTGGTTTTTTTTGTTTTTGTTGTTGTTTTTTTTTGTTTGTTTTTTGGTTTTTGTGTTTTTTTAAGAAGGGAAACATTTAGAGTAATCTGACTGAGAAAAGATTGAAATTATATTCAGATCTGGATTCATTGTTCACTCTGACTCCAAGTTAAAACATGGTTATTAGTGAATTACCTGATTTTTGAAGCTGTTGGGTGTGTATTAATTCTGTGAATTCTATAATTCTTTGGCATATTTATGACCTAATATTACATCTCTAAATGTTAGTTGTCCAAATCAAAACAAACCATTCTGGTTTTCATGTGTGCTTAGTAGAGGGAAACTAAAACCTTTAGAGTCTTTCCCTTGGAGATCTGCTTTAGGATATCATGAATCATTTTAGGGTGGCTATTTCTCTCCATTTACTACAAAGAATGCTTTGAATTACCATCTTTTGCTTTAGACAATGTATGATTAAGCACCTAATAATAAAGGAAATTTATAATAAGGTCTCTCTACTCTTATAAGACCCCACCTGCAGTGCTGCATCCAGCTCTGGTGTCCCTAGCATGGAAGGATACAAACCTGTCCTCACAGCCTGGAGTAAGTCCAGAAGAGGGCCATCAAGGTAATTAGAGGGATGGAGTACATCTTGTATGAGGAAAGGCTGAGAGAGTTGGGTTTCCTCAGCCTGAAAAGATAAGGCTTCAGGGTGACTTGAATATTGTCCTTACAGTACTTGAAGGGAGCCTAAAATTAGAGTTTTTACAAGGATGTATAAATAGTGATAGAACAAGGTGGTATGGCTTTAAACTGGAAGAGAGTAGGTTTAGATTAGATCTTAAGAAAAAAATCTTCACTGCGAGGCTGCTGGGGCACCAGAATAGGTTGCCCAGAGAAGTTGTGATGTCCCATCCCTGGAAAAGTTGAAGGCCAGGTTGGATGGAGCTCTGAGTCACCTGGTGTAGTGGAACGTTCCCTCACCATGGCACCGAGGCTGAAATGAAATGATCTTTAAAGGCCCTTCCAACCCAAGCCATTCTATGTTTCTATGATGATTCTGTGATTTTAATCTTAATTTAGGTGATATTAATTTGCTTTGAGCTCTCTTAGGAAGTCTATAAATTTGGTTGAACCCCACATATTGCTTCAGCTGATTAGATGCTTAAATCTTACATGACACTACCCATATGAAACTTTTTAAATCTACTCTGAACTTTAGATAAAAAATAGACTTATAAGTGAAGTCTAAGAATTTTCATCATCAGGTTTATTTCAAATATTTGAAATATGTTATTTATAGAATAAACAACCTGAACATATCAGAACTAAACATGAAGAGCAGCATAGGATAGGGATAGGAAAATTACCTGATGCCTCTGTTTCTAAGGTATTAGAATTAATTTCAGAGGCTACTTGCAACTATACTTTTGAGTAATAGATCTTGGCTTGTCTTTTAACTACTTAACACTAAAATAATCTGGTCTAGAACAATTATGCCCTGCCACTACCTCTATAATTTGACGCATTTTATCCAATGGATGTTCATAAGTTGTGAATATTCTTCAGAGCTTTCCCAAGTTTCAGAGAAAGAGAGAGACAAAGAAATGGTGCCACCAACAAGGTCCTTTCAATTATGTCCGATCACTCTTTCATCATCAAGCTGATTCTTTTTTTATTATGTTGTTAAATTGTTCTTTTAATACCACATCCCTTTGTCCTCCTAAACTGAACACCAGAGAACTGGCAGTCTTAAAATGATACAGACCCATTGTTTGTGTTAAATGATTTTTATAATAACCAGTATAAGAGATAGAAAACACCTATAAGTTTAAATATGTGATCAAAGATGTCATACATTTCCAGATAAGATCAATGAATAGTGAATCGTCAAGCTTCATTTTTTTTTCATATATCTTCTCATGTCAGACTGCGTGAGAAGGCTAGATATCTCCTCACATCACTGCATCTTCTCATCCTATCCACTGGAAGACATTACAAGATACTTGTCTGGTCAGGCAGCCTGATCCATGAGCCTGGAATAATGACTTCTGTAGGATCGATGCTCAAGTGAAATCCTGTTGTACATTCCTCTAGCATGTTTCAGGGTGGGTCTGCTCCTGGACACGCTTTTGCCCAACAGTTAGTAACAGTCTCTCAGGCAATGGTCAAGGATGGTAGAGATGCTGTGATTCTAGAACTTACCCTCATGGAAAGTACAGATGATCTTATTTATGAGGGGAAGAAAGTCGAACAAACTGATATAAGTTGCTGCAACTCATGATCAGATAGCAGATTTTAGTCTGCTTTGTTTACTTGTACAATTCCAACCATGGGCAAGAAGGTAATGAACTCTGATTGTTGACAGGTACTACAGCATTCAGAAAAGATTTTATTTGTCAAACCAAAATATTATGGATTCACTGCAAAAAAAAACACTGAAAGGTTTCTCTAAGGATATTTTATTTCTGATCACTGTTCAGTTTAATCAGAAGGGGAAATAAATATGTAAACTCACTCGTGTACTTTTTGTCTCTTAAGCATTTAGGTTTAGAGTTTACCTCAAATGAAGACCCTTTCCCAAACACTAACATGTAAAATTAAACATATGAAAAAAATCTTACTGATATAACAAAATCCTTATTTGTCAAGATTAATGCAGATTTATAATTTTTATTTCACTTCTCTCTATTTATTGAACAATACCTGCCTACTAATTCTCCCTAAAGAGTCTTTTTCAAACACCATTTTAGAAAAACAAAAAAAGTGCCAGTATAGATTGTTTACTAAATACATGCATAACATGAGGATTCAAAATGAAAATGAATGCAAGTAAATGGTTGTGTTTCTAACAGATATTTAAGCTGCATACAACGTTATTGTGTAGGTGACTGGGAGACATTTAAAGATCTTTATTCAGTGCATCAAACACAATATTAAGTTTTTTTTAATTAAATAAACATATTTTAATTTTATTTAATATATTTACTTTTAAATCAACAGAAACAAGATGAATTTTTGAGACTTTTGTTTGAATTCTGGTACAAAGTACTTGGGGGTAAAAAATTGAAAGTCTGACAGAAACTGCATCTGTCTGCCATTGTGTTCTCTTACTAAATCATCAAGGTTTTTTGAGCTGGGGAAAATTTTTATTTTGTTAATGGAATAAACTCTAAAACTAAATAATGGCATAAAAGCTATTTTATGAGCTATTCACCTTTATCTTTACCAGGTGTTAAAAGAAGAATATAATCTTGAGACCAGTTTGAATGTCATACTCATTTATTTCAGCAACCTATTATTTTTTCAGGTTTTGTTTCATTGCAAAGAAACACATTAGTCCAGGACACAGAACAAAACATGATATTCATATTGTAATTTTCATGGTAAAAACAAAACTAAGCATATGTCGTACACAAAAATTTCTGTATCGAAACAACAAAAGAATTAATTGCTCAGGTATTCTGTTATTTCTTTCTATTTTTTAATATAGTCTGTGAAAAAGAGAAACTCTAGTGATGAAGACAGAAAGCAATTACTCAAAATATATTTTTTGACTCAGATCTAGAAAAAGAAAAAATTAAATCTTCTTTCCAAACAACAAAAAATATTTAAGATACTATTTTAAAACACTTGGTGTATGTCAGGCACTGGTTACGAAGTTGGTCCTCTGTTCAATTATTTTATCTCTCACAAATTTATTTTGTGAATTTAGTGAAGTTTCTTAATCTCAATTCTCTGTTGAGAAAATAAGTAAATAAACCCCTATAACTACCAGAAATAAGAAAGAATAAAAATAATTCAGTGCCATCTGATATTGCTCCTTTGGTTGTGTTTGTATGGCTATAGTGGACTGATACTGACTGGATGTCAAGTGTCCACCAAATCACTCTAGGTCCCCACTCCTAAAAAGAAACTTGGGAAAGAGAATATAACAAAAGGTTCCTGGTTCAAGATTAGCACAGGGAGAGATCATTCAGTAATTACCATCACAGGCAAAACAGACTCAGATCTGGAGAATTAGTTTAATTTTTCTCCAATCAAATCACAATAAGGCAATGAGAAATGTATTGAGTTTGCACGTTGGAGTGCAGATAAAGTTACCTCCTACACAACTTTGGGCATCGAGTGTCAATAAAACTTAACTGGACTTTGATCTGAGCCATCAAAGGTCTTTCCGTACCTAATCCAGTGGCAGTACAAATATTTCCAAGGTCTTGTGTTTCATGATCCTCTGAAAATGCTGATCATAGTAATTTTGGAGCTGAAAACACAAATATTAAAATATATTACAGAAGGAGAAAAGTTTTCAAGAAAAAGTGGAAATTCTTAGACATTGAGTGAGTGCTATTAAGATTCATTGGACAATGACATTACCATTTCAGATTTTTTTTTTTTTTTTTGAATCAAGATAGATGCATGATTTGACTTTCAAGGTGAATTATCCTTTCTCTTTTTAATGTTTTAAGTTATAATAATTCAAGATAATATGAGTCCATGAATAAAAATGTAGAATCTCAAGCATTGCTATTCTTTCAATATTACATACTGATTTAGATGGTCCTCTGCAAGGAAAATGTATAAAGAAAGGACATGGTCAAGTTTTCCATACACTGGCAAGATTCTTAATAATGTCAGACATTTCTGGCAGATTTCTGCTATAATTTTGAGAATTATAGAGTCTCTTTCTTTTGATTCATCCACCGTAAGAACATTTTCTTGTACATAGACAAACAAAAAGCCTGACTCCATGCTCCCCTGTAAAATTTCAAGTGTTTGCAATAATATTCAAATTTTACAGTGAAAACGTGTATCTGGGTCTTTTATGCAGTAAATTCTTTACAGGTAATAATACCAAAATGACCTTCAGACTGATAAACATAAGAATCTGCTCCACTGGCAGTATCAATTTTTCCTTTATCTTAGGAGGCTTTGGATCATGTTACAGAGGAATAAAACAATCTGTTATGTTTATTTCTTCACATTGAAGCATGTGGGTTATCTGCATATGTGTGTCAAAATGTTTTGAGGTACTTCACCAAAGTTAAAATAATGCTATGACAACCACTCTAAAACAAAAAAGAACAGAGACTAGAACTAGTCATTAATATATCTTAGTTTCTTGGTTTAAATACTACTTTGACATATTTCCTTGCCTCTTTATTTTAAAGATTCAAACCACAGGATGTTTTGTTAAAATATTGAATTAGTTTGAGAGAGAAAAAAATCCTTTAAACCAAACCAAACCAAAAATTAACTTAGTAAAATTTCCAAGTAGTCCTTCTTGCAAAGTAGCTACACAGTTGTCTTTAAGTAGAGCTTTTTTTCTTCTACAATTTTCTTTTAACATCTTTTACTATAAACTATAATAATATGCATTTATATATGTTACTACTGCTGCTATGGATACCTATTGCTTTGTGTTTCCACAGTTCTAATACAAATATTCTTATCTATTCTGCTCTGAAATAATTGGTAATAACATAAGAGAATAAATCAGAAATCAGAAAGAACACTGAAGTTTGGAATAGTGTTTGCCTTTGTAAGTGGAGTTATGAGAAAGCTGGAGGAATTCTTAGAACATGACACATAGACGGACTAAAAAGTTCATGCACAGTACCTTAATACCATGAAGGAGGCACAGTTTGGACATTGTGAAGGGAAATAAAGAGCTTATACTACAAATTATATATACTTAAATTTTAACAGTTCAGCCACCCCTAGCATGACTTCAAGCATCAGTACTTTGAAGTAAACAAATTGCCAAATACAAAATTATAAAATACAATCTTGTAAGTAATTCAGCTAAAATTCTTGAATCTATTCAACATGAGATTAACTTTCAGGAAGATTAGGTCACCATGCTTTACTGGAGCTCTTTCAATTAGAGTATTACTCTTTAGTATGCTCGAGTTATCCATGTATCACCAGGAGGTTCAAGTAAGAAAACAAATTGCAATGAGCTGTTATTAATTAAACTTAACAGCCTATGAGCTAGGTCAGTGTAGGGTTTAGGAAATAATATGTAAGTGTGAAAAGAACTTAATTTAGATTTTCAAAATAAAATTCCCAAAATGCTTCATTTCCTGTGACCTGCAAGTTTATTTAATATAATTTATAAACCTTTGTTTCAAGTGTAAATTTAGTTTTGAAACTAGTCAAACTCTGTTATATTAACACATTCCTTAATCTTGTAAAAGTTATTGTATCCATCTAATTAATTGAACTGATTTGTAAGCAAGGCCTTTTTGCTATCAACAATAGACAATAGTGTACAGCCCTGTTATATACATTAAAGGTACAAATATATAAATCTTAAACAGAAGCTAATAAATGGGACTGTCACTGTAAATGCAGTACTGAGAGACTTCTCTGTGAATACTTCAGGACCAAAATAAGAAGAATGTGATAGTGCCAGGAATAGTTTCTTTTGTCTCCATCCTTTCATTTCTCATGCTAAACATATGCGTCGTCTGACAAACCTCTTCACTCATATGAGAGACACAATCACAGTAGGTTCTAAGATAACTCTTCAGAGAGCTCTGCCATTAAATGCAGCATCATTAAGACATCTCACTAACTGAAACAGCAGCTGAAATGGCTATGTGGAATTTTTATTTGCCCTGCCGTTGATACTGAAGAAGAAGTCCCAGAGAGTTAAGGCAAAAAGGTATGCTTGTCACTTTGAAGAGTGATGTACTGTGATAGCTTGATCCACCTGAGTAAGGGCACATTGACCAATTTAGTCTCACCCTTTCTGCTTGTGTATCTTCCTTTTATCATTATTAAAAGACTAAAAATGGAAAAAATCCCCTCATTGTCTCATTGCATTTGAGAATTATTTTTTGCTGCATCACTTGCTTTCTATTTCTTTGCTTTTTATTTCTTTTGTCTGACACATGCACACACATGGTTCCGTGGATTTATCAATGTATGATTTGATTTCATTTGAGTTTGATTTTTCATCTTTCTTTTTTTTAATCCTATGACACATTTAATCGATCAAGCTGATCTGAATTGTGCAATGCACAAACCAAGCAGGTTAATAGTTGTTTATGGAAGCACTACTTTTCCTTTTTTTCCCCTCTTATATTTTACCACAAGCAAAAAAAACAAAAANACACAAAAAAAAAAAAAAAAAAAAAAAAAAAAAAAAAAAAAAAAAAAAAAAAAAAACCACCAAAACAAAACAAAACAAAACAAAACAAAACAACAACAACAACAACAACAAAAAAACCCCCGAGAAATTGGCTTAATATTTTCAGATTGCTAACATGTGAAAAATATTCTATTTCTCTTATTAGTGCACATATTGTGAAAATAATGAAATGAGGAAAAATAATCACTAGGGGCCTATAACGTGTTACAATAACTTTCTATTTATGCATAGAACTAGTGAATTCCACTCAGGTGGGCTACACATCATCTTTGGCTAGGTGTACTTTCTGTTTTCTAATTCATTGCTCTGCACCATAAATTCTCCAAATATGTTGCTATTGTCCTCTCATCCTTTTTAATTTTTCATACAATGATTACAAAGTGATACACTTCTTTCCTGGCATTACATGGTTCATTAATCTGATACATGAGTGACAAGCCACTAAAGATACGTAAAAGTGCTGCTTTTTTAAGAGAATGGCCAGATTCACCAAAGACTTACTGAAAAAAATTTGAGAACCTTTCTGCAGTGTCCACAGATCACAATATTTTTTGAATAGGTTGTAGAAGAAAATATTTTTAGAAAGGTAAGTTGTTTGAAATAGCCATACAACCGAGCACTTTGAGAAAGTCTGACAATGCTAACTTGTCAGAGAGGACTGGACATTTTGGTCAGTCTACTTTCAACCCACCTCCCTATTTTCTATTTTTCTGTGCAGCAAAAAACCCATTCAGAATTAGTGACTGTCATCCTATTAATTCATTCATACATCATTTAACAAGAAGGCTGCCATATTTTACATTCCCCCAGCTTCAGGCACTGGTAGGCAAACAACTAATTCCTTGTGGAAGGTAAACAATTCTGGCAATCTACACTCTAATACGTATATTAGTGTTATGCAATTGTAATAGACACATAAAACAGTATGTGTCCACAGGCTCTTGCAAATGAAGTCACGGAAGTGCTATAAGCTAGAGGAACTAATTTTTTTCTTTTTATTTTTTCTGGTGAGGAAATGTTTCCTCTGAGGAATGAGTACATTTTCATTCATTTCACTTTATAGCATATCCTGAAAGCCAAAACTCTAATGATAAGGAAAGGAATGCATACAGAATCTGTGAAATATATGGGTGGCAACTTTTCTTAGCTGTTTTCGTTCCATTAGTTACTCAAGGCTCATTATATGAACATAAACTGTTCAGTCTGGAAAGTGTCATGCTAACAGATTTACTTAATGGATTTTATTTCATCATTTAAATGCTCTGTATTCCAGACTTGTGAGAGACTGGGGAGACTCAAGAGAAATGTCTGAGTTATAAAAAAATTTAAAATGCTGTTCAAAAGAAAATCACATGAGAAATATCTAATGGCCAAATCCTGTATCTGCTGGATTTTTCTACATATTTTAGAAAGAGGAGGAGAATCATTCAGGGTTGGGTTTTTTTTGATTTTTCTTTTGACCTTTCCTTTACAGAGAAGAAAGGTTACAGAATTTATTTAGGATCATGTCCAGACTTTTCCAAAATGAAAGTGGAGCAAATGAATTTAGAAAGGTATTGAGAACAGATGAGGGAGACTGTTGGGACAGAAAAATATAAAATGAGATCAAAGACTGAATGTCATTTGACAGAATAAATCAATCCAGGGACAGCAGCATATTCCTGTCCAAAGTCTCTTTATTGATACTTTATGCTTTTTTTCAGTTCTAATAAAATCAAGAAAAAAAAGCAGGTTAATCTTCATACTAGCTTTCTCTAAGGAGGACTGGGAGGCTGGGAGGTTGTTTTTTTTTTTTTTTTAATTTCAAAGTGTCCTCAGTATGTGCCCACAGAAAAAGCTAACTACAATTATTTTCATACATGGAGTTTTTTCAACAAGCTACTAAGAATGCTGTCTATTACTTTTCAGCACAGATTTTCCTGAATACAGCCAGCAAAAGTAGATTTTTTAAAAATGGTTTGCTTGTTTTTAAAAGAGTACTGTTAAAAGTAATCTTAAACATCCTCTGTTCCACCACCACCATTCACAAAAGTAGCCATACAGGTCAAATGGAAAGAGATGTGTACTTCAGAATGAAGAGAGTTTAGAGTTTAGTACTAACAATTCTGTCTAGTAATTTTACAGAAAGCTTTGTCTCTCTTACTCTAAGATGGCAGTGTGGGCTGACTGAATTGCCCAAAACTTTGGGGAGCTGAGGAGAGTTTGTCAGGTATTTCCAACACACATACACTACTAAGAATACTCTGCCTGTCAATACATATATACTATGGCCCAGAGTATTATACTGTAATATCAGATTTTTGCGCTGGATAATTTCATTGTGTTTTTTCTTCTGTTAAACAAAGTGAAAGACAGTGATTTCCTAAAATTAGAGAAAAAATTGAAGAAAGATACCAATTATTTGCACAAAAAAACACTTCTGTGGCCAGCAGTAACCTTTGGCTTCTAATTTTCATATTTCCTAGTTCACTATTACTGTGAAATAAGCAAGATATCTCTTTCTAGTGCTAGATTTTGGGGGTTTTTTTCCATTTCCCATGTTCTCATCTGATGTATTTAGTTGAAAAGAGTGATAAAGGAATATATTCAATAGAAGAATTTTGCAGAAAATCTATCAAAGCAGAAGTTTCTGGGAAAGCATGGTTTATATGAAATTTAAAGGAAATGGTAGAATGGTTTCAGCATAGTCTGAATGAAAGTCTCACAGGAGAGGTACTTTAACATGATCAGTATAATTCTTTCCATCTATTGGACTTTATCTACAGTAAGAATAAGGTTTTTGATTATAATCTAAATGCCAAGCTGGTACAGATTTCTATGTATGTCAAACTATCTGCTTTGACATAATCTAATGTAACTTGCATCTTATAATGTATAATTCATGCTATAGAGAGTGAAGCATTATCTTTTTTCAAGAGTAAAAGTGGCTTTTCCGTGTTCACCATTCCAGAAGAATAGTGGAAATTTCAATCTCTAGTCTCAGCGTTTTTATAAAGAAAATAAATTTTAAAAGGTCACATTAATAAAAATTCTTCTATTAAAAGGAAAATAGTTTGTTTCAAATGCAAGAGTATAAGTTGGCTAAGAGGCAAGTTGCATAAATGCATGGTGTAGTAAAAAGATAACAGCTTATTCTCTTTAGTAAGAAGTCTATGACACAAGGAATGGGAAAAAATGTTGAAATAAGGATGATTTCAGATAAATTCTGGAAATATTTTGTTTTGGATTCATCTGGCCTGCTACAGAAGAACATTTCCCAATCATATTTTCTTTTGTTCTTTTATCTGGAATATCTTTATCTCTGGATCACAACTGTTTTTAAAGGCTTAGGATTGACTGAAACATATGTACTTTTCAAGAAGGTTAGACTGAAACATAAGACAGATAAAATCAGACTTCATTAAAAAAAAACAAAAACAAAAACAAAAACAAAAAAACAAAAACAAAACCAAAAACAAACCAAAAAACCAAAACAACAAAAAAACCAAAACCAAACCAAACAAAACAAAAAAACCCAAAAAACAAACAAACAAAAACCCCCATAGACTATATCAATATGATAGCCTAAACAAGCCTGTACTGTTATTTGAAATGGCTTAAGGTATTGCACCTGACCTTTGGCTTCAGCTTTAAAGATATGTCTATCCTAAAACTTTGAGTCTTATTTGCCTGGTCCATATGTCTTGCATCTTCTTGTCTCTTTAAAATAGCACCAGTTGGGCAACTAAATCCAAATACTGTAACACAGTCTGGTCAGACAGTGGCATGCAAATAACCAAGGGTCAAAAAAAAGTCATTGTAACCAACAGACATCTAATCAATACAGTCAATGAAGGAAGGAGAGTCCTGTAAGTTAGAATCTAGGAGTAAGAATGCACTGACTAAATATTATCGTTGCCATTTAGACACCTAGTGCAGATGGGGACCCTAACAGGTAGACAATTGCATCTAGGCACAATCTCAGTGAAATATATGTATATGGGGTCATCAGGATGAGAAGACCCAGAAGACTGAAAAATGAGGCCAGTTTTGAAATTTAAAAGAAAACTTTTCTAATTTAACAATTCTTGGCTTTTATCTATTAGCAATCTCCATTGGTTCATATGTAAACTTGCTGGTTTTTTCACTTATGCTCTAAATCAGCTGTCAGTATGCCATATCCCTGAGCTGATGTCTTTGCACTGATGCAGTCAACACATGTAGTTAGCTGTGATGGCTATGGCTCTTAGTCACAGAGGGAATCAGGCTTGAGAGCTGTTTAACAATTGAATCTTGAAGAAAGGTTTGTTTGTTCTCTTTCCTTTCCAGTTTTCCTCTTTTATGACTGATGTTTTTATGCTACAGTCTCCCTCCCTCCTGAGGTTATGCTCCTGATAGTGCATGTCTTGGTTTTAGTTCTGCCATCATCCATTTCATGTATTCTGCACAATGCCCTTCTTACTTGTAACTCTTTTTACTTATGTGATATCTGGATATTTTTTCCTGAATACCCCCTAAATATAAATACATGCCTTTTTCCCTTTGGAGTTCACATGGCTTATAAACTCACATAAATTGCTTAGAATGCAAAATCATAGGTTGGAAAAAACCTTTCAGATCACTGAGTACAACTTTAAACCTAACATTACCAAGCCCACCACTAAACCAAGTCCCTGAGCATCACATCTACACAGGTGTGAAATATCCCCAGAGATGGTGACTTCACCACTTCCCTGAGCAGCATGTTCTAATTCTTGATAGCTCTTTCAGCAAATAAATTTTTCCTGATATCGATTTTGTACCTTCCCTGGAGCAACTTGAGATAATTCCCTTCTGTTCCATCACTTGTTATTTACCATAAGTATGAGACTGACACCCACCTTGCTACAACGCTGAGTCTCTTTTTCCCCAGGCTAAATAAACCCAGCTCCCTCACAAGTTTTGCTTTCTGTATGTTACCTTTCCTTGGACACACTCCAGTGCCTCAATGTATTTCTTGTACTGAGGGGACATAAACATAAAACTATAACTTCCCTCTGCCTATACCATGAAAATCTTACAAATTTCTTCTGTATTGTTTTTTTTGCTACATCATTTATATTTAGACTTAAGGCTAGTAAATACTAATTATATCCTTATCAATATTTTTTAAATTTCTATCACAGGCCTCTCTTTTGTCAAAATGAAATGGAATCTCAATTAATGTCTCTAGTTTTGCTCAAAATTTTTCAATGCTCATTTTTAATCAATATTGGATCTTTCTTTCTTTCTTTCTTTCTTTCTTTCTTTCTTTCTTTTGTATCTATTTTGTGACATGTTATCGCTTGCATTATAGAGAAAAGCAGCTTAGATTATTACAGTGAAGCTTTTTTAACATTATCAGTTCTTCATTTATGGAAGCCTGAGACAGTAAAGACCAATTTTTTTTTCTCAGTTGTGTATGTATATACTTACACTATGATCAGAGGAAAAAAGTCATATTCAGCAAAACATTAGTGTGGCAAACACCCAAGTATTGCAACACATCAGTGGTGAAGTTATTCCATTTATTTGTCAGAACTAGAATTGCACTGAAGTAACATCTTGGTGGAAATCAAAGATGTCTTCTGCTTGTGGAAATGATAAAATGAGATAAGAAGGACTTGATCTTGGAAAGTTTAATGCCATTGAAAGGTAGCATTTGGATCCCAGTCTTCACCAATTTTCTGGAAAAGCCCTAAGTATATTGCATAAACCGAAACTGTACATATTCCTTATGGAATTGCTATAAAATGTTGGCATACATCCTTACAGAATTGCCATTAGACAGAATATCTATTTTAAGAAAAGGTTTCCTGTTCAATTGAAATTCTTTGGAGAAAGCTAAGTATTATCTTTAAGCTTTTTCTGCCTTTAAGGATATCACCAAAGTAGTCTGGGAATCTAGTTCTTCTATGCATGCAGCCTGAGGCAGTAAACAGATTAAAGCAGATCAGATTATTCTCTCTCTCTTTCTGTGAAGTTGTTGCAAATCAATATCTTAATGAAATGTATTATAAATGCACCCATATTTTCTCCCCAAGAAGTCATAACTGAAGCGATTGAATTTTGAGTGCATTTAGGATACCTGATAAAGAAGAGTGTAGAAAGTTGATACTTGGAAGAGATGTGCTTCTGAGAAATAAAATGAAGGAAATTAATGGTTTAAGAGTAATCTCTTTTCTGGAGTATTTTCACTTTAGTATATCAAATGTGCTAGGCATTTTGAAAGGGAAAAATGTTAGTTGTTCAGGGAATGTCCTTCAAGGCTCACTAGCATGCAATATAAAAAGGGAAAATGAGAAGGAATTTGGCAAACAATGAAAATTTAAATGTCTGTGCTCAGTACAAATGAAATTTAATGATAGGGAATAAATAGAAGTTTCTTTGATCTCTTAGTAGTGAGAGATCCCTACTGGTGATCTGTGCTTAGCACTACAGGAGGGAGGAACTTTTATATTCATAGGTCACTATTTCCACTTGAGCTACAGGGAGCTGGTCCACAGCTGAGCTGTCAAAATTACAAGCAGCTGGAGCCATGTGGAAAAGTATACTCAGTAGCCTTACTAGTTTTAATGGAAGGGGAAGTATTACAGGCCTGTTAGATTCCTCATAAAAGCAGCCTGTCATCATGCCATCCGCTCCCCACAAACCTCAGCATTTATTTAGTGTTTTGGTGTACACGTGTGTCTTTATGTGAGAGCTTTGTTGGAAAGGTTTATAAATTATACAGGAATTAGAGCATTGTCTTCTGTCAGTGACCTACATAAAACATATTACAACTAGTCACAATATACTAAAATAGCCTGAAGAGGATGTCTTGCTGCTCCATAACTTGTCTCTCACCATCACAGCCTTAAGGCATGAATATACCCTGTTTCTTGGTTTGAGGTTGAGAGGGTTTTGTGTATTTTATTTTATTTTATTTTTATTTTTTTTATTTTTGGGAGGGATTTTTGTTTAGTGTTGTCTCTGCCCCTTCCTCTCATATCAGCCTGTAATATGAGTTTTTGCACAGAATTAGGTGTGCTGGATGCAGTAATGTGACTGTAGTTTACTTCCTGATGCCTTTATCTTTTTGCAAGTCGTGAGAGTATAATTTATCCAGTTTGAGACAGCTGTGTCTTTTTGAGGCAAGTTGTGTTATAAGAGATACATAAAAATAGAAGGGTTGTGAAAATTTTAAAAAGTCTTCTTCCTCAAAATTTCTTCCTCCAACCTTCCAAATTATGACACATGTTGTAATAAGGCCTGATATAGAATTCCAGCAGATTTGTGGATGTTTGCTTATAGGTTGTTTTTTTTTCCTTTAAAACAACAACAAAAGAATACTCCACTATCCTTGTGGATGCCTCCCAGCTCAGCATATTTCAGGACTATTTTTTTAGCTGGATGGTGGTGAGACACCATAACAGGTTGCCCAGAGAAGTTCTGAATGTCCCATCCGTGTTCAAGGCCATGTTGGACGGGACTTTGAGCAGTCTGGTCAAATGGAAGGTCTCACTGCCTATATAACCAGGGGATCTTTAAGGTCCCCAATCATTCTAGGATACATTGTGGGATATCTTTCTGGTCAGTTAGGGTCAGCTATCTTGGCTGTGTCCCCTCCAAACTCCTTCTGGACTCCAGTCTAGTCACAGGCAGGGCAATTGGAGAAATAATGAAAGACCTTGATTCCATGCAAGCACTGTTCAGACAAAAGTAAAGCACTGGTGTGTTTCCAACACGACTTTGGTCACAAGTCCAAACACCATCCAAACCTCCACGCAAAAAACCTCCAAACTATTTCCCAGCCCAAACCAGTAAAGAAACATGGTATCTAGTTTTCACTGGTTTCCAGAATGATTTTGAAACAACAAAACTTTTGGGGTACCTGAATTATTTTTCGTATTTAACATTCACATTCCTTATTTTTTACCACATATTCTATTATTTCTTGAGTTTCTTCTTGTCCAGTGTTTGATCTGCCTACAAATTTAAAGTATATTAGATAGCACTAACAACAGTGGACCCTTTCCTAAAGATGCTGAGCAAGCAAGTTTCCTGAAAGTAATTTATTTTCTTCCTGAAATATTTGTGTTCATTCTCTTTTCCCTTTCAGAAGCTGTGATGAATAATGCAATACTAATGAGCAACTGAGATACCATTCTATCTTGTAGAATGACCATTTTTAGGCAGCCCCATTAATAACATCACAAGTACATGTAAATACTCATGACAGAAACATAAAATTCTTATTGTCCTCCCCTGTGGCATATATACTTATCTATTTTGTGTAGTTTGAAACAAATGCTTATGTTTAAATCTCTCTGTTGCTCTTACTGCTCCATCTAGACCTGGAAAGCTGACAAGATAATAGTTTGATGAGAGTTTCCTGTGCCAAAAATCCTCCCTTGCTTTTGTCACAAAATATTAATTTCTCCCATCTATTTTTTTAACAGCCACTTCTAATTGATAGCAAACGTGGCTATCCAAGAACACAACAAGAGTTTGACTTATCAAGGTTGTGAAATGAATAGACCCCATAAGAGTCAGGCAAGATTTCAGCCTAGCAGCAGCAGCACAATTAGAACATCTTGAATTCCCTGGTAATGATTAACTGAATCAATCAGATAATTGTTTTATTTATTAGAGTAACTGCAATGTGACCACTACAGAGCACTTTATGATATAACTAACTGACAGAGATATGAAATGAGTAACAGATGCAAGACATGGTTGCACTTCTGCAGCAGATGTTTACCAAATATTACTGAATATTTCAGGCTGTCTGAGGTGTTTTGTTACTCCACTTTCACAGTGCTGGAAAGTTAATGCTACCTAATATGTAACTAACATTCTTTATTTCACATGAGAGCACCTCAATCAATAGAGCACTGTAATGTACAATTTTTGTCAATATGTTCAGGAAAAAACACCTTCTTTTGAAGACACTAGCACAGTTCAGGAAGATAAATATTTATTTTAACTGGAAATGTGAAAATATTGTTTTCTGATGCAGCTTTTGTCATTGAAATGCTGTCATGGTTATAATCTTCTACCTCTAAAAAGGAAAGATGCCAGAGATGAAGACTTATAGATATTTAATGATTAATAGGGGGAAAAAAAGGAGTACCAACAGACCTGTAAAATGTCTAACATTCTGCTAGCAGAAAAGATACTGACCAGAATGGGCACAGTGAATGTAAATAAAAGTGCACAACTCTGTGTCAGTGGTTCAAAGGATGTTCAGAGTCTCTGTAAACAGATTCTCCACAGGAAGCATGGAAAATATTATAGTCTAGGTGACTTTTACAATGACCTAATGAAAAAGGTGACACCCTCTTTGTGTGCAATGAACAAATGTTTGTAGAGGAAGAAAGAGAGCAAGGCCTTTGGCCAACACTTTCCCAAATAAATCCTCCTTAAAATGACTGTACTGGTACTGATGTAGAAGCAAAAGTGCACTCCTTGGACCAGAACGTGAGGACTTGCAGCTAAGTGAAGTAAAGACAGCCAGACCTTTTCCCTTTTGATAGGATTAGCCCTTTTCCTCACTGTTTTTTGAGTCACTGTTCAGCCAGGAAAACCATGGTCACAAATGAAACAGAGACACTGAAGTTTCACACTGGAATTCGCACTAGATGTGACAATTCCTTTCTGAGTGCTTAAACAACTTTACAATGTTATTTACATCTTTAGGATTTTTTAAAAGGAACTGGACTGTAATCCAGTATTCTACTGGCCTAAAACTAGGTCAGAGCTGTGCTGCATATTTATGTCTAGGTGATGCTTCCTCTGGGAGGCACACATCTTAAAAGGGCATTTTGGAAGTCAAATACCATGCCAGTTAAAGTGATTATTAAAGATACTAAACCATTAGAGGGTCAAGTGATTCTAGGAAAGTCACATTATTTACTAATATCCGGAATTTAGATATGTTTAATCCAGCAGATTATCGCCATTTGCATGTGTGTGTGTGTGTGTATGTGTGTTTATGTGTTTATGTTTATAATTCTTGTATTTGAAAGTGAGAAGGCAAAGCTCAGTCCAGAGCTGAAATTAAAGTTATTGAGGATAATGGAAATATTTTTGTCTGTAATTAACTTATGCAGTCATGGAGCTGAACAGCACAAATGGCTTGCAGTAAGATAAAAACAAAAATTAAGCAATGTTTTCCAGTGTTATTGCTACTTAGAAGATGATTCCAGATGGAAGCTTGATGCTTGAAAATGTCATTGACTTAAATAGAACACAAACATTTCAACACTTAAAAATAACAAACTCTGACCATCTTAGTAACAGGAAGGAGAAGAAGAAAAGAAATTGTGGCCTATTCCAGTGTGAAAACTTGATTCCCATACCATACATATGAAACAGTCTTGAAGGGGGTTGCTAATCTATAACTATGAATGATAATTTTAAAAAGATATAATTGTCATATCATCTCATGTCTAGAATATATACATTATCTAGAAGATATATAGTATGTCTGTACTGAAATAGTCAGATAACCAAACTAGTTTTAGTTATTCACCAAGGCACCCATAGCAGCAGAACACAGAGCTAAGGAGCTCACTGAAGAAATATTCATGACTGGAAAGCATTTGAAAGCTTTGGCACATGTCCTGTCATGTAACTTAGACCTATTGTTGTACTGACAAATTTTTAAAAACCTGGGGTTTTTTTTTGTCTGACACAACTCCAGCTGAGTATTGGTCTTTGGTGGTTTCTCTGTACAGATGCAAACTGCAGCTCTTGTAATCTTTCTGTGCAGCCTGACCTTGCTTCCAGAGATCATAGAATTCATTTACCTGACTTTGATGGAACTGTAAGCACTCAAACACAGATTTCCAGAAGACACCACTAACTAGCTTCCTGAGTAGCTTACAGCATGCTCTCTTGAAATCCAGGGTAGAAGCTCTGATGATATCTTTTCTCATTACACGAAAAAATTTAAACTCATTTTTCAATCACAGCCACTTGCCATCACATCTTCTGTGGGTCCTGCATTCACTACAAACAAGTCTTAGAGCACACCTACTCTCACTGAGTACCTATGATGAGAAATTTTCTTCAACTGACTTCAGGAATTTGCCAGACTTGTTTAGCACTGAAGTTTGGGACTCTCAGTAGATGTTTGGGAAATTCAAATTTCCATAAGGACAATGGCTACCAATATTCCTTCTAACTACATGATTTCTTCTAATTGCATGTAGAATCAATGTTAACATCCTATCTGGGTGATCAGTAGTAGACACACGCCTCGGTATCTGCTTTTTTTTTTTCATTCTCTTGATCCTCATCCAGAGATTCTCAATCACATCATCCCCAACTGTAGGGTCTGTAAAATATCCTTACCTACAGTGCAGCTCTTCCACCTCACCTACCCCGCCCACCCCTCCTTAACAGCCTATAGCTCTCTATCTCAGCACTGCAGTAGTGGGACACATTCCACCAGGTCTCACTTGACACCAGCATTGTCATACCTCTGGGAAAGGACTGAGAATCTGATGCTGGTTATAGTTCTGCTATTTCTCTTAAATGCAGTGAGGGCATTTTTTGCTAAAGGATAATTACCTTCAGTCTTGCTCTTCCATGGTCACACAGGAACTGAAGGCAGAGAAATTTGGGCTTGAAGAGAGCTAGCAACTTTTTGATAAGAAGGGGTTCCTCTAATGGACAACTCTTCCTGTGACTAGCCTCACGTTAGTGCTTTATGTCTCCAAGGAAACAGATCCAGTATCTGCATTCCTTCCAGCACTCAAAATAAGTATCACAATAAAACCTTGGAATGAGGCACTGATTTTTACATTATTTAATAATATGAACAGAAGAGCTTGATGATGGGATTTTATTACTTGTTTTAAATTCAAAATATTATTGACATCTTATCAACTTGGAAAGAGTATTTTTTGTCTTCTGGAACAGGTCTTTTTCCAGCTAGTGGTGAACCAGAAGAGATCAAAAGTTCTCTTAGGACTGAACTCCTGCGGTTCTTTAGCTGACAATGAATAGTGGAAAGGACTGAATCATAAAGAAGGATATTTGTCACCAGCACATCAGATAACAGACACCAGTCTGTTTAAGTGGTTGCTATTCAATTATGTTAATTTAAATACTGCCATTTGGTGATGAAAAAGTAACTGCTCTACATAGCAAATTTATTTAAATGACTTTCTACTGTTGTTTAGTCTTGAGCATTAAGATCTATATTGAAATTCACTTAATGTGACATTGAAAATAAAAATTAAGTAGATAACTTGTAATAAGTAAACAATTAGAAACTGTGATTCTTCATTTAATTAAATTGCTTCATCAAAGATTTGTTCTTTCTATCTAATCTTTTTTTTTCTTACTAAGTCTTTCGATCTGAGCATCAGAAAATCATCTGGTCAACATGTATGAGTATTTTTTTCAAATACCATAAGTACCACTTTCTCTGCTGAAGTTGAAGCCCGTTTTAATTGTAAGTAAAAAGACAACCATTAACAGCATCAAACTAACCTGACTGGAGTGATTTTGCACCAGTGTTTAGAGGAAAACAATTTAGTAAATACATATAAGCACACTTTGTGTTACATACTCAGGTAAAAAAGAACTTTTTTATTAGACAGACATGATTACATTTTAGAAAAATATGAAAGCTTTGAGTCAGTAAAACTACCTAAATTATTTCAATGCTGTATGTCTTCCAATGATTTATCTGATTGTGTATTTATATGTAATATATGTAATAGATTGAATTATGCAGTTTACATGCAATCAGCATCTTCTCCCACTCCTTGGCTCAAAACTGAAGTAGATCCTGTACTATTTTGCATTCACCTAGAATACTCATCTATACAATCTAGTGTACTTGCTAAGATGAAAAATATCCTGAATACAAATCCTTATACTGTCCCTAATACTATTTTGAAGTTTAGAGTGTGAGAACTGGTAATGAAATACAATGGGGAAAAAAGGCAAACAGGGAGGTGGGGAGATTTTTGTTAGAACTTTCAACAATTTTTTCAGCATCATGTGCCTAAATCAAATTCCTCAGATTATACAGGGTACACAAATGATTTGCCTTATCACAGCTACTACAGATCTTGTAGTAATTAAGTGTATTACTTAGCTTTACTAAGCAATACATAAGTATACAAAAATTTAATTTTCATATAGTAATACAATTGACATGTACATTTTTTTGCCAATTATTCTATTTTCTGGGATTACATTTTTGGCAGAAAACCCAGCAGTCTACAACAAAAAAACTGTCAGTGTCTGTAATTGCTTTTTTGTGATATCAATGAAGTTAATATTCACATTTATTGTTCCTGTCAGTTTCATGATTGACACACACAAGAAGAAGCCTCAGCTGAATATTTAGACTCTGGTTGAAGAAGATCTGGCCAAAAGTTCGGAAAAAAAATAAATTAAAAGCTTCTAATTCCCCATTTCAGCTGCAAGTGGTTCTAGTTTAAATACATCTATACAAATAGTGGAAAAATATTTTACGCTCTTAGAAAAGCAAGACAATTTTGGAGAATAGCAAAAATAACCAAACCACATATTACAGCATACTGTATACTTAGTAATTAGGAGAACAGAATGGTGTTTTAAATGCTTTAAAATTTTTAAATTCAGTTATGAAGGAAAACCAAAAAGAAGGCAATAATCACTGATAGTGAATGGTAGATTTTTTTTACCTGATTAAACATTTCTTCTACATAATTTGTAATTACACTGTGAATCTCCCTATAACTGAAAAATATTAAATCAAATAATTCAAAAATACTTAAATACAGGGTTTGGACTTGTTTCTGGTTACAGAATCATTAAATTGTATGATATGCTGAGTTGAAAGGGACCTGTCTCAATCATCAAGTCAAACTTCTGGCCCTGCAGAGAACACCTCAAGAGTAACACCATGTGCTTGAGAGCATTGTCCAAATGCTTCCTTAACTTAGACAGGCTTGGTGCTGTGACCACTTCCTTGGGGAGCCTGTGCCAGGGCCCAAACACCCTCTGGGTGAAGAACCTTTTCCTGATATTCATCCCAAGCCTCCCCTGTACCCAGCCTCATGCAGTTACCTCCTATAACTGGCCACCAAAGTGAAGAGATTAGCATCTTTCCCCTTTTTCTCTCTCATGAGGAAGCTGTAGACAGCAGTGAGGTCTCCCCTCAGTCTCCTCCAGGCTGAAAAGACCTCAGCCACTCCTCATATTGCTTCCCTTCCAGACTGTTCACCATGCTTATCAGCCTCCTTTGGATATTCTCTAACAGCTTAATATTTATCTGGCTGTAATGTTTGAAATGGATTCTGATACATCTTAGGTAACTTTCTGTTAAAAAGTTGGAAAAAAAAATAATGTGGGTATAATAATAAATACAGTAGTGAAAAATTCTTCAAATTTTTCATGAAAATTTTGGGAGTAGGTGCAGAGGTAGGATAGCTCTCTCAGTGGCTCTAATCTTTAATATTTTATATTATTTATATTATCTCAGTGTAATAGTAATTTAATATAGAAGAGAATTATAGGCAAGAATGAGCACATAATATATGAAAGAGTTTACAATCCTGAGGCTAATTACTGTTGTAATAAGTGTGTAGGGAGTGATGTTAACCATGATGGATGCTTGGACAGCTAAGAGGATCATATTCATTGAAACCAGTTGTCTCCACAGTGTGGAAACACTAGAAAGGAAGCCAGGTCTTGAAGTCCAAATACTAAAGTTCTTTACAATCCAAATTATTTCATGAATTGGATTCAGGATTGTCCTGTTACTGCTATTGTTTTTGACTGCAACAATGTGTATAGGACTATCTTCTTGTTTTCTTAATGTAAATTAAAACCAAGCTCAGAGTTATCTATATGATACTGGAATTTTAGCTATAGTTTTCTCATTAGCTCATTTAAAATATGGAATTATTTAGACATGAAACCTCACCCTAGTGATAGTCTTGTGAGCTTTGGATGTAGAAAATGACTGTTAATAATTGGTTTTGAGGTCTGGTCTAGGTTAGATTCTCAGAAATAAATTGGACTATTTCCTGTTTGCACATTCAACTCTGCCTACAAATTAAGTATTTTAAACTATGAATGGAAAACACTCAAGGATATGTTTTAGACAGGGGAACTTTGTTCTGTATTGTTACTTAGTCTCAAGACCAAAAAAGATTTGACCTGGAGGGAAACAGCAGGTACCATGTAAGTGTCCATGTTCAATTTGCAACTTACTGGTTGGTATTTTTTGTCTTTCTATGAAAACAGGAGGTGGATTGCAGAAAATATTTATGTGCTCATCATCAGTGAAAATTAGCTCACCCTGAATTTCTGTCTCTTAAAAAAGACAAGGTCAATCACTTTCAAGGGGCAGTGGTACGCTCCTTGCAGTGATCCTGCAAAGGAAATAAAGCCCAGAGTGTGATGGCAGGGTAGGAACATGACCAACAAAGACACAGTCCCACAGTGACTGGACAAGGTAAGCAGAGGTCTGGAGATGGCAACAAGGGTCAGACAGAAGTGGTGTTTGCCAGAGAGGTCTGTGGTGATAAGGAAGTCTGAAGGTCAAGCCAGGAGGTCAAGTCAACAAGGAAAGAAGGCCAGGATCATCAAAACTCAAGTCCAGGCACCAACATACCTCTGCTTTTGCTCAGTCAAGGACCAAAGAAAAACACCTGGGCTTCTCTGCGTCTCCTAAGCCAAAGCAAACCACAGAGGCCCTAATCAAGTTTCTCACAGCTTTTACTAACAACTAGTTCTTTCACAGCACCTGGATTCAAAAGGTTACACAGTTGCCCTACCTCTGAGCTGACCTTGAGTGAGTGCAGGCGACCAAACCCCTGCAGCAAGGCTGAAGAATTTGGTGGTACACTCACTGCACCGACCTGTTTTTGTTGTTGTTGTTGTTGACTCAAATTGATGAAATTTTGGTTGTATTGAAAGAGGGCAATACTGCATGTGAAATTCATCTTTTGGAGTTAATTTAAACTTTATGAATATATTTGTTCTGTGTTAATTGTGTGGTATCTAAGGACCATAGTTTAAGTTGTTAGGATTTCTGGTATATCTGTTTGAATGCAACTTTTAGCATGATGGAGTGCAGATACTGATTGTAAAAGGAACACTGAACTTCTTGTGTTTTCACACACACACAAAAAAATATTCATGGTAAGAGGGAAGGGTAGTTACGTGAAGTAATTTAATATTTTCAATATTCAGTTGGTCAGTTAGTGGCTTATCCAGAACAGACTTCTGCTGAAATAAGAGTTGATGCTTTATTGTTTTGAAAACTCTAAAGTATTCTCATAATTTCTAACTATTGCTTCTGGTAACCTTGAACCAAGTGGTCAGTAAATGATAATGCACCAATTCAGTAAATTCAGTGGCTGTCTGGTACAGGCAAGACTGTCTCCTAAGCCTAACATTTTACTTTTGCAGGATGCCAAGTTCAATTACTAAGCCTTGGATCTCTGCCCTTTGTCACATCTGCCTGTTGCTTTGTGCTAATCTATCACTACCCTAAAGATTTTGTGTGGGAAATATCAGCTATTTAAAATTACTAGATTTAAGGTTTGGGATTTTTTTGTCTGCCTGCAATTTTTATTGTCATTTGATGATGTTTTCAGAAATAGTAAAAGGCACTCTTCTAAAAATGTTTTATCTTTAAGCTCCTTTAGAAGTGCTGTGTCTTTCTTTCTTGGGTAATCATATTTTTTGATGGAATGTCAAGTGGGCGATCTGAAGCATTTGGTGCATTTGTTCCAGTCTGTCATAGAGTGCTTGACTGTAATAGAGAACTTAGCCTACAAAATTTTGTAATTTATCTGCTCTTTCAAGTCTGAAGTAGGATAGTCATAGGCCAAAAGAGAGCTTAAAGCTGACACGGACCTTGTAACTGTAAATTGAACAGTGATTCTGAGCTATAGCCTGGAGTATTTGTGTTCATTGAGTTCACAATTTTAGGCAGGTGTTCTTGTAGAGTGAATCCTGCAGATAATTGACTAGTGAAAGAAGACAAGAATAATCTTTGAAGAAAATTATACATTATGTACACTTTTGATATGTAAAAAATGCTATTTTGAAAAAGTAAGGTTAATTTAACTAGAGATGTTAAAAACCTTTGAATTAATTGTGTTCCTGAGTGCCCAGAAGGACTTGCTGGCTCCCAGTCTTATGAAACACTTCTGGCTAATTTATTTTATTCGATTTCTTGTTTGTATTTTTATTTTTCCCAGTCAATTCCAGAATTCTATTTTCTCATTAGCAGTTTTTAATGCATCTTGATGTGTGGCATATTCTTTCTCACATTGTTTTCTGCCAATATTTGTGTTTCTATTGTGTCTGACTATGTTAAGTCATGATTTTTAATTGTCAGCTTGATGCTCCAGCTGACAAATGTGTCAAAATGGTTTGTTTGGATTTCAGGGTTTTCATTTTCAACTCTTGTATACCTTGCCACACGGTCACAGATTCCTACCACTTCAGCTGCTAAAATTTCAGTGCACATCATGGAAGTATTGCAGCTTGCTAGATCAAAATATACTACTCTGTGTCTTCCTGAACTCTACCCAATATTCAGAAAAATCTTTAATATGCTTTTCATTAGTTTGGTTTGTGTGTGATCTTTCCTATTAGTCCTGACCTCTTTTGTTCCTTTTTCCTCTCTCATCTTCCCCACCATCTGGGAGCAGTAGTGTGGCAGGAAAAATTAATCTCTGCCATGGAATATCTCAAAAATGACTGCAGACTTTGGAAGCATAGCAATTTTAAGCTTCACAAAATGGTGATATGTTTAAATATCTGCTTTTTTTTCTCTCTTTTAAATGCAGAGAAAAACCTCCCAGGTATTCAAATTTCTTTTCAAAAATTATTTTCTCATGTTATTGACCCTAGTCTTTGCATTATATAATGGGAAATTATCCTTTGCTCGCTACGTTGTTACTCTCCTTAAACTTTTTTTTTGCCCAGTCCCTATAGTCTGAAGTCTTCACTGTGAAAGATGCAGCATTACTTTTGACCATAAACTCCATGCTATTATAAAAGACTCAGTATGTTCTAGTATAATTTCTGTGATTTTTCTATCATATTTATTTTAATAATTTTTTCTAAGTTGATATTGAAATTTTTGGTCTTAAGTAGTCAAGTAATACTTCCTCTCCCTTCTAAAATTCCATTAAAGCAATATGTTACCTAATTATTTAGCATTGTTTTATTACTTTAGCTGTCAAGCAATTTCAAAATTTTTCATTTCATTTAATACTGTAAAAACCTAGATACTGAAACAAAGAGAGAGAAAAGGAAAAATAATTTGGATTATGAATGTTAGACATGAAAAACCAGATATTTATGCAAAAAGTTAATGAAAACTGTCATTAGTAAAATGTTAGGCTCAGAAGACAGTCATACCTACTTCATGAAAAAATACTAGTAAAGGGCAAGGAGACATCCTGATAAATTTGAATGAATATTTGAAGGTTTTGAGTTAATTCTGATAATCTGACCTTTTGATCAGTGCCATGCTGTTTATATTAAATGAAGATAAGATTGAGACAGATACAGAAGAGACAGTTGAAAAGGAAAAAAGGAAAGAACTGAAGAAGCAGATGAGAGGAGTTCCAGTAAAAAAAGAAAAAATTACAATATATGAAATCATATCTACATGCATAAATTAAGAGTACAAAGGAATGTCCCTGAACCCTCAGGGACACTTTGGTATGGCTGAAAAGGTGGTAAACTTCCTAGCACTTCCAAGCATACTTAGCAAATTAGAACAAACCAGGAACACTAACTTCCCAAGTAGTGAAAACATGAATTAATCTATGCCAGACAGCTTTGAGGGTTATGGGTTTGTCCTGAGGAGGTCTTAATTTTCTAGCAACAGAAAAATCTGTACTAGGAAGAGGTGGGGGTGAGGAACTACGAGATACTAACTTGTGGTCAAAAGTAGGTTTAAGTATGGGAAGATTTCTAAAGACAAACGAGTGATTTTTAAACAGAGAGACATTATGGTTTTGATACAGGCAAAGCAGGTTCAGAGAGATCAGTTCAGGAAATGCCTCATAAGAGGCATAATTTGTAAAGATTGCAAAGCTGTGTAAAACAACATTACTCAAATAAAATAAGAGATTTTATCTTCAGGTTCTGCTGCCATTAAACTTTTAAGTTCAATTTATTATGCAGTAACACATATTTAACTGTAATTTATTTTTTGTATTATCTTAGACCCGAAAGTGTTAGGATCTTTCAGATGAAGTAATTTCATTATGAAGAGCTTAACCAAGATTTAAAAAATACTGTGCTGATGAATATTAAATATCTAATGCCCAATGAAATATATAGATGGTCTGCTTGAAGGAAAAGGATTTACTCTCGGTAAGGAAAGAACATTCCTAGCTGTGTGTAATCAGATCACTGTGGCTGACAGAGAGTTAATGACACTCATACACTTACAAAATGTGACCTCTGTGTGTGAATGTAAACTATTTTTTGTTTATGACATGTGAGTTTTAATTGATGATGATAAACTACTGTTATGTAGGGAATTTTGGAGTCTCCTATTTTCTGTTAATGCTTAATTTAAACACATCAATAGAAAAGATGCTGGTGTTCATGATTTTGCACAGTAGTTTTTGAAAAAAGCATATGTGATTAGGGTATATATACCAAGAAAAACTGATACAGAATAAAATGCTTTTCACTAACATTCAAATGCAGACAATTACTTTACCTTTAATACTTTAGACATTAAGGTAGACTGGTTGACATGATGAATAGTATGCGTACAACCATTGCATGTTTAACTTAACTGTTGCAAACAGTCTATTAATCTCTTTCAGTAAATGTGGCAGTATCAGAAATTTTGAACAGTTATCTGGTGTTAAGTTTATTTCTAGTGCCACGGTGGATTGACTCTGGCCAGTAGCTAAGCTCCAACACATCTGCTTGCCAACCCACACCCAGTACAATGGGGGAGTATGGAATTGCATTTTGTTGAAATGGTATGCTCTGGCTCACCACTTGAACGTGTATGGTTTACCCTAAGTCTGTACCCTCCGTGCAGTATTGTGTATCTGTAACCTCACTGGCTAAGAACATTACCACGCCCCTTTGAACCTCTGGGTTAAGAGTGCAAACAGAGAAGCCTCTCTCTCTTTGCCCCTCTTCCCCCTGGAGGTCTCTGGATGCTGCCCTTCCCTCTCCCCCCTTCCCTTCCCCCTCTCCCGCAGTGACCCTGATCCCTTCCTGGAGTGAGACTCCAAATAAACCCTCCTCTCATCAGCACCTCAGCAGCCGTTTGGAGTCTCTTTGCCTGCCAGCACGCGAACACCCACGACCCTAGGACCCTGGGGGACTCCTGGGGAACCCTCCCCGGGTCCCCCCAAAATTTAAACTACAACAGGGGAGTAAATGGGAAGGGCAAAAGCAAGAAAACAAGAGAACCAAAGCAATATGTGCAAGCAAAGCAAAATAAGGTGTTCATTTAATATTTTCCATCTGCAAACTGATATTTAGCCATTTCCAGGGAAGAAAGACTTCATTATGCATAATAGTTACTTGGAAAAACAAATGCCATAACTATGAACTTTCCCCCTCCCATCCACTCCTTGGATTAAATTCTAATTGTGACATCAAATAGTGTGGAATAATCTCTTGTTCTGCTTCTGTCTTCTTCAAATGTCTTACATACCCTCAATCCACTTACTGGGAAGGGCAGAGTGTGGAAAAAATCTTCTGATAAAGCAGTCTTATACAGTTTGGTCACCGTGGAAGAGGAGTGACAGAGACCCAGTGACAAAAGTAGAAATTTTCTTAGGAAATAGAGTAGGCAATAAACAACCCACGAAAGGACAATTGCTGGTGTGTTGTAGATGAACTTCTTATATATGACAGAAGGCATTGAAGTTTTATCCAACTACAGCGAAATTCTAGTGGTGAATTTGTTTGGAACAATGAAAACACAGACTGGGAGGAAGATGCAACTTATCCTGTGAAGCCAAAGATGAGTTTGATATTGTAAGCTTAACTCACGGTCTCTTCAATAAACCTTGTTTATTGAAGAGACTGCGAACAAGACTCGAATAATCCTTCGAACTCTCCTAGAAGATTCCTAATAAAAAATATTAGATTTGTAACTAAACCCAAATATATCGCCCCATGCTTATGCAATAAATACACACTAGTTTCCAGTAATTATATTTCTTTTCCTTCCAGCTGTAGAACTGGGTCTTTTTTAGGGATTAATGACCTCATTTCAATTCTAGCTGAACTGCTGGTCAAAATGTTCATTTTTGGAAGCAAGGAAACAAAAGTTTATTTGAAATAGCAATAGATTTGTTTATTGATGCATAGAAGTGGGCAATAGGATACACTTGTTAGGTTTTGACTTCCTGAGCACATATTTATCCCAAAGACATGTATACTCACCTGAGGGCAATTTTGATGATGCATTACTAGTAGTTTTTGTATCTAATATCTGACACCTCATGAAAGAACTCTTGATTGGAAGTTTTCAGTTCTGCATTCTGGATTATCTACTCAAATTTTCACCTGATTATGTTTTCAACCACTCGAAACTTTTTATTTCTTTGCTTGTTTCCTATGTGGTTTTTGTTGGTTGTTTTGCTGTTCATTCTAGAGCCAGAGAACCTCTACATGGTAGAGGGCTTTAGACCAAGTTAGAAACTCATGTACAGAAAACCTGTTATCGTTATAGGTAAGTGTAATTGTAGAACATAAAAGGGACTCTGAAAAGGGACTTTGACAACTTTGCAGCACTTAAAAACCTCCTCTGAAGACTGTCTTCAATCATTTGAGTTTCTTCAGCTAAAGGAACATCCTTCCCTGAAATTTTGTTTCTTATTTGTCTACCAGATTGTGCCCAAATAAGCCTTAAATAGCTTGGGCTCATTCCAGCTAACTTTAGCCATCTAACCAAAGTTGATTATTTGAGAACATGTTTAATTAAAACACCTTTTACTTTCAAAGGAGGCAAGCACCTGAGTCATCCTCTGTTTACCAGTTGTAGAGTTGAGAGTTACTTTTGAATCTGCAAATGCCATTAACTGACTAAGATAAGAGAGGTTTATTTGGGCCCTAGAGAGTCAATGGCTTAGGTGAAGATCTGGGAGAGTCAAATTCTATTTGTCTTAGGAAACAGAAGAGTACAATAGGAGCAGATCTGTGGAGTGAGACAGTTGAATATTCACCAACAAAATTTCATTTTGTGGTATTGCCTGATCCCCTACTCAGACATACAAGAGCTGTTGGAATGCTTCTGGAGACCATCTTACATGTTACCCTGTGCTGAAAGGAATCCAGTTTGCATGTTCAACCTGGCTGCTACAGTGAAAATAGACAGATAGAAGTTGAATCACAATAAATGTAATTTATTACCATTCTAGGACTCTGATTCACGTTGTGTTTATTGAAACCAAACACACAGTAGTTTCCTGTTCTAGGCACATGCACAGATAGAATTAATTTTATTTTGTTTCCACAAAGAAGAAAACTTCTTTGAGCATATCAGAGATGCACTGTAGAGCACACTGTAAGGCACAAAAATGCAAGGCAATTTCCATTTGAAAAAAAAAAAAAAGTCCCTCCCTAAAAAATCTCCCTCTCCACAAAACAATGGGAGATGAAAAAAAACCCAATATCCTGCTCACTAAATTTTTAGTGTAGATGTATACAGAGAGGAGTTTATGATGCAAACCTAAGTGTAGGAAATAGATATGATCAAGATAACCCCTTTAAAAGATTACCAGTGATTAGACTTTAAAGAGTAAGGTACATAGCTTTAAATGAGCAAAAGCATTTGTCAGAAGGATTCCAGGCTAGCTTTTTAAAAATACAGAGCAAGCAGAAGAAAAGTGTCAGAAAAGCTAAAAGTGAAAGAGCAGCTTGAGATGAAAATACACAAGACCTTTTTATCTTGAAGCATGCAGCAGCATGGAACATCAGCACATTTTGAGATTAGAATTGAGCCACTGTTTCTCCAGAACAGTAATATTTGTGATCCCATGAAGGCATACTGACAAGTCTACACTACAAATAGTTTATAAGGGTATGGCTCAGATAAACAAAACAGAATAAATTGCCTCCTTCAAATCATCTTCAGTTGAGCTTATTGGGACTTAAGTTTATTGTATAAATATAACCCCATGTTGTCACTACAATTTTGGAGTCGTAAAACAGGCTAATACAATTCAGTTTAAACCAACAAACTGAAAGGAAAATATTTTGAGTTGGAAGCAGCAGGTTTTTGTAGCTGCTACTAATCAGGCTTTGTTGCCTCGGCCACCTTCTTATTTGACTTTGCATATTTCATTTGAATACCAACTGCTACAAAACATATGGACTGCCATAGTAATCCCATATGCCAGATGAGCACTTGCAATTATCTGGGCAGGATTCAGAAAATGATGAGATTACAGAATATTTTAAACTGTATGTCTAGTTTAATGGGCATTTCTGAGTGTGCATTTTAAAGGCCAACAGTAGAAGTTTCACTACCTTTAATGTTTCTACTCTTTCTTAGGCTTTTGACTTGAAAACTTGAGTTTTCATGCACAGCTCAGGTCTTAATAGATGTGAAAAAGTTTTCTTACAGTTTAGGAGGGAAGTTGAAGAGGACTTCATGGAGTGGTAACAGTTTCATCTTTTTTCAAAGACAAATATGAGTGCTGGACTGTCATTCAGCATATACATATACAAAGAAGACATAAATTTCCCTGTGAAATATTTTGAAATATAAAGAAAGTGAACTTGGAGGTTCATCATGTCTATGACTATAGAAGATCAGCTGTACAGTTAGCTTTAAGATAGTTATTTTCATGTTAACTCTCTAAGAGTTGTTTTCTTATTTAAACATAACACAGTGCCATGCAGACTAACGTTTTAACATTGAAAACAGTTCAATACCATGTTAGTACAATTGTGTTGTTAGCAATGCACATTTTAAGAGGCACACTGAACAAATAGGATATTTGTTTATATTTTTTAGTAAATAGAAGTATTATTTGAGTACTTATCCCAAGTAAATCCTGACTGTTCCAAATTTTCCACTCAGGGACAAGTTTCAAAACAAAAATCATAGATATAATCACAACATATCCTTAAAACCAGCCCAATTACATGGTTTTATCTTGCATTTGTCTCTTTTATTCTGTGTTTTAGGAAATGTACATAGACAAAAGTGATAAGTATCCTGAAAATTACAAATCATAAAGCAAAATACTACTTGCTAAAAACTCAAAGTACATTTTAAAGAACAGCATATTTCCAACTTACCCAAGTTTCTAGGAAGAGGCTGACTGCTCTAAGTCAGAAAGACAAGCTTGAGAAGATATTAATCTTTTACACCAAGATATCTTGTTTCTAAATAAATTAAAACAAAATAAAACCAACAACAAAATGAAAATTAAAACCAAGCCAAAGCCAAAACTAATTACTAAAAATTAATTTGCCAATGAGTTTTTGAAGTCATAAGTGTTAACGAAATGTTCTTCTACATTCATCTTCTTTTGAGAAAGCACCGAAATACTTTAATTCAAATTAGAAAATAAAGGATTTTGTAAAGAAATCCTTGCTTAGACTCTTCCCAGAATTCTGGAGAGTGGTTAAAACCTATGCTACACAGAAGTTTTCTGATTACTCTGGGATTGATGTTTTCTTTTCATATGATAAGTGTTATTCAAAAATATTGACAATGATAATGTTGAGTTGGGACATGCCTTCCTAAATACTATATTTAAGTGTAAAGTCTGTATTCTACAGCTCTAGTGATACGCTGCAGATGCCAACATCAACTGCTATAGGATTCACTAATCATCAGCTGAAGTAATTTGAATATCTGTGTTGTCACTGATTATAATTAAATCTAGGAATCACTGCTGGTGCTGGGAAATAGATGTTTGTTCTTTTCAGCTGAAAATCAGCTTGGTAGCTATATCAGTTAAAACTCTAGTAGAAAGAAATACTATAACTGGATTGTTCACTAGATAGTCATATTTAATTCTTTTTTAAATTTTTTTTTCCCTTCCTCCTGTTTGTTACATCTTGGTAGCACTTTAGAACTGGAAAGGGAATAGCATGCAGATAAAGTTATGGAAAGATGTACCTGCACTGGCCTAATAAAATTGTCCTAAAATGGATTGTATTTCAACTCTATATTCAATAATAATGCCCAGTGCCTTATTAATTAACCATCTTTCTAGTAGAGAATTGCACTTCAAGAGCCCAAAGCTGAAGCAGAAGGCACTAAAACTAACAAAATTATACATTTCATAAGCCTTTTTTCTTTTCCTATGTATCTCTTTCCTTTTGCTTGATTATTCCCTTAAGACTTCATTTCTTTCTAAGTTATGAGGCAACCACATCATTTTCACATGTCTTTAACACCATCTAAACTAGGAAAGCAATGAAGATTTTTTTATGTGCCCCACTGTCCAATAAAAACATGCTAAGAAAAGTCTCAGATATAAAAGTACACCAACGTAACAAGCAATAAACAGGTTTTTAGAAGTAAAAGTAAAAGAAAAGTAAAATAGAAATCCTTGAAATCATAAGCTACTGCCTTAGCCATAAACAACAGTTTTAATTTTAAAGTTGATTTTAAAATTCTGAAGCTAATAAGATACTTGAAATATGAATTCAAAGGAGAACTCTATTCATGTACTCCCTTTATGATACAAAGAGAAAAATCTTTGTTTCTGGACAGATGTTTACATCTTGCCAGTTCTGTATTGATACTGAACTGAGAAATTTGAATTTTGGAAATTTAAATTCAGAATAAAATTTATCCTTTCATTATAATCATGTTGGCCTCTTTGTTTTGTTTTTTTTTTTAATATATTTATCTGTCTCTCTCCTAATGAGCAACAAAACAATTTAAACAATTGAATAGGATATATACTAAAAGGACAGTGTGAATGGAAAACAGCAGGGGACATCAGCAGAGATAGGTGGTATTTTAGAACACAAGCACTGATCAAAAAGGAAGATCACCTAAGCTTGTGACTTCCCATAATTTCACTACTAATCATTTTAGGCTGGGAATTCTGAAAGCATAACATCACTATCAAGTTCATATTCTTTTATGTGCAACAAAGTTGTGAAAAGTGCAAAAAGTAGAGAAGATAGAATGCATCCTGAGAGTGTAGGTCAGGAACAGAACTCCCCTTCTTTTTTCAAGCTGTGGAATGAGAAAATCCACAGCATGAGGAAGGAACTCTGCCATCAGTGAAAGAAGAACAGCTCCTGGCTTGAGACATCAGAAGAGCACAGAAAGGAGCAGTCAAATAATATGTAATATTTTATTTTAATATCCTGAATTTCTATGGAGCTGGAAAACAGCATAATCTCAGGGATTTTGGCTGTAAAAAATCCAGTATGTTAGTAAAGTAAACAATATTAAGTTTGGGTAAAAATACTGAAATTTAAAAATTGTTCATACTCTGAATGTTTGAACAATCCTCAGCACATCTTTGGGCCAGGACAAATAGCATTCTTCCAAGGACAGTGTGGGAACAGGGTATGGGGCAGGTATCCTTCCATGCCAATGGTTTTCATGAGAGGACTGCCGTGGATGCTAAAGAATTTTTAAATGTAGCCCACAACACATAGTCAGTCTGTGCAACTATGTTTAGGGCTAGAGAGCAGGCCCTGGAAGGGTTAATAACTTAGATGTCTCCAGAGCTTTTTTGTGAGCAGAACAATGGAGCAGGAGGTGAGACAGTGAAAGAGCAAAGTATTGCAAGATCCTCTCTCCCCTCATGTCCCTTGCTGCCTCTGCATCAGGTTTGTTGTGTTCTGTGCTGTAGACAAACAGTCCATGTTACCTTTATACAAATGATACAGGAAACATTAAAATAAAATAATAGAAGCAGAGTAAAACAGATGAGTCTTATATTGCTTAATGTGTAATGGTTATGATCTTTACTGTTTTATTTTCTCAAAAAAGCGGTATCATAATTGTGCATGAAGGAGCAAGAATTACCTGCTGATAACCATCACAAAGAATAAACTGATTCTAGTCCTCTGCAATTCTTTGTTATTACAATTTATTTTCTGGACTATTAAAAAGATTGATTTGGATCAGGACAAGGGACATGTTTCAAGTTTGGTAGATTATAACATGTCACATGAGGAGTTACTGCTCTGTATCTAATGAGTCTGCTTGTGTTATCCATTTCAGCAGTGTATCAGATCATTGAGAAATATAGGATACAGATGTAAGATCTACGTAAATAACAAAACAAACCAACCAACCAAACAAAATCCCACACAACCAAAAAACCCAAACCAAATCACATTATTGAAAATTAAAATGTTGATAAATTCCTGAATGTGCACCAAATAATAAATGCGACCAATTTCCAAATTCTTGTTGATTTTAAGTATGTATGGTAAATTTAATAAGTCTCTTTATTCTAACCCACAGAAAATGTTATCCAGCATATGAAAATTTATAGTTCCTAAAGTCAGAGACAATTAGACTGCAGAAGCATGAAGTGAAAGTACTTTTAGCTGATACCCAGATAAAAACTGTATTGTTCCTCAAACAAAATAGGTATCCTAAGCTACATACATACAGACACTAAGCAGCTTGTTATGATCAACCTTTCAACAAATTAAATCTAAGAATATTCCAAAGTTGTTTTTATATATAACTGCAGGTGTCACACATATGTGTCTGTAAAATTGTTCTAGAGAAAAGCTGAGTGGTGTTGCATTTAACTCAAAGAACATCTGATAATGTGAGGTGATCGAATGTCTAAGAACATCTGTATTTTGACTTATAAATTCAAATTCATCATAAAGCAAAAAAAGTACTAGAATGTAGTAAAATTTATATTCAGAACTATTTTGAAAAATATTTCACTGAGTGAAATTGTGTTTCAGCTGATGAAATCTCACTTAGCATTTCACTATAGCACTGAGCAGATTCTTTGGCATACCAGAGAGGAAACCAAAACCCCAGATTATAGCATCTTCTATAAAATAAGAACAGCTAAATAACTTCTGTTTAGTTCTGTTTGAACTTTATCCCTTTAAGTATCTTATCCCTTCAAGGAATGTAGGTTATGCATATTTTGTGTCATTGACTGTTTTCCAGTAATGAATACAGCAGACAAACTTGATTAGTTGTGTTCTAGACTTACCAGAATTTGCTAATCATTATTTTAATTCAAAATGGATTGAGATAAAGTGGTTTATTAATTCGTCAGAGACATATAATTAACTATCAGTGACCTGCACACTACAGATCAATATCAACAGGGCAGCAAATAATGAGTTCCATGCAGACCCCCCCCACAGGCCAAGGGGGTTACACACACAAATGTGGAAACACAGACATGGGCACACACATGGCCCTGCTCTGCTTGACTTAGTTGTGGCCTCTCTGGATGGGACAATGCTCTCTCTCCCTCTGTTAGAAATTGCCATATATTTCCTCTGTGCTTTTCAAGCTTGTGTTTTCTTAGTTTTAAAAATTCTTTTTTTTTTTTTCCCAAGATTTGACACATACTGGTAGTATGCCTGTGATATTCTTTCAAGGAGCAGCTGAAGTGAAAGAACTGAATAGCATCCCTTTGAACTGTGTGTTATCCTGCTGAATTTTCCCATAATAATTTTGATAATTACGTTCTCCTTATGGTAGCTTTTTTCATGGGTTGCAATTCTGTCTGATTAGGTAATAAAAATCAGGCAATGTCATTAGAATTTACACTTCTTTTCTTCATTTAGAAAAGCTATTAGATTATATTTTTTAGCTGTCATAGAAATATGGACTACATGTATGATACACTTTTTTTTTCTAAACACACATCATGTTATATTTTATATAATTAGAAACTCCTGATGTGCTGTTGTTTAACATCACTAAAACTAACAGAAAGTGGGAATTTTTGGTTTAACTACATTCAACTGGATGCATGCAGTGATTTTTTGAAAGAGAGATTTTATATATACATTTTTTTTTTTCTTCAATTTCTTTCATGATAGGATAATTTATTAGAACATAATGAAAATAGCTTTGATGAACCTGGTCTAACAGTATTATCATCAATATTCAAATGCTCTTGTCCTCTCCCACTGCCATTGAAGGAAAAAGATGAAAGTTATGTTGTTAGAGTAGTTTGTGTTAGAACTCACAGCTGGTGACAAACTTCCCGATTCTGTGATTCTTCAGTATGTCTTGTGCTCCCAAGGTGTTCCCATCTTGCATCAGGTTAGATGGCTGTCATTTAGACTTACAATCCTCTACTTCTAGTCTTTTCTTGTAGTGTTCTTTGTCAGTTAATGGAGAAGACTTCTGTAGACATTAAACCATACAAATCCTGCTCAGAAATGTGTTTTATAATGAGTTGATTTATCTTTTCAGAGGGTCTTTTTTTTTTTTTTTCTCCCTGTAGTTAGTTTAAAACACGGAATTTGATGACTAGGATGAACTCTCATTTTCCATACACAGTTCTGGGAGATTTGTGGGCCATACAAGGTACAAGTGAACAATGCATGTGAGAGTATAGGAACTGACACATGTTTCAGCAACCCTGAAATAGAAGTATGTAATCCAAACCAATTTTTCAGTAAATAATAAAGGCAAGCAGATTTTGGTGGATGATGAAAAACCCTTTAAAGCTTTCTCTTCATAAAATTCATGATGACTCAATATCTATTACCTAGCAGGTATGGTGAATGCTTGGGATCTGCCAGACTAACAGTCTGCAAATCATTATACTCATTTGCATGACAGTCTGTGCTGTCCAGTGATTGTCAATCATCAGGTAAAGAACTGTTAACCTTAATTGCTCCTCTCCAGTCAGGTAATTGTTCTTCATAAACCTGGGACTTGGGCCAGAGGCAGATGAGCATTATAAAACTGAACCATAGGTTGCAACATCACGGACAGCCAGGTTTGCATGTTTGAAAGTCCCTTAGCTGACACTGTAGAGCTTTCACTGCAGAGAAACACAAGTCAACTCTCCTTATTCCCACCAGCCATGATATTTTTACCTGTTGTTTCCAGAAGACACAATTTACCTTGATATCTGTCTGTCTGAGCTGGCACTGATGGAGAACGGCATGACTAGGAACACATCTCTACCTCCACTTGTCAGTGGAGGTCACTGGAAGACCAGTTTGATATGTTTGAGATCTACATGGTAGGGCAGATACTTGACTTTCTTCTCATGGTTGTTCTTAGGCATTGTTCCAGCAAAAATGGGTAACACCACTCTCCAAGTTCAGTTTATAAATTAGGTGCTAAGTAGAAATACAGTAATGGCCAGAGTTAGTTCCAATTGTCTACAGCTAAAGCAAATTTTGAGGGGAACTTTTCATACTCAACCATTTTTAAATATAATACTAAGATACATATATTTGAAAAGAAAAATGAAACAAGTAAAATCCCAATAAAATTTAACATTTTGGAAAGATGAAGGACACCCCAACTCCATATGTTTCTGTACTTACAGTTAAAAATAAGAAATTACAGATAATCCTGAAACATTTAAGAGTGATTGAGAATTTTAGGTTTTATAACACAGAAGGCAGTCTCTTAAATCAATTAACTTTTTCTGAGATAGTTGAAGATTCTGCATGAAAAAAATTGCAAGCTAAAGTTAGTGTAAATCTGTCTTTCATTCATAAGCAGCTATGAATTCATCTGCATTCAATGCTGGTACAGTCTCATCTTCAGTGTGCAGTTCTGGACCTCACTATTTAAATTATTCGAATAAGTCCTTGAATGCAACCAGAGGAGGGCAGCAAAGCTGGTGAAAGACTGGAGGGCATGTCCTGTGAATAGTGGCTGAGGAATTCGGGTTAGACTACTTGGGAGAAAAGGACACTGGGTGAGGAAGAGGAGGTGATCTCATTGTTCTACAGCTTCCTGAGGAAGGGAAGCAGAGAGAGGTGCTGAAAATTTCTCGCTGCATTTCAGTGATGAGACACATGGGAACAGTTCTAATCTGTGTCAGGGAGGTTTAGACTGCGCATTAGAAGTAATTTCTTTACCAAGAGGATGTTAAAATGTCCTGGGAGAGGCTTTCTGGAGAGGTGGTTCATGGCCCAGGCCTGTCAGTGTTTTCAGAGGCATTTGAACAGTGTCCTTGCAACATGTGTTAACTTGATCAGTCCTGAATTGATCAGGCAGTTGGATGATTGTTGTAGGTCCCTCTCAACCAAAATATTCTATTCTATTTATTCTATTCTATTCTATTCTATTCTATTCTATTCTATTCTATTCTATTCTATTCTATTCTATTCTATTCTATTCTATTCTATTCTATTCTATTCTATTCTATTCTATTCTATTCTATTCTATTCTATTCTATTCTATTCTATTCTATTCAGTATATTCCTGCATCTACCTTGAATAAGTATATGCTAAGCTTTTGTTTAAGAATTGAATTAAAAATAATAATAAAAAATTATCCTGATGAAGTGTTGGATCAGTTAGCTGTGAAAGGAGATATTGTAAATAAATGCAATTTTGCAAAATTAGTGCACTGAGAATAGTTACCAATAATACTTCTCCCACTAAAGAGTGTTACGATAGTAGCAATTTCTATATGTTGAATACAATAGTGGAGACTGCTGGAATAAAAAAGTTTTTAGGAGTATAAATAGGCTCAAAATTTCAATCTAGTCTACAAACTGAAAAAGCTCTCAGAGACAATTTAGGAATTGATATTCATAAAAACACTTGGTTCTCCTTCTGCTCTAATCCTTGTAGGTTTTATAAGCATGCTCTGCTGACTTCATAGTTACCATAACATATGCTCACATCAATGAGAAGATAGTCAAACCCTCGACTTCAAAGTCTTTGCCACCTATATTCATTCTCCTACATCTCCCTCTTTTCTTAGGCCTTTTTCTTATACCTTGAGTTCTCTTCCTGATCATGAGATTAAACTGAAATTTGTCTAATTAATGTCAGTTACTATATATACATCCATTTCAATCAAAACTAAATTATCATCAAAACTTTGTCAAACACTAAACTTTGTGTTGTCTTTCCAAACTTAACATCTGTTTTCAAATGAAATTTGTTATTAGCTTATCAACCAAAATGTGATTGATCAAGACAAATCACAGCAAACATAATGATTGTAAATTTCAGGGTAATTCTCTAAGTCCTACATTTGAGCATATCTACAATGTGATGTACTCATGTATATATCCTTGTACATCCTTTTACTTAATATATGTATAAATCTTGGGCCTGAATTTTTCCTGTTTACCTTTCTGAAGGACCACAATAAAGTCCCTACTCCAAACAAACAAACAAACAAACAAACAAAACCCCAAAACCCCCAAAAACTGCAGTAAAATATGAAAAAGTTATGGTAACGACAGAAATTCCAAACAGGCTATCTGGAATTCTTTTTTCCCCACTTTATTTACAGATATATTTAGTTAAGTCTCCTGTGAGGAAACCTCATCAGCTTGAGAACTGTATTGTTTTGAAGGTTTGAATAATTTACGAAAGCTGTCTATTACAACAGAAGTTCACAGGGAAACCAATCTTTTGTAAAGACAACATGTCAGGATGTCTTAGTATTATTTCTTTGTATTTGAAATTTTGCCAATAGTAAAAAGAAAAGGAGGGAATTGTGACTGTTCAGTGACAGGTAACAACAATCATACGTGGTTATCAGATGGAGAGTTAAATGGTGTGCTTTGGGCTTCACCACTGGTATTGTAGCAGTGCAACATTCAATGCAGCCAAATTTAAGGCAGAGAAAATCACATATGTGATTTGAATTAAATATATTATGACACTGATCAAACCACAACATAAGGGAATCTTCAGTTTATTGATGGAAAAATAAAGCTTTTGGAATTATCAGTATGAAATAATGATTTATTTTCTACCTAATATTAAAAATAATAGCAATATGTAGATTCTAAAATAATGGAAAATCCTAGAGTAAAGGCAAGTTTGTCACCAGTTTCATCCACTGGGAATAAACAACTTTTGGATTCCTTGAAAGGACTTCTTATGTAATTTTTCTTCCAGTCACAGATAGTTACACTGTTGAATGCCTGTCAGTAAAATATAAACACAAACCTAATTGTCAAATGACTACAATTCAGATCCTCTTACAACTGCTGCTATCCTAGGCTTATTTATACATGTCAAATATGTATCCACAATAGGTTCTAGAATAGAAATATAGGATTTTTGAAATGAAAAGTATATCTTCTAAATATTCATTCATTATTTCCCATTTGATAAGAATTGCCAAAAAACCTCCCAAACCAAACCTACAAACAAAAAGCCCCCAACAAAATAAAAACAAAGAACAAACCACCAAATAAGTGTCCATATAAAAAAATCTCTTCATTTTTCATACTCTTCCATGAATTCCCAGTTGTCATAACTGGAGAGAAAACCTCCAAGGAACTGTGAGAAAAAACCCACGAATTGTTATTTGTACCTTTTTTAATGGCATGTTTGTATTATTTCACATTTTCGTGACATGGCTTCAGCCAGGCAAATGGAAAATAAGCCTGTAAAAGTACAGTGGAAGCCAAATGTTAGATGTTGTCCTGAAAAGGCAAAGAAGAAAATGATAAGAACTTACAAAGTTCCCAACTATAAATCCATTGCATTTTTAATTTGCCCAATTTCCACTTCACTTCATAGTTTTGGTCTTTTTAATGTTGTTACTTCCAATTACTGTCCAATTGCATTCCACAGCACAAATACTATCCTCTTCATTCTTCCAATAATCTAACAAGTCTTATCAAATTTAGGTGTATTATTTCCAATGGACAGAGACTCCCATATTCCTGGTGTTTAATCAGCTGGACTGTAGGAAGCCTGGGCCCATAACAGCTCTCAAAGGAGTCACCTAAGCAACAGATAAGCTCTAGGAAATGTAAATTCCTAGATCAGAAAAGAGCTCATTGATAGAAAAGAAATATGAAACACAAACATTTTTTTAAATTATATCTTTTTCCAAGAATTGATCACTTTATTCTTGAGAGTAATTCCTTTTCCTCTTTATCTGTGATGCTTTTATCTGTGACCCAGCAACTTTTGAACCCTTCCATTGAAATTATTAACATTTTTTAAAACTGTGTTTCATGGAGACATGAAAATGGTGCTAACAACAAAGAAGAAATGTGGGATGTTTAGAGGTGTCTTCATAATTCCTTTTTTTAAATTTAACCCCCCAGAATTTGGTTCTGTAGCAATATAGGAATTTGTACATAGTTTCATCTGCAAAAAAATAATTAATATAATTATTTTATAGGGTTACAAAAACTAACTCTGTATCTCAGATAATTATCATAGCTTCAACACATCTCTCCTTTTAGCCTTGATAGATACTGATTCCTTGCATAGTGTGGGACAACTTTTACAGCAGTTTAACTGTGAAGCTAAAGACAGGCATTGCATCAAATGGGGGAAGAAATATAGAAACAAATTGCTTTGGTCATCTCCTGTCATTAAGACAGACACATTCTGAGCAGAAGTTATTACTATTTCCCAACAGAAAAATTCTGTGTTGAATATCTCTCTATATTTGCGAACTGCCCTGGACACTTAATAATTCCAGGAATCTTGTGAAATTATTTCTGTGTTACACACTACATACCACTTATTCTCTGCAAAATAACATGACTTTCTGAACAGCATGATTTCAGTCATGATAAATGTGATAAAACCAGGGATAAAATTCAGAAATACAGTGCCACAGATTGCTGTAAAGAAAGAGAAAAAAAAAAGTTGAATATAAAAGTTGAGTTGTTATAAAATTCGAAAGGCTCCTTTTTGCTCCTGAGATTCAATCTTTTTTTGAAATATTGTCATCTTTTTCTTCCCATAGCAAAGATATGTAATGTCCCAGTTAGTGTATGGACATGCTTGCTTGACTTTATAGACTAAGCTGGTGTGGAATGGATTGTTGTCCATTTCCTAATTCTCAAACCAAGTAGTTCTGGTTGTAACACAGCTCTGTAACTCTGCCTCTATTCTCTTTGAGTGGCATAACTCATTCAGGTCATTTATTTGATGAAATAATATGTCTTTAGATATCTAAGAGTGTGAATATTACACAGACATCATCTTGATAAAACACAAACACTGATTCTGGATCCATTTTAAAATCATTTTATCAATAATTAAAAAAAAACAAACCCTAGTAATAAGTGTTAACTATAGAACTCATAAGCAAGATCACTTTTTGTCTCCTTGGTCTAGTATCCTATGTGATTTTTTTTTTTCCTTAGGCAGAAGTAACTTAAATGACTCTAAACATTCCTAACCAGTGGTTTAATGTTTTCCAACATGCTGTGCTACTACTGGATTCTGACTATTCCTATTTAATGAATACTCAGCATGAATGGAAATGATATTACATCCTTAGGTGTCTGAATAAGGATATAAGAGACTAATTTTGACACTTTCTAAAAAACAAAGGTCAGTTGTTTTTTTTAGTCAAACATTTTAATGTAAGGAAATACGTTTTATGGGAAAATTTTAGAAAGACACTCCTGAAACATTTATTGATATGAAGTTAAATGTTTTGTTCTTTATTCAGCACGTGTTTTTGTGTGAATTTTTTCAAAACTAGAAACTCTTCAAATTTGTAATTATACTTTGTTACATCCAAAATAAACTCCTTCTGTAGAGATTTCGGTTGTACTGTTTGAACACCAAAGCATGATACCCTGACTATCTCTACATACAACACCAAGAAAGGCAAGGCTTACACAGGGCAAAACATCCATATACTGTATCCCACAAATGTTTTACCTGGTCCTAAATTAATTGCAAAATTCCCCTTAGTTATTTAAATCTCTCATGACCAAATGAAAGCTCAGATTTGCAAAAATCATATGATAGCCTTTTTTGGTTACCATACCAATGTTGTATTTGTAGTTACATGACATGACTTTAAAATAGCTTTAGAGAAAGCTCTAATTAAATCATTTTCCCTATTTTTTATTAAATTATGTACTGAATATCTCATTGATTAATACACATTGCTGATTTTCTGTGGAACAATATATAATACTGCTGTTTGTTCAGACATTTCTCTATGTCTTGTATAGAATATTAAATTTTTAAATGGTATATTCTTTTGCAAAGTATCAAGACATATCAATTCTGGTACTAATGGTCATTATGGTGTTTTATGCATTTCACTTGTCTCATGGTGATAGCCTTTATGCATTTTCATAAGTTAACCTAAGAATAAAGCTTGAAAACTGAGTCAAAGTCCTCTTGTTAAGGAGTTTCTTGGAAGACTGATGCAAATGCAGACAGTGACATCCTTTTGATGATTTATGTCAAGGATTTGCTGAAGTTCAAGAATGAACTGTATGGCTGAAAGACGTAAAGTTTAATGAAGGAGTGTGTATTGCAAGTAAGAGCATCAAGTGTGAGAGTTTAGAGGAAAGTGCTTCTAGATAAATGTATTTTCATCTGTCACAGTAAGAGGCAAAAGAGGTTAATGCCTTTCACTTTGCTGATAGGTTTTCTTTATTAAATCTATGACCTAAGTTAGATGTATGGGAAAATCTAGGCAAATGTATTTGGAATATTTTAACACATTGATTTTATTTGCTTGATTTTTTCCATCCTTTTTTTAATTTTAAATATGATCTGATTTAGGAAATGATATAGGGATTTGTCATGTACATAAGAACTATCTAGACTCAAGCTTTGTTGGTGCTTAGCCAAAAGGGAAAATAACTGTTTCTGAGGTGGTAAAACAGTGCTTTTCAATTACTGCCAGTAAAACATGGTTTTAGCATGCAGGAGGAAATAACTCAGCAATCCTTGTATTTTCCATGATGATCACAACATTTTTAAACATTCTCAAACTTTCTTACAGGGTTGACAAATAGCTCACAAGACCTTATGGCACATCTAAAGCACTGCTTTTATTTTTTGCTAGGAAAGCTTTGTATGTCTCTCCAGCTTGGAGGAGTCTCCTTCTTGCACATTTTGCCGCACAAGGCAGACACTGAGCAGAACTTTATTCTTATTGATCTGTCATTTGCAGTAATTGCCTAACACCTGACTTGGCCTGTTGTTTTTACATCTTCCATTAAGAATCTCTAACAGCTCTATTACATTCAAATTTATGGCCATATTATGTTGCAAATCAAACCTCACCTCTTAATATTAATTCTTAAAATTTGACTCAGTCTATCTTAAATCTGAAGGAACAATTTGGTTCTCCATTAAAAGAAAAAAAAAAAAAAAGAAAAGAAAAGAAAAATCAAATGTAGGATAAAAATGCCTGCAAGCTGTTAGGCATCAAAAAGTAATTGTCTTTTGATCAATATTCATAGTCTCTAACACTGAAAAGTTTGAAACTGCCTTACTGCAGGGTGTATTTTAGGGTTAACAAGTACAGTTATATTTTTGCAGAATTTCAAGGGCTGTTAGATCCTTTAGCTTCCTTCTCAAAAATAATAAAAGTATGGATCTCTGAAAAATGTTGTTCATGTATATAGTTCAGTCTTTTTGCATAGTACTTTTTACAGATAAAGTTGCATTCTGTAAATGGTAAAAAGAAAAATAAACAAGTACAAAACAAAAAAAGGTCATAGCTGAGGGAAGGAGAAAGAAGAAATAATAAGGAAGAAGAAGGGAACTATCACTTGTGGTTTTTTTTCTTCCAGATCTCATGAAGAAAGAATGTGAATATACTTCATTTTCTTATTAAATGAAGCTGGACAAAAAATTAAGAGAATTTGGCATGTAATTCTTAATTATATTAATCTGTTTTACTGTCTTGTTCTAAGTGTGCATCCTTTTGGCTGATTTATGTTTGAAATATTACTTTAGGTCTTTCTAAATCATTAAAAATATATTTATATATAAAGTTATTTCAGTGCCTCCCATCAGATTTTCTTATTTGTTTATTTTCACCTTAGCTATCTATTCAGTAATGCTTTTAATTTTCATTCCACAGGTGCCCCTGACATTGCCTATTTTTAAGGGAACTAGAGACCAAAATGTGGAATTTTCCCCAAATGTTTTATCTTAACCTAGAAGTCAAACAATCCAAACTTAAATTAAAATGATTTTATAAATTTAAACCCCACTTATTGTCTATGTCTTTAATAAGGTAACAACCCAAACTGTGTACAGAATTTCACAGAATCACAGAATCAGTAATGGAATTGGAATGAGCCACTGGAAGTCATGTTGTCCAACTTCCCTGCTCAAGCAGGGCCCCCTAGAGCACATTACATAGGATCACATGATAGCAAAAATATTTTTGAATTACTAGAACTCAGTGGAAAAAAACATTGCCTGAAACAACATTTTTGGTGAGTTTTAAAGAAAAGCAATTTGTTACAACACAGAGCAATATTTGACATTTGACGTGTCCAAGTAAATGCTGTGAATTCCCAAGAGACAGAGTTCTGAGTAAGTAAACAAAAATGTTTTGCAAATCTGATTGGCACCTCTCAGCTATTTCTCTAGAGATATCGTCAGCATAACTTACCAATAGGATACATAATTTTAGAATGGTATTTATTCTCTTTTGAAGGCTGTAATTATGGAATCAACTAACAGCTTTTTTTTCCTCATGGAGACCTGATTAGTTTCCTTATTTTAAGAGTCAAGCAATAGCTCAAAATAGGACACCATTGAAAACCAGAATAGTTTTGATGAAGTCTGTTGATGGATGTTGACATGATCATCAAGAGTCATATAATTAAAAAGAAAACTGAAATCAATAAATTGAAGCTTGCCAGAAGCTAAATAAATGACACTAGAAATCCTTTACTAAAAATTAATATTTTAAAATAACAAAAGATTTTGGAGGTAGAAATAAAGATCGTTCCTTCATCCTGATTGAGTACATTTACAATTCTTTTTTATTCTGTAATTAGTTAATAGTGTGATGACATTCTAAAATTTCTATTATACTGAAATTAGTGCATAAGATTTAAATTGTAATGAAAATATGTACTGACTATATACCAAACTGTATGCAGGAAAAAGTTAAGAATAGAACTTGGTCTTATCTTTTTCACAATAACCATGTGCAACTGGAAGCACGAATCTGTCAAGCTACCTCTAGTCTCTAAGCAAGCCATGACCATGTCCATAATGTTCACAAGTCATTGTCTTTAGAGCCAGTGAAATGTATGTGCCCTGACCTCTATGCCAGTCCATCAACACTCTGAATTCACCATTAGGATAGATGCTTTGTGAATTATAGGATTATATGTGTGTATGCTTTCCGTAAAGGAGACAGTACTGAGTAAACTGCTGGCACAATTTCAAAATTTAAGTTAAAAATCAAAACAGAAAAAGGAAGTCTTCTTGGTATTAAAATATCTAAAACATCTAACTTCACATGTAGCATTTTGATTTCAGAGCTTGGTTTAAAAATAAGAATAGTAGGTAAATGGTCAGATTTTGCTTTAAGAAAGTATTGTGGGGTGCTGTCATCTCCCAGTGTATCTCCACTTGCTATAAACCTTAAGGTCTGGATGCTATGGATACTTAAACTTTTTTCTGCTATTTCTTAATGATCTTCTATTCATACTTGATGGAAATTATATAAATAGGGAACATTTGAAGGACCCAGATTCAAGCTTATGAATAAATTCTGCTGCTCCTGATGACCTGTCACATAAGTTCTGTTCTGCTGATATTATTATATTGTGCCACAAACAAGCAAGTTTAATAATGGGGCAGTTTATTGGGAGTAGATTAAGAGGACCTCATACCTATCATTATTCATTAATTTGAAATTTTTTAGAGTTATAAAAGAGAAAAAAAAAAGTTATAATGCAAGCTAGAACTGAACAATTTTTTCCACTCAGTATCCAGTATGTTTTCCTGTTGTGTCACAACAAACTTACTTTTTGCTTCTTCTAATTTCTATTTTGCATTCTGACATTTCTTATGTTAGCAAATTGATCTAAACTCTAAAATACAGTTTGTGTAGCCTCTCTTTCAGTAGGGAATCATTCAAAATCAATATGGATGACAGTATTTAGCCAATAGAAATATTCAGGACCTGATTACAAAAACAAACAAGCAAACAAAAAAGCCAACCAAACAAACACGCCAAAAAAAAAAACCCAATTAGGAGTACTAAGTATTTTCCTAAGTAGCAGAAATAATGAAAACAAACCAAGTGGTTATGATTCTATTTGTGTTTTCAAGTCTTACTGTGTTAAGATGCCTTTCACACTGTTTTTACGAGTCCACTCAATATAGGTTTTACAAAATGAATCACCAAATAAGAATACTTGTCACTCCAAGATTAAAATGCTTTGCATTAGATGCTCCTTCTGTTTGCTTTAGAGGCACTGGAGAACACTTGCTCTTCCTTTTAGTTCCAAATATATTAGTCATGGGACACCACTTAACCTATTTACTACAGTTTGTCGAGTTAAAGACTCAGAGGAGAAAAAGGAAATAACTTTAAGGTTGAAACTATGAAGAAATAGAATAACTACTATCTTTTAGTCTCCCCAATGCCAATGTTTCACATTCAGGTTGATTGCATATCAAAATATTTTCATTGGTATCATACTGCAGGCAGACACTTCTATTCAATACAGATGACACAGAAGACTTTAAAAGTAATTTTTTTAAATTAATTCAGCTTGTCTTTCCTATGAAAAATATTCCAGTTTTATTTTCATCTAGTTCAAATTCTGTTGCCTGAATTACTTGAACAATTAAAGTTTGGGAGAAAAAAATATATTAAAAAATCCTTAAAAAACAGGACAGGGGTCACTTCAAGATAATTTTTGTCCAAAATGGATTGTCTATTACTAGTCACTGGCATTAGTGAGCTGGTGAATCTTTCACAAGTATACAAACGGATTGATATTATTTTGGGGGTTCATAAAGTACAAGGTTCTCTGATTAATTGCAAATTGGTTTACTGAAAAGAAACTTGGTTTAATGAGCTGTTAGTCATTAACAAGATTGCAGATAATGTTAGGGGAGGAATGATTTCCCATAATCTGTCAGAGAGAAATGGTAGTAGGTATACTGACATAGCAGTAGTATAGTAGCAACTACCAAATCAAAGAATGAGATCAAGATTGACTCCTAAAACATTAAAAAGGATTTTTTTTTTTCCACTGGAATATAGAGAGACTATGGTATACCATTCAGAATAGGAACTAAATTTGTAAAATAACAGCACTTTGTTCTTATGGTGATGTTTTATACAGGTGCAACATAAAGACATCAAAAGTGAGGTTTTGGCCAAAATGAGAAGTGTTTATCTACAAAATCTATTAAAGAAGCTGGTGGGACCTTTGGGAAGCTCTTGTTTGGTAGAATAACAAACGTATGATAAGTATTAGTTTTCAACAGCTTCCTCTTTTATCAAAGAGAAAGGTAATAGCTGTAAAAATGTATAGCTAAGTAGTGGTGGAATAAGAAGTATTAACTCCAAAGTAATAACTGAACATTTTGAAAATATTAATTATTTTTGAACACTGTTGGTTCATATTTGAAATAAAATTTCTTTACTGGAAAATGGAAGATTATTCCAGGAAAATTCTAAACAGTGTATAATGGATATTATCCCTGGATAGGAGAACATTATTTCAGAACTATCTGTGAGCAAATATTGTTAAGTAAGTACCTTGTGCGATGTCTATTGGTCTTTCAGAAGTTCTTTCTCTTCTAACTTCATCAAATAAGTCTCCATAAAATTATTTTAGCTGGAACCAGGCAATTTGAAATCTCAATTGTTATAATACTTGTATATATGCATATTTATGTTATAGAAACAGTTCCTGTTCCAGTAGATATTTTCTATTGTCTATACTTGACACAATAAGGTACATGAGTCAAAATTCAAGGTTTCTAACATCACTGGAGTAAAATAGTGTCAGTCACTATATATATGTCCTTGGAACAAAGAAAGTATAGCCTGTTTTACAGCACAGCATGTGGAATTGTAAGAGGAATTTAAGACAGTGACAATTGAATTAGTTCAGCAACTCTGTAACTTTTCAGAAAATCTCAAGATTTTATCAGAGGCAGAAAGCAATTTCTGTTGGTGTAAGTGAGCAACTGACAGCCTTTTCTCCTAGTTTACTTTTAATTTTTTAGATTTAATTTTTTAAGATTCAATTTTAGATTTTAATTTTTTAGATTGTCATTGTATTTTGACTATTTCTGAGATTTGAAAAAAAAATCCATAAAAAAAATGTAGGATTGTAGTCAATGACTTTTTTTCTAAATAAAAATCTGGAGCTATTGATTCCCACCTTTAACTATTTGTCTTGGTTACTCTTTAGATATTTTAAAAATACAGTGAATGAAAACCACCACAGAGAATCTCTTTGCTTGTAAATATAAATACCTGTATGATAAAAAATTGTGCATACCCCTGTTTGAATATGGAGCAGCTTTTTAATTTTAAATAATTGTTGTGAATTTGCCACTATCAAGTTTTTTTGTATACTACAATCTATCTGCCTCAAGCAAAGAAGAGAAGAGGACACTCTTTCCAACACCTATTAGTTTCTTCCATCTCTCCCTGGGAAATAAACAGGTCCAGTTTTTGACATGTAGACCACTAGACCTGGCAAATTATTAAAGAGAAGAAGGGGAGCAGTGCAGAAGTGCTAATTATAAAAACCTGTAAACACACAGGGGAAAAAATAAAAAAAAAAAAAAAAAAAAGAACCTGCTTTAAAACCCAAACCACTGGCACAAAAGTATCTGGACAAGTTCAATTAACTTGACACTGCATCTACCTTTAGTGAGATGCTCAAGGAATCTGGCTGGCAGTCACTTTAAAATAAAATTCCTAGCTGTTGAAAGCAAACATATATTTATCATATTTAATTACAGATCTTCAGCTGCAGCTGAAATAAATATTCATTATCCATTTTCTCTGGGTAGGATATTAAAGCTTTTTTTAAATAGCTGGATATCCAGATGGATGCAGCACCTAGCTGAGGAGGTAAATAGGAAAACATGTACAGAGCCATATAACCAGATTATAAAGCTCATTAAATCAAAGGAGAACATTGAAATATATGGAGAAAGACACTCAACAGCTTTTTAGAGCTTTTCAATAACCATGAAGATTTTTTTTTTAATTTGATAGTTTAACTTGAAAGAAAAATACATGGAAAACATGATCAGAAGGAATGCAAATAGGTGTTTGTTTTTGGGTTTTTTGGGGTTTTTTTTTTGGTTTTTTTTTAATGTCTTTTTATTTCCTACTTAATATTTAAGGTGCTTAATGTATCCTGATGGCAACAAGAAAGATGGTGACAGGGATGGAAGCAGTGTTCTCTGAAGAGTGGCTAGGGATTTTGGGTTTGTCTTGATCAGAGACAAGGAGTCTGGGGAACAATCTCATTGCTCTCTGCAGCTTCCTGAGGAGGAGAAGCAGAGAGGGAGGTGCTGAGCTCTTCCCCTTGTTATCCAGTGATAAGACACATGAAAGTGATTCATAGCTGTACCATTGGAAGTTCAGTCTGCACATTAGAAAGCATTTCTTTACCAAGAAGGTGGTCTAACATTGGAAATAGACTTCCTAGAGAGGTGCTTAAGGCTCCCAAACTGTCCATGTTTAAGAGGTATTTGGATAATACCCTTAAAAACACATTTATCTTTTGGTCAGCCATCAACTGATCAGGCAGCTAGCTGGGTGAGATGATCATTGTGGGTCCTTTCCAATGGAATTATTCTGTTCTGTCCATTTGATTCTATTCTATTATAATCTAGTCTATTCTATTAAAAAAATATATTAAGAAGGAAACGCCCAAAATGACACACCGCCTGTTTAGCAACAATCTCTTATGGAACCCCTGAAGTGAACAAGTTTTAAATTGTGGTGGTATTATTTGTGTCAGTTTGATGTATGAGAAATAAATACACAGCAATCTCAAACTGAAAATTTCTTGACAGCTAGATATGTGTCAGGGAGCAGCAGAAACAGGGTTGTTGCAAGAGGGAAGGCAGCTTGGGATCCAGGGTGACAGTACAGCCAGTGATGGTCTGAACCATGGTGTGTGTATGGCTGCAGCCCAGGCAAGGTGGGAAGTCTGGCTCAGGTCATTCCAACCATCTCAGCATGAGCAGGAAAGACATCTGAGCACAACTGCAGCACAGCTCAGACCAGGACTGGAGGCACTGAATTGAGTAGCAATAGTGATCTTCACCGCTGTGGAGAGAAAGGGAAGGGGTCCCAGGAAAAGGTGGTCATTACAACCTCCCAGGATACTCAGAACCCTAACACCCCCTCAGTTAGTGTTCTCCTTTAAAGATAAGAATGATAGAATGAGTTGATTAATTTGCTTAGCAATGCTTTGTGATGCTTGTATAATTCCTTTCTTGCAAATTTCTACCATAATAGAGAAACTGGATATGCACAATCATACTCACAAATAAGAGCTGATCTTCCTCATCTGTTCAGCACATTCCTGTCACACTCATTTGCGGTGTGTTTTAATAGCTTGATGGTAGAAATATTTCTTCATAAAAGAATAAGCTGAAAATCACCTGGAAAGAAAATTTTAAGTACATGCACATCCCTCTGCCCCAAGAACAGAGTAAGTATATACTCAATAACCTTTCTCTAACTAATTCCATAACATCAGGTATATCTCAAAGGTATTCTCTTTGTGTCACAATGTTTTGTTCTGAAAAAATGAGGACAAGGGCAGGTGAGATAATCTGAAAAAAATAGGTTAACACCAGAAACTGAAAATAAATGTAATGTTTTTGGTTTTTTTTCATTAAAAGGTTTCTTGAGATTTATGTCTTTGACACTGAGAGAATAATAAATGGATGTCTCTCCAGAAGGTATACTCCATTGCTTAAAATTAACAGCAAAATCTTTCCTCCAAGATGAGACAATTGAGCTTCGTCCTGGAATTTAACGCAAAATGTAAAGATTTTTCTTTACTTTTTCTTCAGTGCAAAAATTTGGAACTGATAAAACATTTCTATACATATTCCTGACATGCTGAGTGAGATATTTTCATCAGCCTACACTGCAAAGTATTTTTGGTGTAAAAAAACTCTGGTCATTATAACCAGGGTTATAATATTTGCTTTATCAGTTAGGTGGTTTTAAAACCGCTAACACATTGTAATTGAAATTTTGAAGCTTGCCTGATTCTCAGACAGGCTACAGCAATTGTTTGTTTATTTGTTTGGGTTTTTAGAAGAGGGAGTGTAGTTTGTTTGGAGGGGTTGTTTTTGTGTTTGTTTTCAGATTTTTTTTAGGGTTTTTTTTTGGGGGGTTTGTTGTTGTTGTTGTTGTTGTTGTTTCTCATACAGATACATGAAACCATGAGGCTTAACTCTTGCAGAAGGAAACAGATGTTTCTCAAAATCTAAAAGGTTACCTAAAGGAGTGTCCTGAAATATAGAAAATTTGTCCATCCCTTGAAACTATCAAATTGCTGATGAGTTTTCATCCTCCTGCTGAGATAAAAGGGATTTTTTCTTTATATAACACCTCAGATACTGAGAGTGAACCTATTCTCTCAGGAATCTTTTTTTTGGAAATAGTTGCAATACAGGAATTTTTTAACTTAGTTGTAGTACCCTATGAGCAGCGGTGGTGTCTGGTGCAACACCTGTTGTAAGAGGAGAAGTTTCTCTCTAGCTCCTTGGCCACACAGTCAGCAGGTGTGTATAGCTAAATTTTAATCTCCTCATTCTGTTCTCACCACTTAAAACATTCATAAGGCTCGTGCTGTGTTACCCAGACATCTGGCATGATTGTGTGAACTACCACATAGTAATAACAAATTGCCATATACTCCAAAGCGCTGGCTATTTTTGAAGCAAATGAATAAATTGTCTTGCCAGTTCAAGGTAAGTAAGATGACTGCTCTCTGGAGGTTTGGGGGTTTTCTTCTTTTTTTCTCTCTAGGAGATCCAAATAAAAATTTAATAGAAACTCTCACACCTGTATCAGCTGACTTCAGGAACTGAAGAGTGGACTCCATACAAAATCTATCCTTTGCCACAGATTTTAATCTCACAATTCTCATGCATCAAAATATTCTGTAAACTAGGTACCACCGAGAACCCTCACATAACTTTTTTCCAATGGTCACCATAGAATGTTCTTTCTGCTATTTAATTCTATTGATACATAGTTAGATGGATATGCAGGTTTCAGATTAATGATGGGCCTCACAATCCTGATGTGTCTAGGACAGGGACTCCCTCTTAATACAGCAATTACCTCATGGCCAAGTAACCTGACCGTAAAAATATTTTCACCAGAAAGCTATTAAGTCAAAACTTTTTCTGAAATCATTTTATGCTTCACTGGCTGTGGTTCAGTCTAGACATAATCAAACCAACTTTAAATGAATTCTCTCAGGCATAGACAGCAGTCTAATTTCATGAGCAGAGCAAGTTGCACAAACCACTAGAGAAATACAAATGCCTCTGCTGAAATACGTATTACCAGCACTAGACTAAACCCACTAAGTGAACTGAGCAGTTGAACACCATTCACTCAGCTGGAAATGCAGAGGACCTGGTATCACTCTCACTGCTCCAGATCAGAAAAAAAAAAAAAAA
>VXBR01004727.1:930366-940476 GCA_013400215.1 Cisticola juncidis
AAAAAACTGAGGAAAAAAAAAAAAAAAGAAAAAAAAAAGAAAAGAAAGCAAAAGAGAGAGTGTGTGTGAGAGAGAGGAGTTTGGAATTGAAAATAGCTGTTTAAAGTAAATCTCAACAGGAGAACAGGTTTGGGTTTCTGCATAGCCATAAGGAAAAAATGAATTAGAGTAAATTATAAAATTTTGTATGCTTTTGTTCCAAAATATTTATTTATATTACATTTTCTGGCATAAGCAAAAAAATATAGTGAGGAAAAATATTAATTTATATTATACCTAAATCAACATAATATAACTGGAGATCAGAAGACTGTGCCTACTGAATTACACATACCTTGACAATCACATTTCCCCTGCTTAAAACTGAATGTTAAATTTTGAACAAGAAATACTTTCCAAATGGACAAAGCTCATTCTCTTAAGTTTTTCCCACAATCCATTACTAAGAAATAATGCAGCTGGCAATAAGGTGTGGCCTACTCCACTCTCCTCTACTTATTCTTCCAGAAGAAACAGTTTAACTCTCGTAAGGACATACGAGACACTGTTGCAGCTCCTGAGAACAGAGAGTTTAGAGTAGATCAAATTCAAACTTGTCCTATAATCAGGACCATGCTGAGTGAGTATTTTGGTTTGAACCAAATAATCTCTCTCAAAGGGAGAGAAGAAGCTAGAAATGAATTATCTCTGTCTAAGCTGTTTCAGTTTTTCCTAGGTGTATAATATCACACTTCAATTTTCTTCTATCATGTAGATTTCATGCACAATTTTCCCTATCATAATTGTAATTTTTCCTGCTGAAAGATACTATGGCAGGAACTTTTCAACCTCTTCCATCTGCAGTACACTGCTTACTGTAGTACTATAGATTGATTTTACTCTGTTCTGCTTGAGAAGTCTAACTAGTTTAAGGCTAAAGAATCTCTAAGATTCTTCTCTAAGAGCAGAATATCTAAGTGATAATGCAAGCACAACATACAATGAATGCTGCCAACAACAGTAATAGTGGAGGCTGGTCCTGGATAGAAACAGAGTTCTGCAAAAGAACATGCAGCTGAGGCATGCTCTTCTTCAGAGAAGGTACTGACTGGGATAAGGTTATACCACAACAGGTCTGGTAGTTGTTATTCAAAACATGCTTTTGCATCAATAAGCTTGTGCATGTAAATATGTGGCTATAATATGACAGCAGTGTGCATTACTAAAAGGTAGATAGCATCCTCTTCTTTTGCTGTTTTGGGATTAATTTGGGTTTAGTGTTTTTTTTAATATAATAGCTAATTTATATTTCATTTTCCTTTGATTTTTATAATCTGTGTACTTTTATTTGACCTAAAAAAGCTTTATACTACCAAATTTTTAGAACAATCTTTCCTTTCTTTTCCTTATTTTCTTCATGTTAATCCTATGAAAAACACACTGGCTTTGACTGTCAGAAGGATTTTTTTGATAATTTGATTATTCTCTTTACATAATTTTTTGATAGAAAATTGAACATGAACTTATAGGCCTAAGTACCAAAATTAGATTTATGCAATTGACATAGCGAGAACAGTTATCTCTTCACAGCTATCATTTTAGACATCTCCTCTGAAATCTCAAGAGATATTCAGATCTTTCACTGCTCTCCTGACAATACTTATGCCAGGAACTGAGTCTTTTACTGTTGCATTTTTCCACTGTCTCAAACACTAAATCTCTTTTGTTTTACATCGAATATCCTACTCCTCCCACCAGCGTCAACCATCAAAATGCCGGTTAAATAAAACAATCCTATTTAATCCTCACCTCTGACCAAAAATACTGTTCCCTTTGGTCACATTAGCTTAAGCAATACATAAGTAGCTTTTAGCACCATCTAGCTAATTTCCAGTGTAACATATTTCACCAAAGCCTTGGAATCTCTTTTGGAAATGTTTTGAGTCACTTCTATGAACCCCACTCATAGGGTTTTAACCCTCCATATGGAATTAATCTCATGCATAAAGGCAGAACACTTCCTCTGATGTGGCTGTAGGATCATTTTACATATGAAAAATTAAAAGAAAGTGTGAAACAATCTGGAATTACCTAAGTAAGGGTATCACACAGGTTTTGTTCTGTGCTGCAGGCACTCTGTAGTGGGTGCTGCAATGTAGTCCTTGGACCATTGGCAGTGCAGGCTGCCACTTCTCTGCAGTTGATGTCAATGAAACAGTCCCTTCAATATGAAATGGATTCACAGTTTCATTCTTATATTTATCAAGCATGATAATTTTTTCAGTCAAAATCATGGAAACTTAAAAAGCTGAAGACATTTTATGATTAGTTCTGTATGTCTTGTTTCTATCCTTCATACGTAAGTGAAATTGTATTTAAAGTGTTAACAACGTCTCATAGCGGAAGAAAACAATAAGAGCTAAGAAGTCCTCTTTTTAAGCAGTGAATTATCAGCAAGTATATTTTCTTCAAATATAAACTGCATTTCCCCTTCTCTTCCTTTCAACTCACTCAAATATCAGTGCCTTGAATTTCCTCAAAGATTCTAGTTCAACCCTCTACATGACAGACTGGCAGCAATTTTCTGCTCCCAAGGTAAAAAAACAAAAACAAAAAACCGAACAAAAAACCCACGTTGTATTTGCTGAAACTGATTCTTCTCCAAACCATCTTTTCATTATGTGAAATTCTCCTCTACCATCAAGCAACAGGTAACTGAAGCATTTGAATAGCAGCTTAAGAAGTAAAAGAAGGTTGATTGTGGTACAATGAATGCTATAACCTAACAGTAACAATTAGATTTAGTATTTACTCTGAGTTGATGTAGGATTCGTAATTTTCCAGTAATCTAGTTGTCACTGCATTATGAAAGGAATGTTGTGAACTCATCTGTTTTTCCTGTTGCATTAAATAATTAAAATACATTAAATAATAGAAAAAAATAGATGATACTATACTAATGCAACCAGATATTTTTCTTCTGTTCACCAGGATGCACACAGGAAAATATAATTCAGGAAAAGGACAAAACTTAAAATATAAACAGTTCCAAAATTTTATGAATTTTTTCCCAGGAAAATTATTCTATACTTAGAATTTAGGAATTTTTCAGTTATCTTAGGTATGTTTAAAATTATTTAGTAGTGCTTAAAACACTTCAACTTGTTTCTCTTGGAAAAAGTAAAAAATCTAAATTCAGGGTTTCATTTCAGTTACGGTAGCTCACTTTGATGGGGATCTCAATTCCCAATAACATGGTTAAACAGTCAAGATTAATGTAATTGATATTCTCTTATTGTAATATAGAAATCGACTTTTTTTTTCAGATTGTTAAGGTACTCTCAAAAGACTTGGATAAAGTTTTATGTTTCCTTTTAAATATATATCTTTCTTTGTTTTGCTTAGAGATATTTCCCTATTTCATTATTTTGTAGAGCCACAGGTCTACAATTACTGACTTCCATACCTTAAAAGCTGAATTAGGTCTGACATAACCTTCCAGAAAAAATGAACTTTTCCACATGCAGTAAGTTTAGTGTGGTGCCTTCCCCTAGAACACTCCAAGCAGGCTTCACCTCCAAGACATCTAATCCACCACAGAGTACCTCTCAAAGTTGTTTTGGATTGGTCAGCNGTGTGGTGCGCCTAATATGGGAAAAAAACACTCTTGGTTTTTTTTTTTTTTTTTTTTTTTTTTGTTCCATATCTACTTTTCCCTTCACAGGGATCATTTTCTCCCAGTGGGAGAAATTCATTTCATAATTCAATTCATTATGATGCATTAAGTAATTGTCTCCATTCTCTTGCAGTTAATTAAACTAAATTAAGTCAATTATACTTTTCTATCTCTGTCTTTTCTTTTGCCTAATCTGAATTAGAGAAAGTGAACCTTAGCTGGAAATTAGAAAAGAGAAAGCATTCCCTGCAGGAAAACTGGAGACTCTAATATCAGTGTGAAGACAGTTTAAAGATAAAGTGATCTTTAGTCTAGATCTAGAGTGTGAAAGACTTTTAGTTTCATTTACTTATGACACAGAACAATTGGCCAGTGTTTTTTGTGAGGATCCTTTTTGTTTAGTTGACTGTGTGTTTTTTTCCTCATAACATAGTGACATTTTTCCAAGAAATAGACATTTGTGTTCACTTCATTTAGGAACTTTTTACATGTGACAGGCATGTTATAAAGGTGTAGAGATATAGCATTCATTTTAGCAGCTAAAATTCAGAAGTCAAATAATCATTGGATTCCTATTGAAATGGGAAACAAACAAGGAAAAACAACAACAACAACAACAACCACAACAACCAACCAAACAAACAAACAAAAAAAAACCCCAACCAAATAAATAAACAACAACAAAAAAACCCACCAAACAACTTTTTCACACATTTGTTAAGGAATAGTCTATATAAAATTTTTAGATTTGATTAGTTACTGGGAAATAACAAAATTAATCCTTGAAGTTAATCATACTCCTCCACTGCCCCTTTTTTATTTTTTATTATTTACCCCTTATTCTTCTTTGACTTGGGTAATTTTTCTGCCACTACATAGATGTCAGAAAAGTAAATTTGGGATGATGTTTATGACAATAAAATTGAATGTTTCCAGAATAAGTTCCACCCCAGTTAAAAACAAGAATGTTTCTGGTTTGTGAACACCATTGAGAATGACAATGGAGAATAAAAAAACCCTTTTGTTTAGCTTATTTTTCTTTCTTATTTTCTAACAATGGTTGTTCACACAAGCATTTAATAGGAGCAACACTTGTTTTACTTCAGATTAGTCCAGTTAGTCCACAGATGGCCTGCGAATTCTGTGTTTATTTTCCCTTGGTATGGACATACAGCAAGAGAAGACCAAAGGCCTAGCAGTAAGAACATTAGAAAGAGCTTTCTATGACACATTTGAATAAAATGCTCTCTCTTTCAGCCCAGAGCAATTTGCAGTCTGTAGAATTCAATCTGGTCATGACACAGTTTCAGAATTTCACAGACATTTAAATTTTTCTGCTCTACTAGCATTCTGCCACTTTTTCATTCCCTAGAAAATGGAAACTCAGCCTTCTCTGTCTTGAAGCTGTACCTTTTGGATGAGGCATAATAGTCACCAACTAAAGTATTTCTTATCCCTTCCACACTCTCCACTTGGAATCAGCTATGAGAATGTACTTGTAAGGAAGAGCACTGTCAGTGAGAAGGTGATATGGATAAGGAATTCCAGAATGCTGATTTAAACAGATCTCTCTTATTTTTCACATTTTTTATATAGCTTTGGCTTTAGTTTCTCTCCTAACATAGAACTCCTTTCTTTATCTGGCTGATAATTTCATTTCTTCTGAAGGTACCTTGCTACAAGTTATTACTTTATCATCTGTCTATATATCCATCTGTCTATATCTACATCTAGATCTACATCAACATATATCTCAACCTCAAAGGATCTATAGCTTCATGCCATTATAAAAACATCTATAATTATATAATAATGTCTTATCATAATATAATTATTTGCAACATATTTCAAGACCCAAGTTTTCAAAAGTGCTTTTAATCAAGTAAGAGAGTCTCAGAAACTTTTCAATTAATTCCCTTTTCTCACTGTCCTTCTAATTTACCTAAGGTGACCTCATGAAATCTGGGATGTGAGAAGCTTAATGACTAAGTTAATTAAGAAATATGCATTTGTTCCAATAAAATCTGCAAGAATGTATTTTTACATCATTTCCATTTTGATCCTTATCCTGTTTCTTTCAGCTAAACTTCAGAACATGTCAGATAGCTGAGAAAGCATGAACTTGTATCTATAATAGAACAAAAAATGTACTTCACTCTTCTATCAGGCATATATTACTGCATTAAACACTAATTAAAGATTTCTACTTCTTAATTTAAGGAACTGATATTTTTCTGTTGGTGTATGTAGTCAGAAAAGGTATACCTAGTGACATTTTTAAGTTTCCTTTTGGTTTTTAAGGAGGTTGTCCATGAACTAGAATATATCTTCAAGAGGGAATATAGGTAGTTTTGGCGTATTTCTGTATCTTCCCTCTTCGAGCACCTAATTACTCTTCTGTGTATGAGTTACCCTGTCACAAAACACTCCACAGTTTATTCTACATTTGCTAAAAAACAGTAATAACTGACCAGTCTCATTACTGATTGTACCACAGATGTTCCTGTGCTGGAGAGAGTGAGCTAAAATCAAAGGACTGAGAGAATGACTTGTGCTTATCAAAGTACACAGTATGTTACAGTAGCTGGGTTACTAGCTGGTGTGTCAAGATAAGGTTATTCCCAGGAACAGGGTAGCTGTTCTGATCTTAAAGCACTGATTTGAATAAGAAATGTAGAATTTCTCATTCAGTGGTATTGTATATTGAAAATTTCTGAAAGGCAGAAACAGTGTGTGAAAAAATAATAGCTCCAGGCTCTCTTTGCTTCAGCATCTGGGACTCCTTCTGACTGTAATTTTAATTTTACTTTACATCAGAGAGTTGGAATAACCCCTTATTCAGGCAGAAGGTTCCTCTGTAGGTGCACTCTGTGTTCCAGTACTGAAAAAGATATGTTCAATTTGTAAAATACATCTTTTGTTCAACAGCACACAAACTTACCAGGGATGTTGTTTGTAAAAGCAAACTGCAAACAATTTCTAGTCCCACAAGATATCGGATTCCATCCAGGTCTTTTTTTTTTTCCCCCTCTTTTTTAAACAAATACAGATAAAAGGCTCACATTGTTTTTAAGCAGTCCTTTCAAACCTCAAGTGTCTTATTTTCTATAAGATAGTTCTACTTCTCAGAGAAAAGAAATGTGCATAAAGAGATAGGAAAATCTGAAAATGAGTCTTGGTTCTAGACATGACTACATCATCATTTCATAGATATGATGGTGTTTGAGGAATGAAAAAATTAGAGAGTATATAGATAAATGAACAAGAGTAATTATTTGCTGACCTTGCTACACTAATAATGTAGATTACCAGAAACTTCATAAATAACAGTTTTAGTGATGACAGGTATAAAATTCTCATTAACATGCAAGAATCTCAAATAATGTACAAAACCAAAATAAAGCTCTTGGTTTATGTGTTTTATTTTATGGGTATTTTACTTCTCATTATCTACGTATTTCTGAATACAAGTCAGACAAATCACATTCCTTGAGCAATATTTGAGGTAGAAAGTATCAGTTTGTAAATAATATCTTTGGGATATGACTGCTCCATAGAATCCATTCTTGAATTTTTCACTCTGTGTTAAAACTCTAGAGGCTTATTCTTCTTCCTAGGACTTGGAATCCCCTCCTCAAAATTCATTTAATTAAAACTGTATGTATGTAGTGAACCTTTTATGATCAAGGTCCTTTTATAGTTAATTGTAGAGTGAAGAACATATATGGATTTACTGAACTAAATCAATGCGAATTTTTTGTTTTTCATTTTCCTCTTTTTTTTTGTCTTTTCCCCTTTTTCTTTTCTTTTTTTTTCTTCTTTTTTTTTTTTTTTTTTTTTTTTTTTTTTTTTTTTTTGTTTTTTGTTTTAGAAAAGCAACAAAAACCAAATCCAGATATCCTTCTGGCAATCAGACAGAGAATAAGTGATAGATCAAAATTTTATTGGACCATCTTCTTTAGAAGACTAACTTTCTTTAGTTAGAAATTCATTTTTCATATTAGATGTCTTGATCTAAGATAAAAAGGAGTTATTGCAGTGATTTTATACTGGTTTGGTTTTAATAAGCACATGAGTACAGGTGAATAGTAGCCTAATATTTAGCTAAAGTAACTAAATAAAAATAAGAATGAAAATGTAGACTATTATAAAAAATAGAAATAGCTGTGATTGTAAAGTACGAAGTATATTATATAAAGTTAAGAAACTAAAAAAGGCAGTGGCTGCAATGATATAAATATATAAATCATTTGAAGTAGCTCAGTTGCAGAAAGAAACTTCATTTAATAATCCTAATGTTTTTCAATGTTCTTCCTTTGGGTTTTTTGTTATCTTTTTTTTTCTTTTTTTTTTTTTTTTTTTTTTTTTAATGGGGAAGGGGACTGGAGGGTAGACCTGATTGAAAAATGTTAGAAATACAAATATTAAGAAAAAAACCCAAACCAACCAAACAAACCCTCATAAACAAACAAACGAAACAAACCACCACCACCCCTCCCCCTGCCCCCTGGCCCTAAAAACCCACAAACAATACTTATTTCTTATTTCTGTATATCCCCAAAATAGGAAAGGCTTGCAGATCTTTAGTTCAATGTTACAAATTACTGAAACATGAATTATATTTCTAAACACTGTATACCAATGAAACCAGACAATGGACTCTTTCACCCATCATTTTTGATATCACAGTTGAAAAGTCCTTGGAGAGTAGTAAACATTCTTTTTGATCATTGTAAAGTTTTTATAGTGCCCTATTACCAAATCATATAATGAACTGCATGCTAAAGCAAAGGCTCAACTGTTTATTTCCATCTCAAAACTAAAAATAGACTTCTGCTACAGTGTTTTGTGAGAGATCCTGGATGGAGATACTGGCAGAGCAACCAGGAATGAAAGTACTGTGTTCTGGTTCTTGGTTTTGTTAATAAGGAAAAACTAGAAGGAGCTTTCTGAATTTTGTAAACCCCATGAAATCTGCTCTGCTTACTGAAGCCATTGACTGTATCCACACAGAAAAATAGCTCATGGGAACTCCAAAGCCAGACTATTTCTTTCAAAGATTAGATTCCTGAAAACTAAAATCTCCTGGATCAATGTAGCCTATATTTATTGAATGTACCACACAATAGGTTTACTATCACAAGGAGAAATACCAATAGATTTAGTGTTTTCCACCTACATTAATTTAACAAAATAATGACTTTGAAATAGCCCCAAATCAGAATCACAGATCTCTCTGAGACATTGCTAAATTAGAGGTATTTTTCTGTAATTGCTTAAAAAATTAAAAGAGAAGTTGTGTTGGTGCTGAACATACAGACAACAAACGTTGGTGGAAAGTAATGAAAAAGTGTAGATTAATCAGTGACACTACACGTTTTTTAATCATCTTGCTAATTAAGGACATTAACAATAGGAGGCTGCACTAGTGTAAAAGAAGAAATATGAACAATAACAGAAATTAAATTAGATTAAAGAAATTAGCTGTAATTGCCTGTCACTGCTTGGCTTCTGCATTCTGGGTGATAGTGGTGGTTATCACAGTTTTGACCACTATCTGAGTAAAGGTAGCAATCATACAAGTTAACAGTGGTAATTAATTATATTCATACTTGACTGTTGGAGATAAGTATTAGTTCTCTCACCCATGGGACACAGGTAAAGTACTGTGAACCTGAAAATTTTAGGTATTTAGAATATATGCTTAAATTGATGGAAAAATAATGTGTTTTATTTTTGAGGTTTATGCAAATTCAATTTATGTAATTATAGTCCTGGCTCAAATTCCCTGCCAGTTTAGCAGAAATTAACTTTCTGCGCCAGTATCCTTAAATGTCAGAAAGGGATGCCTACTTTCTTAAAGGACATAAGGGAAGCAGACAGAGAGAAACTTCACTTTGGCTTACATGTTCAGATTTGTTATGGTATCTAAATTGAAAAGTAACTAAGACCAACAAATTTTTTGCTAGTAAAATCATCAATATTATGAAATTTCAAGCTAACACAAAGCCCAAACCCAAAAAAACTTGTTTTGGCAAGGATTGGTCTAAACCTTTAAATCTAGATACTATTAAATAATTAATAGCCTTAAATACTTAATATTTTAATACTGAAATAGAGTAGAATAGTCATAGGATGGCTTGGGCTGGAAGGAACCTCAGACATCATCTAGTTGCAACCCTATTGCCATGGGCAGGGATACCTTCCACTAGATGAGACTCTGCAGGGCTTCAACACTTCAAAGGATGGGGCTTCCAAAAATTGTCTGAGCAACCTGTTCCAGTGTCTCACCACACTCAAAGATTTCCTTCCTAATATCGAACCTAAATCTTTCAGTTTAAAGCCATTACCCCTTGTTCTATTACTACACTTCCTGCTAAAAAGTCCCTTCCTTCCTTCCTTCCTTCCTTCCTTCCTTCCTTCCTTCCTTCCTTCCATCTTTCCTTCCTTCCTTC
>VXBR01004727.1:949019-969700 GCA_013400215.1 Cisticola juncidis
AAAACCCCCCCCCACACAAAAAAAAAAAAAAAAAAAAAAAAAAAAAAAAAAAAAACCAACAAAACCCACCCAAAAAACGAAGAAAAAATTCCAAACCATTAACCCTAGCCAAGGTGAGAATACAAGACTGCTGCATCTTTGGCTTCCAACTTCTAATTTCTTTATGTCTTAAATCCAGGTGACTCTTACTTATGTGTTTTCAGTACAAATATAGAAAGTTTATACATCTTACCTTCCTTTCAGTGTAACAGTTTTATATCGCAAATAGTAATGCAGCTGAGGGGCTTATCCAAATAGATACTTATACAAAGAAGAAGAGAGCAATTCTGTGGTCTGATTCACTGGTTCCATAGATTTAAACATCTGGTTAATATTTTTTCTCAAACTTCAAATTTTCTGAAGATAATAATTGGACAAATACAAGCTGCTCTTTTATTCAACATAATACAGCATTATTTTTACCTCCTTACTATGTGACACACATAACTGTTAGCTATGAAAAGTCATACAATTTTTTAGAAGGTCTGGATTTTTATCAGTTTCAAATTTTAATATATTTATATTGTATCATGCATAAGAAAATATCAAGTAAGGTTAAATACAATACAATTATAGTAACTTTTCTTTCCACATTTACTATTTCTACATTTCTGTTTTTAGGGAGGAGATTTAACTGGCTTCATAAAGTATTTCAAATGATCATCCAACATTTTAGGAAATTCACAGAAACACTGACATTTGATCTTACAGTGACTACAGATTTCAAATGTTAAAATGTATCTGAATTAAACTCATATAAACTTTTAGTGTTTGAGATTTAAAGATGGGAAGATATGATCTGGGACATTTCTCACTAGAGCTACTTCATGTGTAAGGGAAGAAATGTAAGGAAAACCACAACACTAAATCAGTAAAGATTGGTTAAGATTTAGTTGCATAACACAGGGTATTCAAATCCTACCAGTGAAAAAGAGTAAAGGACTCAAACCAGATGGAATTCCAAACATCTTTTCCATCAGAGTTAACTGGTATCCTATTACTGGTCAAGCATCTCAAAAACGTACTCAAATGTGAAATTTATTTAATGTCGTCTGTGATTATAATCTATATTGTTAATACACCAGATGAACTGGCTAGGGGAAAAGGACTATGCTTATCCTCCAGATAAAGAATATGAAAATAGCCCATCTTCTTAGTTGTTGCAGTGTGATGTGACATTTGCAAGTCTTTTTAGTTCTAACTGGATTTAGAGATTTAGAGAAAAGCAAAGCAATTAGAAAACTACATTTTAAATTATTGCGGTTTTAGAGGACAGGTGTAAATAAATGGGTTTTATGGGCTTTATAAGGAGAGTATGACAACTCATATAATTATTTTGTCACTTTCTATAGTCATTCTGTAAAAATATTAATTTACCCATTCCTGAAAGCTGTTGAAAGAAGAAAATAAAAGGACTGTCATTGTGCACAGCATGGTGTTCAGCTCTAAATGTAACAAGGCTTTGTCCAGTCCAACTGCTGTAGTTATACAGACAACAACCCCATGTAGAGGGCATTTGCACCCCAAAGTAAACTCAAACTTGTCAATTGAGAGGATTTAAGTGACAAGACATCCTACTTTTGATGTTGATTTTGATTCAAAAACTCATTAAGAATTTTTTAAATGGTTATCTTTCTTATAAAAAAAGAAAAAAGGAAACATTTCAGCTTTGTCTAATAAGTTAGAATATTGATTTGTTCTTTCTAAAAATACATTTAAAAGAAAACAAATTCACTTTTAATAATTCTTATCTAGATTTATACAAAAATCTCAATATTACAGTGTTTGTTCTTTCAGTAGTACATCATTTAACTTGTTTTCTGAGTAACATTTATTTCTCTTAACAAGATTTACATATAAAGAAATTTATAACATTTAAACTTCCAGATCTCTAGTCTTATTGTTATGTTCTCTCACTAGACTGCACAAAGAGAGAAGACAAATCTCACCCTTGAAGTACAGCAGGCCAGACATGATATTCAGGTCCTGTTCAGCTGTCCATCATTTCAGTAAAGAGTTTAGTGTGTCAATTAGTCTAGTGCAAGCTAGGTAGCTCTAAGTTTACTATCAATATTATGTCTCTAAAGGATTTTGAAGCTAAAAGGCATTAACTGGAGACATAAGAAGAAAAAAAAAATCATTTCCAGGCTGTAGAAAACTAGAGAAACTTCTTCAGTGTCTCAGCTGGTAATTGCTTTTTCAGAGTGGAATACAGGCATGCTATACAATGTATGATTTTCTAGGCTTTTTTTTCTTAACCATGACACAGAAATAGTCCTGTGCTTTGGTAGAAACTGTTGCATGTTTTGCTCTTTAGAATGCTGCATCATTTATGCAGGTTTCTCTCTATATATTCTAATCTTTATCATATATTATCAAAAAACAAAAAAAAAAAAGAATTTGTACAATAGAATAAGATACAAATAAAAATAGCATTTCATAAACAGGAAGAGTTTTTCTGATAAAAACTGAAGAGGCTTCTAACTCTAAGACATATTGCAAATATTTGATTGTCGGGGTTGGAAATGAGACATTCCTAAAATTGAAAATAAAAATCTCCTCGGGAGAAAAAAGGAACCAAAAGTTTGGATAACATAAGAAGAGATGCAAGATACCCAGAACATTGTTTAACTTGACCTATACATGCTACCCTGCTATAAAATTTGCTTGAAATAGAGCTAAAGTAACAGGTTTTTGGGAAGCGTGGAATCGAGAAGACTTATCTTGTGTTGTGTCTTCCAAAACTCCTGTTAGTTTTTGTGGGGTTTTTTTAATGGTCTGAGGTTTGGGGGGGTGATATGTATTTTCTTGGAGCTTAATATACCTATATATAACATTCAATTTCGGTAATTTAAGCAGTTGGAAGGTAATTACAAAAGCAAAGCCCAAGGAATAATTCTTCATATTTATAATTGCTTTGTTTCTTAAATTCCCAGGAAATCCTGTGTAAAGGTGAAACCTCACTGATTTCAGGCTTCAATTTTTTGGTGATTTTTCAAATAATTAAAACCAGCTGGAAATGTAAATTAAGCATTAGTTTAACATTAATATAAATCTCTCAGTCATATTTAAGCTAATTGATATTCAACTAATAATGAGTTATAGCAACATTGGTGCCAATTATTGTAAGGAATTAGAACACCAAGTTAGTCTTACAAAAGAGGTAATTTTTCATGACTTCTGTTGAGCATAAGCAAAGCAATGTGTTTAGTCAGTTTTTAACAGCTTCATTCATTATCTGGAAGAAAACAGAAGCAGCATAATAATTAAACTTATGTACATGCTTAAGCCTATTGTTAACTTTTAGAAGGACATAAAGGAAATAAAAGTGACACAAATTTAAAAGATATTGTTTTATATTAAAAAATGGCTAACATTAATATTCTTTTTAAATAATTTGAAGATTTAGTCAAAATTCAACTGTTAATGTAAAAGAGGAAACATCCTAGGGTAGAAAAAACCCTGTCTTCACAAGATAGAGAGGAAGGGACCTCAGGATATTTCTAGTCCGGCTCCCTGCTCAAATTAGGGTTTTCCACTTGCTCCTTAGGAGTAGGCTGTTTGGCAGTCACCTCGACCTGCTTTTACAATGAAGTAGAAAAGAGAATACTTTTAACTGTCTCACCATTGGCATAGATTCTGCTGAAATTTCTGGGTTCATGCCTAAAAACTAGCTCAAATAAAAGAAATTATGTGTGTCAATTATGTGGGTCACAGTGCACCCTAAATTCCTTCAAAACAGGGCAATGGGACAAAAAGTAGACATTCAAGCCAGATTATTTATGCACAAATATTACATATTTTATTCCTATTCAGCACAAATTTTTCAGTAATTCAGTCCAAGTTAAATAAACTTCAAAGTAACTTCTGAATGCTTTGTTTTTTCCTGAGTAAATATTGTATTCATTTCCCCCCTGCCCACCCCCNTTTACACATGAACCATACTGGTGTGTGTCAGACATGAGTGTTGCTCACACTCTCCTAATAATTAGATTTCATTCTTTCTCTAGATGCAAAAGAGCAATTCTGGTACAATAATAATAACAGAAGTATATGTTCTTTCAGTGATTCTGTTGGAGTATGTATGTACCTGGAGAGACTGCAGTACATCAGTAGAAATTTTGTGGAACTTCAGTGGAAGTCTGTGAAAGTGGTGCTAATTTTATCCTAAAAAGGATGTGAAAGATTTTTCACACACAAGATAAATGAACAATAAATTGAGCAATTTACTCTTATCTGGTATTCAGACTAACACAAAGAATTCAAATTTAACCATAAGGTTATCACTGGTAAAATGGGAGGAAGGGATTACAAGCTCAGGGAAAAATATTTGCTTTCAGGGATACAGAATATGTGAATAGTCAAGCATAAGATTACAGGGTGCAGAAACAAGTATCCAAAATATATTAGTATTTTAAAAGAGGTGATCTGTAATGTGGTTTTGAGAAGTAGTATTGCTACAAAGCTATACATTAGGAAGTTCAACAGAGTATGAGTAATTTTCTGCAACTTAAGCCAGTTAAGGCTTCTTTGGCATAGGGATGGATTGGATATGATTTTTCCACTTTTCTGCCTCAAATATCTGATGTATATGTTAATCAGTTTTGCCTAAATAAGGGTGTCACAACAGTGCTCATAGATATATATTTACCAATCCATTCAAACTATATTTTCTGGAATTTCCTTGAGAAAATTAAATAACCATCAAAAGAACATCATTTCCATCAGTGCCTTTCTGCCTCTTAGGAGTATTGGAATTGGGTTATCCCAATGTCATTTCAGTGCTTCTTTCTTTGTAAGAGAACTATCCCAACCAATTTGCTTAGAAAGTGAAATCTTCTTATTTCATTAACTTGTCTTTCCACATTATGTTGCTGTCAAAAAATGATGATGTACATAAGGCACCAAACATGGCAAAATTGTTTTCATTAGGAAGCTTTTCAATTGTGTCTGTGTGTTGTTTCATAATCTTCTTATATGTAACCTCTAGGAATTGCAGGGGGATGAGAGGAGCACAGATAGCCTGCTTGCTTTTTTTATTTCTCCTCCCAGATTTCACCACTGCTTCCAGTATGTTTAACATAATCTTTGCACAACAAAATCTCCTCTTTTGTGTTACTAAGCCTTATCTATCAAGCCCATTTCAAGAGTTTGGATATGAATAATATAATGATATGAATTTTAAGATGTTATAAGCTATATGCAGAAGAAGAATACTAATGTGTCTTATTAGGCACATTAGAAAACCAGTGCCATATTGATATTTCATTTTCCAGTGGCAAGATGGTTTATTGATTTTCCTAAACTTATGTCCAGAATGTATTAGAACCATAAAGAACCCCAAATATGAATAAATTGTTTTTATACAGTCAGAAATACAAAACAGTATAAGAGGCAAATAAGCAAGGAGAAAGTTAAAATGGCTTATTGTTAAGAAAATGAATTATAGATGGTTTAACATTTCAATGTTATTGTTTTAAAACAATATTAATGCTTATTTTTGATCTTATAAATATTTAATGTATACAGTGCTAAGAATAATAGTTGTGTTTTATGAATAAAAAATGTCCAAAACACATAAGAAACAATGCAAAATCCTAAATATTAAAAAATAAATATTTTTTTAAATATATATACTTTCTATGAAAAACCTCAGAGAAAAAATGTTATGATGTGACTACACAGGTCATTAATCTATCCAGTTCTAAAATTTTACTGAGTTTATGCTCATATAAAATAAGGTATTTTTCTTCCCTTTTATGTTCTGATTTTTTTTTATTAGCAGATAATATTGAGAAAAAATGTCCTTGGGAATCGTAAAGCAAATCTACCCATTACTTTATAATGGAGATGCTCAAGGGGACTACAAAGATTTTCAGAATCAGTAAACTATATTTCAGAAACTTTAGGAAATGGTTGGTGTTCATATTTAAAAGTCTGTCTCTTTTTTTTTTTTTTTTTTTTTTTTTTTTTTTTTTTTTTTCTTTTCCTTTTAATTCCAAAATGGCCTTTTATATATATTCTACTTACCCTTTACTCAACTCTTGGCAGGTCCCTGGTTTGAAAGTGTACTACAAAAGGCACATGTATGTTCATAATGAATAAACAGTATTTAGATCAGGGACACCATTTTTCATTGCATTTATATTTCTTTGTGAGTTTGGGGTATATTGTTGTTTAGGAAAAGGAGAGGTTTATAGTACAGGTTGTTTCAAGGCTCGGTGCTGAAAGGCTCTGTGCATTAACATCTCTGTACCTCTCTGCAAAAGGTGCTCCAGTGCTGACTTACAGCCCCTCTGCTGCTCTCACTGGCTGTGTACACCTTCCCTGTGCCAAGGCTGACAGACTTGTGTCCAGCTGTGTAGTGCCTTTTGAACAAATGAGCCTTCCCCTGAGGGCTACAGTGAGATCACAAAAAAACCCCCGTTCTTTCTCTAACCTGGAAGTAGAAATAATGTAAGCCAAAGATGTTAGTCCTTCCTTTGACTGCTTCAGTGACCCTAACACTTATTTTGATAACAAAGATGTGACTTCTGTACTTTAACACCCTCCTAAGTGTCAGTCAAATAGCTTCTGAATGAAGACCCTAAATTTATTGTAAATGATAAAGGACTTAAGAGCCTTTCTTCCTTCTGTCAAAAAAAATGGATGTGGACATGGGAAATCTGAGTTTGAGATGAGAATCATGAGAAATCAGAATTACATCTGAGATCCCATTCTCTATACTTTTATGCCAGAAAAAAAAGCTTTCTTGTTGAATTACAGTGAGAAATCCCTGCTTCTTAGGAGAGGTTTAAGTGCTGTTAAAATTCTCTAAGAGTAAAGTTATCTGGAGTTGAATGTGATGAGCAAGAGGAACTGGGAGAATTTGGCAATTCCAGGCTCATGAAAGCCTTTGACACTGAAACTTGGCTATAATTGATTATTAATATCACCATATGACAAGAAAAAATTCACAGCAGGTAAGTAGACAACCAGTTTTCATGTCGTCTTGTTCCACTTCAGCTTACACCAAAGACATTTGTCTGAACTCTTCTTTTCTGTTGTAGATCCCTTTAGAATCTGATTTCTGAATGTACTTGGTACCTAAACCACATAAACTAAAATTACAGCCAGCATTTAACTATTCCAGGTGAGAGGTTTTAGTTTATCAGAACACTACAGCGTTTTCTGAACGTTTAAACCATTCATACACAGATTTAAAAAATTCCTTCTATTCAAAACATTCTACAGTTTAGCTACTTAATATCCTTGCTGAATACCTGATTTCAGTGAATCATACTGAGAAGACACATAGATAAGTGGGAAAAAATCCCATGTAAATGTTTCTTTCCAGATCTGCAACGTTTGATTTCTAGAGGAAAAAAATGGGAAAAGAGATATGCATCCATGCAATAAACTCAGAAAAATGAAATTATAACCTCTTCTCCCAAAATTAAATAGGCAGGTTAAAAAATTGTATATGAGTTGTATGTGTATGACCCATATTCTTCTTTTTATTTGTCTGCTCACCAAAGCACTATTTGACAACCTCTTTTGAGAATAAGATTAAATTTCCTGATTCTTATTTTAGAAGACTCTAAGGTAGCCAATTGCAGAGCTCTGATTCAAACTCTTTTCAAGTCATGTAGCAGTTTATTTTCAGAAATCACTATAAAGCTTTCATTGAAACCTTAAATTGCATTTAGTTCAATTATCTCAAAAACCTTTAAATTTTTAATTGGTTCATCAGAACAGTTTTGTTCATTTTACTGTGCTGTGTCATAACTCTTTTGTTGCTCCTAAGATTCAGCTTTACAAGAGGGGATAGGGGAGAGAGAAATCTATTCATTCCAGATTATTTTGAGGGAATGTCTCTTCACTCACATTTGTTGGTTAGCCAGAAGACTAAGTTTTTCTAATTTAATGCCAAAATATTCTTGTCTTTAGGGCTCTGTTCAGACAGTTTCCTGACACCAACCTTATATCTGAAATTTTGCTGGCACTCCAAGCTGCACACCAAGCCTGTGTGTTTGATAGTTCCTGGCACTTCACTCTATTGAGCAGTTCTTGTGCAATCTAACAGCATGGTGTAATCTTTTGTGAAGTATTTCTGGTAAAGAAAAGGACTGATTTACAGCAATAGATGTATTTTTTCCACTTCTTCTTTCCTGTGGGGTCTGAATGTCAAAGGCACTAGCAAGTGTCATGGATGTTAAGAATATTTTAATAGAGATGAACTAGAGTGTCCTTAATGCATTTTGTTTTTATCTGCTAAGTAATGGCTGTAATTTTAGTGTAAATTGCCTTTAGAAATTATATTCTATCCTTTAGAAACATAACTTAAAAGTAGATTGTTAAAAAAAAATTTATAGCTATTCATTGTTAAAAAGTAAAAAATGAAATATGTAATGACATAAATCTAGACTCAAAGATTTACTAAAAACATTTGTTTAAGTACATGAATTTCAGAAACACAGAATTTCTTCCTGCCTTTAAGAAAATGAGGAAGCAATACATCCTCAGATGTATTGTTCTATTTGAGAGATATTACATTTAGCCAATTAAACTCCAGAAATGATATTTTATTGATTGGAAAGCAACTCTTGACACTCTGAAAGCTACAAAAATCTTTACAGGATAACACATGCTTCAATAAATTTTCACTTTTAAAAAATCCAATGAAGTATTACATTTGCATGCAAATACTGAAAAATTGAAGTTTGAAAATGAGAAGGTTTTTTATAGTTGCATAACCTGTAATATCAATACCTCAAGCACTTCAAGCTACTTCAAAGTATCTACAGAGTTAAAAAATTAATTTTTTATGATACAATTAACAAATTTCCTTCAATCCTTGCCCAGTATTAAATGAGAAACATACACTTCAACTTCACATATGCCTTTTTCTTAAATTGCTGCCAGTCAGATGCAACTCACTTTGAGTGATTTCTGCCATGGATGAATCTTCTCATACTCTTGGGACTGAGACTACATATCAGAAGAACTTTACAACATTCCAGTTGCAGAAGACTTTTGTCACTCTACGTCACACACTGAGTCATAACTCTGAAAGAGGCAGATTTTCAAGTACGGGAGAAATAGCATGATGCAGACTGTGTTGATGCCACTGCTACTTGAAAATTACCTACTAGAAAATATAGCCAAGCTTTTGATACAAACTAATAAATCACTCATTTTGAAAATATTTAAATAGAACTGTCTTGCATAGCTGTTTTTCAGTAAACATACTGACTAGATAATTTTGAAATTCACTGGGGAAATAGAAAAAGGCCACAAAACCTTCTTACAAATATGTGTTCTTTTCTACTGATGGGTTATAGAGATTAATTAACTAGAATTCTTACTTTCCCTTTTTATCATGTGCAAGAGAATTCTATGTTTTACCAGATACATAGTTTATTTTTTGTAAGACATGTGAAGGAAGTACTGTGCTTACTTATGGCACAATGCTTCTTATCCTAATCTCATTCCAACCCACTATCTAGGAGAGAAAAACTTTTTTTAATGATCCAAGCAGGAAGCCTATTGAATATATCACCTGAGACAGAGTAAGATCATATTAAGAGTTCATATGCCGGTGTACAAACATATGCATTGTTAAACAGTAAAAATATAATTTAATTTAGTAGCATGGACATATTCAGACTTTTCAATTAAACTAAGATTCTGAGTAAATCTATTTTTGTATCATTCTAAGATATTTTGTGTTTGAGAAAAGCCCTTGAATTGATGGAACTCTGAGTCCTTTCACTTTACACAATGAAAATTACACAATGTGTACATGGGTTTGGACTAAATGATCTGCAGAGATCCCTTCCAACCCTAACTATTCTACGATTCTGATTCTGTGATTCTCTGGATATCCTGTAGTCCTCAGAGCTGCCAATAGCCTCTTCAAGCATTTATATGGTAATCCCTTCCAAGAGACTTCTGGCAAGGTTCAGCTGTGTATTCAGATAGTCAACTAGCCTTCTGTAACATAAGTGTCTAAAAATAAGATGGGTATCTAAGCTTCTATTATACTCAGTGAAGATTCCATAGATGACATTGATGGAGCCTACAAAATAGCTTTGCTATCCTTAAATTATATAATTAATGGAAAGTACCAGTATGGTATACACAGGAGTGTTGTGCCATTTGAACTAACCAAAGTTGTCCACTAGCTGGTATGACAAAATATAAACAGGAGATCATTGTTTTGTGGGTTGATAGCTAGAGGCTAAACTTAGATGTACCCAGTCCTCAGGACACTGAATCCCTTCACTGAGTAATTCAGATGTGTGAAAATGGGCATTTAGTACTATTTGTCTTGCCATATTTGCCTCAGTCTCCTACTGGAACAAGTTGCAGATATCTCTTGCCTTTGATATTTGTAATCCCTTTATATATGACCTGGGTTTTTTAGGGAGACTAGGTTCTCACGTGTGGGCAAGTAATTGCCTTAGCTGAGTCAGTCTCTAAATTCCTTTAAATGCATCATTTAAATCCACTGCCTATAAAGGCAGTATAAGTATTTATCAGTATGAAAATGTAGGTGTCCATCTCCCTAAACCCTGTGTAGTTTAAACACTGTACACACCTAGATGTGCTAAACTCACCTCAGTGTGTCAGCATGTGGAGCAGAGTGCTCTAATCTTCCACCTGTCCTTCACAGCCACCTCCTTATGATCACACATAGTTCAATTTTTTCATCCTGTTGTGATAATTTCAAATGGAATCCTAAGAAGTAGTGCATGGAAATTTTGAGTATTTCAAGCAGGGTGGAAAGAAAGATTACAAATATTCGGACAAGTGTACTGGTTCTCATTTAAAAACAAATTTTTGGTTGCTTTGGGTTTTTTATTTTATTTCACCAGCTCTGTAGCAGTATGTCTATTTTAGTGATCCTATTCTCACATCATAGTTGCTGCCTTGGCCCATTTGGGTCTTTGAAAAAAATTTTTTCCACCAAGGAAAGGTCCAGAATGATGCCCTAAATTCACTAATTATCAGAATTACTCTGAGATTACTGAAAAAATAAATGCTTGAAAAAAAAAAAAACCAAAAAAAAACCCAAAAAAACCCCCAAACAAACCCAAATCACAGAAAACCAGAAAACCATAAAGATACTTTACTCCACAGCCACTCAGAATGACAGTACTGTCTGCTCCAAAGTGACCTTTCACTTTCTTGGAGGTTCTAAACTACTTTCTTTATGAAAGCTGAGACAGACAAGACTGGCTTTTCATTCACATGAGACTAAGATTATCCATTAGGGGTTCCTAAGGTGACTGACCTTCATTAAATGGAGTTTTTTCAATTGTGTTTGTTTACTAGATTTGGATAAATAAAGATGAATAGGCATGTGTTTCTTCACCTTATGTGGTGGTTCTGTAAAGTTTTCCTCTATAGACTTAGAACATTGGCACCAAAAGGATACGTCATAAGTGAATAAACAGAAACTCATCTGTGTAGGAGGCTACCAAATAGGCATATTTCCTTTAAATTATGCAAATTACAAGATGTATTTTTAAGTGTTGTTTCAATTTTATTAATTGTTATGAATTATTTGCTTCTTCTTTAAACTACTTATTTTCTATTTCACAGAGTTGTTTGTTTTAGGGTTTTTTTATTTATTTATTTGCTTGTTTTTTGCTTTTTTTCCCTCAAGATTTCAGCAATGTGTTAATTATAATCTGGTATGCAAAACACTTATATGTGGCAGAATTTCACTGTGGTAATAATTAAAATGTTCTAAATTATAGATAAAGCCCTGATACTCCTGGATCATCTTATTTGTGTTAATCAGCACCTTCAAGCCTAGATGGGCTTATCTCCTGCCACAGATCAGATGTGTAAACAACTCCTTTAAGTTTTATTTAAAGCTAAAGTAAAATGTCATTTTGGATATTTCTGAAGACTGGTTTTTAAGTGATCCACAATTCAGCATGTCAGATTTTTGTGGCACAAAAAAAAATCTAGCTACAGTTTTCATAGCCTTGAAAATAGGATAGTTAATTGGACTGTGTTCCTCCAACTGACCTCTCCTCTTAATATTTCCAGTTAACATATGATTTTGTATTCCTTCACAGAATAAATGAACTAGAGGAAACAGGAGGGATCTAATTTGGGTTTATTTAAGATACTCAGGCCAAATATTGAGTTGCTACCAACAACCATCTCTGGAGTGAACTCTGACGCATTTCTAGTTCAGACAAACACAGGTTTTCAACCTTATGTGCTTTTGTAAACTGATATATATGTTTCTGTGTGTTGCAGTGTAAAACTGCAGACTTTTGCACCAGGTTCCACAACTTAATGCATCATTCTCAGCAGAACTGGAAAGCACTTAATATTTAAACTCATGAAAATACAGTATATGAAAAATAAGAAAATTAAGAACCTTAATTATTAATACTACATACTTAGTTGCTTACAATTAATTAGCACAGCTAATAACCAAATAGATAGGCAGGGGAGGTCCTTTCTTTTCTCAGTGTAAAGGCCATGTAGTGAAGAGACACTTAACACCTACAGCTTTAAATCTTCAATTCTCTTTGTTCTCTGCTGCCCTGCTGCAGCACAGGCTTCAAATCTATTTCTGGCATCTCACCACAGTTTATCTCTTTTTCTCCACTCATTCCATTATAGTGAGTGTTACTGAGAAGTTTCAGAGGAGTCATAGGTGAACTGGCCTAAGAAAATGAGTGATTTCACTGACATAGCAACAAAGTAAAAGATAAACTCACGATAGCTCTGACAAATCTGTCCTTTACAGGAGCAAAAGTACAACAAAATATTTTATGCCTATTGATTCTTCCTATTAATATGTGAATATCTACATTTTGAAGAGCCAGTAGAGCACTAGACACCATTTTTTTCAGTTGCTTGGGAAGGCAAATGCCATAATCACAAGTATTGATCCCTCCTCTCCCTCCGTTTGAGTTTTCATTGTAGAACACAATATCATATATCAGGGATATCCCTTTGTTCAGTTATGGCCAGCTGTCCTTCCAAAGGTCTCACTCCCTGCCTACTTACTTTTGGGCTGTGAAAGGACAAAAAGTAAAAGATTTAATGTTGTGCAAGAATAGTTCAGCAAAATACAAAAAAAATCACGTTATCAACATCAATTTAGCCACAAATACAAAGCACAGCAATGTATGGGCTTCTATGAAGAAAGGTGTCTTAATCCAAGCCAATCCCAGTACATTTACTAAATTTGAGCTCTAGCAAACCATGTAGGAACAAGTGCTGACTATATGCTCTAACCCAAATGGAAATCTTACTTGTAGTACTGATAAGAAAACAAACAAACAAACAAAAAAAAACCCCATTCATTTTATTCATTTTAACAAGAAGACATATTTAAAATTTCCATTTGCAGTTTTGTGGTGGTGTGTTTTTGTAAAGTTGTTGTGAAGTTATTTTCTCAATGGATCATCCCTGTTTCTCCTCTGATAATGTTTGGTATTATCCAAAGTTTTTCCTCCCTCACCCAGTTGTCATTCACTCCCTAGGTCCACCAGTTACCTCATTTACATAGTGTCAATCCTCCCTGGTTCTTACCCCTTGTCCTGGAGGGTTCTCTGTCAGTCCTTGTTCCAACCCCCAGCCCCTCCAGGGGATTACCCTATTCCAGGATGCCCCATTGGTCCATGTGACCCTTTCCACCCTCATTGTATTTCCTATTTTGAACCCCTCTTTTATCTCCTCCATGTTGTATCCCTGACTGGTTGAAGAATTGTATCCTCCCCCTGTTCCTGCCCTGTTTAAAAGTTTGTGCAGTTCTTTCTTCTTTGGCCTTTGGGTCTCTGCCCCCCTCATGGAATAAACTCCTTTGAGAAGCACAAAAGAGGCTCTTCCCTGTTCCTTGCCCCAATCCTTGACGTTGCACCGATGCCTTAAGTTTTAGCTTTCATGTTTTTCAGATTCTGTGCTGCCAAGGTGTAGTTCTGAGCCTCGTATTAAGTGCCAGCAAGCTCTCTTCACAAAGCAGGTAGACAACACAAATCTTTCCTCCTGAGGACCAAGAACAACTTTCAAGCCCCAAAAGCACAAACAACGGTGGACTGAAGGGAGGAACAAGAAGGATGAGACCTCAAAACCTGAAGCTGTAATTGGACAGTTAAACCCCAATATGCAAATGGACCAAAAATTATTAAAATGTAAGAATTTGTGACCGAGGGGCCATTTTGTGGCCATTCTTAGTCCACCCTGGGTGCAGCCTTGGTCAGGTTCCTGCCCTGCCCAAGGTGGATCGTGGATGCCTTTCAATAAATACCTGCTTTATTCTCTAGCTCTGTCCAGTTTCTGTTTCAGGTCAGCCTTCCAAGGCATCAGCCCTTGAGAGCAGACAGCCTTGCTCTTCACCTTCACTCGGGTCCAAGCAGGACCTGGGGCGGACACACCTGGCATGGAGTGGGGAGTGAGAGCTGGCACAGGGAATTGTGCCAGCAGAGCCTTGTCACAGTTCAATTTTATCTAATGCATCATCTTGCAGAAAAATTTCTTGATTTCTTCATCTTTGCAGGTAAATATTTTTCAGGAACAAATTATACCATATGGGATAAATGCCATGCTTTTTTTAAATGCTATGGAAATGTCTTAAAATCACACAAATCCGGAAATCAGGAAATATATATATATGTGGCTTTAATAAATGTAGAAACTGTGTTCTGGTTATAGAAATAGAAATAAATGCTTCATTACACAAATAACCTTAAACTTGAACCATGATGGATACTGTAATTAATTAAACAGTATGTTGATGAAATGTATTGCATTGGAAATGGAAACATTCATATGAAAATTTCTGAAATGGATTGGGTAATAGGTAATAGAGTCCATCTTTTGAAAGCACGATAATGGGAAGGACTCATTGAGATTGATGAGGTTGCTGTGCAGAGTTTAGGATTTATATACATATCAGTGTAAATTTTTAGATGGATTTTTGTTTTGATTTGTTTCAGTGACTTGAATGGTATTACTCAGACAAGCATGTAGGAGTATTTTTTACAGAAAAACTTCAAAATTTGCCAAGTACCTGTTACATGTTAGTGCTCTAAAATTTACAGGTAAATGTCTGTGTTTCAACTTACTGAGAATGTTGTTAGGTTCTTCTTTGTTCCTCCTCAGGGAATTGAAGTACCTTAAGCCCCTCTTAAAAAAAGTTACCAAGCAAGTGTAGAAGTACAGAAGGTAAAGGAAGGATTTAACAATCATAAGGAAGAAGTGGAGTCAACCTAAGTGAACAGCAATTTAATGGAGGCAAAAATAGCATTTACTCATTTAGGAAAAAGAATTAAGGGTCATATAGGTGAAATGGTGATGATGTGTTTTAGAGAAGGGATAAAGAGGGTGATTGTCAGCAGTGCAATATTATTACAAAAAAGAGATCTTACATTTGCCAAGGAATAACAACAAAGTAGTAAGTACGATGAGGAAATTACACTGGTCTTGTTACAAAAATTATTTTTAGAAAGTGTTATTAGGGCCTAAAATGTCAGTAATAGAATTTGAAATCCTAATGGAAAATACCACTTAAATGACAATAGACCATCATACTTCTGTGGTTTAGGGAAATTATATTTTTTAAGTACAATATATTTTACAGTGAATGAAAGGAGTATTTTTGGTAGATCAGCAATAATTATACAAAGTACTGTTTTCTTAAAATATGTGTATGATAAGCTGAAGTTTCCTTGCATCATTTAATATATACATGAAAAACTGATGGTGTTAAGTGTTCTTCTTTGTATAAAAAGAAATTAATTGGTAGATAACAACATATATATATGTGTGTGTGTGTGTGTGTGTGTATTTCCTAAAACAAAAGATAATTCTCAAAGGACTAGTTATGCTGGTATTGACTGCACTTTAGTTGCCCTGACAATATGAGTTGACTTACATCAAGGTAAAAGTAATACCAACATGAAAAAAGAGCCTAATTTCAAGGTACTGGTCTGTATCATCTTACTTTTGTTCAATGACATCTGAAGGCAGTTTCTAAGATGAAGTTAAATGACAATATATGGCAAGACAAGCAGCTAAATGTTCTCACGCTTCTGGTCCCCTGCTAGTCATCAGCCATTGAAGATATTGATTACAAAAGAGAATGATGCATATTGCTAGGAAACCTGACAGCAGCATTTGAACACGATTCAGTACTGAATAACATAGAGCTACTTGTCAAAGCAGAAAATGTTTCTGTCCACAAGGTCTTGACAATTATTATCTTTTTCATGAATTTTAAGAACAGCGAATAACTTAAAGCTCTGTCAGAAATACTCTGGTGATACAAAACACGTTTAAGGATGCCAGATGTTTCTGACCACAGCAGCTTTCAGATAACAGTAAGGATTGCTTAAAAAGCATTTTCAGACTTCATTAAGGCATATTAATTTGTCTTTTGTAAACCAACATAAAGAAAACTACTTAGAAATGGCCTTGTTTAATGTCCAGTGGGTGTTTAATCCAATTAATATTAGTCCCTGTCCTTTCCATAATGAAATGAGTTTTGCTTTCAATATAAGCAATAGCTTATTACTTCAGAAGGTTTTTAAATATCAATTTATTAACTGCCATTTACTCTTGCTGATATTCTGTTATCAGGAGATTTAAATAAAACAAACTGCTCTTTGCATTGTTTCACTCTCAGGCAAAAAAGAAAATATTCAAGACACAGAATGTGGCACTCAGAGCATTGTAGAACTACTTGACCCTGCTTATCATCTTAGCATTATTTCAGATACCATTAAATCAGGGAAAGGTTAGCAGGTTAACAATGCATCACCATTACTTCAGTTTTCAGTGAACAGAAAAATATTTTTCAACATCTAATGGAGCACTTTCTTTTTTATTTCCAAAATATATGGAATCCATGATCACTTTGACCATTGATTTTTTTACAGCATTAAAAACAAAAAGTGAAACTAACCTCAGCATCCTGATGTTTTTTCAAAACCTTAGAAAAGACCTTTATTTTTATTTCATGACAACTTTTTAAAAAAATAGCCTGGCATCAAACATGTTCTCATTAGACTCCTGAAGTAGGTAAGTTTTCCATGTTTTCTGGTTTACAAAACAGAGATGAGAGGAGAGAGGAAAATGTTATTTGTTGAACAGTCTTTCTGGGGTTTTGTGATGAATATTTATCCACCCAGAAATAGAGGGAAAAAAAAAAGGTAAGAAATAGTTAATTGTTTGAGAAATAGATATTGTGTTTCTCTTACTACAATGCAGTATTTAGAAAATAATTAATGGAGATAAAGGGAAAAAAAGAAGAAAAAAAAAAAAAGAGTTTTAGGAACCCAGCAAAAACTTCAAGTAATAGAAATGTTAAATAAATTAACACAGTAATTATGCAAGGTATTTACCTCAAGTCAGTGGCTTGATTCATTAGATCAGAATAGTCAATGACAACTTCACAACACAGTAGTCAGTTATCAATCTATTGATTGTGCGCATCGGTGATACAGAAGTTAATCTTTTTTCTCCCCTTTCCCTCAACATGCAACCAGAGCATGTCCCAGAGAAAAGTAGGTGATAAACAACATCAGAAACAATCTAGTATGTAGCTGGCTTATTCCTAATAACAAAGACATTTAATTTTCTGTGAAAACTAAGAATCTGGTACTTACTGGAAAATTTGTCTTTTTAATGAGTCACACATGATGGAGGAATTGGAGAAATTTATTCAGATATACCAAGTTCAAATATTTTGTGACCTTGTTATAGCAAGCCTGTACTTGCTTTCTTACTTGAAGAAATTTGTGGAAAGAATCTACAGTGGAGTCTCTTCAGAATAAAACTTACACTGAAAAGAGTGTTATACCTCATAATAAGGTATTGCCTTAACATCTCAGAGAGATAAGTTTGAAAAAGCTAATGAAACTTAACTACGTTTCCTACCAAAATTTCAAACACATAACAAGCTTTACTGCTTCAAATTTTCTTTCTAAAAATAGTTATTAGTTAGCAAGTGTTATAGGTTGGCAGAATAGGAAGCCATAAAACATATCTACCTCACATTAGTTATGTAATTTGTTCTTTTCATAGTGAAATTAATGTAAAATCTTTACTGGAGGTTCCGTATGTAAGTAATCTAAACATTAGTCTCAAAGATAATAAAAACTCTTGGTGTAGTTTATTTAGCTTCAGGAAAAAAACAGAAGTTTTGTGTTCAAAAGCAAAAATTAACTCCTTTAAAATAATATTGTATGCGTTTTTTCCCAAAGTTAACAGAGATAATTGCCTTATTTTAAGTTCAAAACTACAAAATGGACAATGTGCTCCTGAAATTTCAAGAATAAAAATCATGTGGCTTGCATCAAAAGAGCTTTACTTAATATTGCTATAAATAGTCAGGGAGGGTTTAAAAGCAGAATAGACATTGATAGATTCTTCATATGCTATGTTTTTCTTTTCTGATGTATCATTATTGTAAGAAAAACAATAGTATAGGTTGTCTGCCAAGATGAATTAATATGTAAAGAGCTAATTTAATAAAAGCTCCCAGTGGTTCAGGAATTAAATCAAAGAAAGGAATTTGTTCTACTTAAAAGTAAATTTATGAACATCACCTATTAGAATAAATGACATCCATCATTAACTTTAATATTGTGAGTGCAAAATAACTACCCATTGGAAAACAAGTCACTTTGAAACAGTAAGACTTGTTACAAATTTGAAATTTTGATAGGAAAAGTACTTAGACACCATAAATATGTTCTTGCAGTAGCCATATTAATAGTTCAAGGCAGACAAGTTCAAAACAGAGAACTGTTTTATTATGTCTGGATCTTTCTTGGTTATTGAAGACTATAAAGGGTAGGTTAATAAAAGCAATGTCTTCTAAGAAAACAGTGATGACACTAAAAATACTCATTTTAGCCTGACATGATTTTGTATGTTGTGTACATCAATGCTGTCTATTTATTCATCATCATATTATTAGTGCTTCTGTCTAAATATGTGGGGGGGGAGTGTTTATTATTAATTCATAACAAAAAAGGTATACTCTGAGGGTGCAGAGCAAAACAAGATTGAATCATTTAAACCTCCATAAATGGAAAACTCTGAAGAACCTAACATCTGTGTAAGCTGGTGTCTTCTGGTGTCTTCTGTGAAGACTTATTTGCAGGGCTGAAATTAGATGTCACAATATAGAAGTGTCCAAAAGGTTTTAATATTTACCCACTAAATCATGAAGTACATGACTAATGTTTTCCCCAAAATTTGCTGTGTTTCTGGGATCCATAATATCCATGGAAGGGTCCTTTTTGGCACATTAGTGTTTTCATTATTAAAAAGCATTTTTTCTGGCTGCTTTAGATTTAAATCAGCAAGACCTGTTGGACCTTTAACTGGGTTCTCCTTTAGCTGGTTATATAAGCAGACAACAACTCACATAGACAGTACTCATGACAGCACTCTGGGCTCAGAGAAGTCTAAATACGTCTATAGCTTGATCCCCCAAGACATGACCATGTCATCCTGTCCATGAACAAGCACTGGAGTCCTTCAGTGATACGGAAAGAAGAACATACTGCATGTATTTAACTTGCAGTGCAAAGTTTTGAGGGGTGGGGGATGCAGGCTACAGGGGTGGCTTATGTGAAAAGCTTCCCCCATGTCTGACAGTGTTAGCTAGGAAAACATATAACCACACAAAGGCGATCACATGTGGTTCTTTATTTGAGCGAGCGTGACACAGGGGTATGAAATGCCCATATCTTGTGCCCAAGAATACAGAATCGATTTGTGATTTTATAGTTTTAAATTATACATATGTTAACTAACCTCCACCCCTAGACACCGGTTATCCTATTTCCTAGTTACAATCTTAAATCATCCCTATGTTTTACCCTGAGTTATACTTGATTTGGTTAAAACAAAGCTTCCCAATTTTCTCCTGGGCTGGAGTCACACTTGATTCAATTAAAACAGGAGTATGAAGCTGGTTGCAGAAGCTGATGTTCGTTCTAAGGCCAGATTGAGTCAAGTTCAAATTGTACATCTTCTACCTTCCCCCAGCCAACTACTCGCAGTTAGCTTATACAGAAGTTATTTTTTAACACTCCACTATCAACAGAGCCAGCGTCAGTTGACTCCAAATGGGCATGCCACTGGCCAAGGCTGAGCCCATCAGTGCTTCTGGGATAACAGATTCAGAAGAGGGAAAAAGGTACTGCTCAAGATGAAATTGCAGCTGGAGAGAAGAGTGTGAACATAGAGAGAGGAGAAGCTCTGCAAACACCAAGGTCAGGAAGAGATAGGGAGGAGGTGTTCTGGATACTGAAGCAGTGATTCCTCTGCAATCCCTGGTGCAGATTACAGAATCACAGAATCACTAAATTGGATTAGTGACCTTTGGGATCACTGAGTCCAACCCAGCCCTAACACCTCAACTAAACCATAGCACTGAGTGCCACATCCAGTCTTTTTTAAACACATCCAGGAATGGTGACTCCACACCTCCCCGGGTAGATAATTCCAGTATTTTATCACCCTTTCAGTAAAAAAAAAATTTCCTCATATCCAACCTACATTTCCCTTGGCACAGCTTAAGACTCTGTCCTCTCATTCTGCCAGTTGCTGCCTGGAGAAAGAGACCAACCCCACCTGACTCCAGCCACCTTTCAGGGAGTTGTAGAGAG
>VXBR01004727.1:975288-1014017 GCA_013400215.1 Cisticola juncidis
TTTTTGTAGATAAATTCCTTCAGATTAAAGAGCAAAAATAAAACAAATAGCACTTTGTCTTTGAATATAATGTGCTCTAGCTACATAGCATTTAGTAGTAACAGTAGTTTTAGAAGTAGAAATTGTATTCAGGTGTGAAAGTGTGTACTGGTTAAGTCTTCATTTGCATTTAAGGACATGAAAATTTTCTAGACCACAAGTAAAAAGTGTGTGTATAAATGTAAGTCAAAGCCTAAACAGTGAATATATTAAAGATCTTGGAAACTTAAGCAACAGCCAGAATTTTTTATATGAAACCACTAATTTTTAAACTGGATGTTACAAAAAAATAATGTGTTTGCCATTAATGGCTTAGGTTCTCTTAATTCCAAATTTGTGACAAGGAGCACTAAGATAACGGTGCTTTTATTTTTTCTCATATATCAAATTGATGGCAGTATTCTTGCCTAAATAGTCCAAAAATATCCAGGTATCAAATTACTAATAACAATATTTATGTTTTGTAAAAACTATCTCTATCTACCATTATAGGAATCACTTAATATACATTGATCTAAAATTCTAATGCAACCCTGTCTCCATGAAAAAGGAACATGAGAATTACTTCATATTTCTTGAGATAATATGATAATTAGAATAGAATAGAATAGAATAGAATAGAATACAATACAATACAATACAATACAATAAATATTTAGAAATATATGAAGTACATTTTTGGCAGTCATGAAATTTAAAAGCAATAATTAAAATTCATAATCAAAATTAGTCTCACATTTCTCCTTTCACTTGCCTGTAAGTGTGATCATTGGGAAAAAAAATGGTGTGCAATTTTTAATACCAATACATCTGGGAAATCAAAATTTCCATTTATAAGAAAATTATTCGATTTTACTTGAATTCTATTTGGATAAACTGTAACTCAGAATCTTTCTGCAGAACAAGTTGATAAATTATTTAAACCTAAATTCCTGTTGTTTGAACATCTTTTTAAGGATAAAAATCAACATTCTTAGTGAGTACTTTTCTTTCTGATAAGAAGCAAAAATATAAAAAAGAGAAAATATACATAGATGCCCATTATTCTTCAGAGAACGGCTCTTAAGAGAAATGCACCCTGAGAACTCTTGACTTGTGTGTATTTATATAGGTTGCTTTTATATTCTTTTGAAATTGTTGAAGTTTATCCTCTGAAGTCTTACTTTGATTTGTCGTCTTTTGGTTTATGGTTCCCTCTGCAATAAAAATTCACGGTAAATTTTTTAAAAAACGGAGTTAGGTTCAGAAGGTTAGAAATCCTTTCTATATTTGTCTTATAACCAGGAGCTCAGTTTTATTCCTTGTCACAACTCTGCAGAGTGTTGGTCTGTTTACACCAGAAGACACTTGTTTTTAGCAACCTCCTCCCATGGGTTTGTCAGTCTCTCATATTCAGTGTTTTAGAAGAAGGAGGTTTTCATTTACTGGAAAAGCTTTTTATAGTATAAGATAATTCAGTTTTTATTAAAAATACAATGCATTCAAACACATTAGAATATTGTATCTCCCAAAGAGACAGTAAGCGCATTCTGTGGTGTTCTGACACTGCTAAGTGGTATTACAGTGCAACCATTGAACTACTAGTTTGCAATCCAGATGAGCATTTTACCAAGATGAGTGGTGCTGTTGACACACCAGAGGGAGAGGATGCCATCCAGAGGGACCTGGACAAGCTCAAGAAATAGCCAATGAAGCTTAACATGACCAAGTTCCTAGTGCTCCACCTGGATGAGGACAGCCCCTGTTACCAACCCAAGCTGGGGGATAAACAGATCAAGAGCAGTCCTTCTGAGAAGGACTTGGGGGTGCTGGTCAGTGAGGGGTTGGACAGGAGGGGGTGATGTGCACTTGGAGTCCAGAGAGCCAACTGCATCCTGGGCTGCATCCAAAGCAGCGTGGCCAGCAGAGTGATGGAGGGGAGTCTGTCCCTCTGCTCTGCTCTGGTGAGAACCCACTGCAGGGCTGCATCCAGCTCTGGGGCCCAGCACAGGAAAGAAGAGATGATCTGTGGAAGAAGATCTGTGGAAGAAGAGATGAGAGGTGGAGTGGGAGGTGTGGTGGATCTTGTGGAGCTTGTGAATTGAGATATCTTAACCTTGGCTGGGTACAGGCTGTGGTATAGAACAACTGCAGATATGAAAAAGAACTAGGAAAAGAACTGCATATGTAACTATCCAGATCTTTAAAACTACATAATTTTGTAAAGGCTGCCAAATAATGTGAACAATACAATGGCCATCTGTAGTTTGGGGGAATATTCTTGTGACTGTTTAGGGCTGTGGCTTGTTTTGAGCTGTAACAAGTATATAACACTGTACTGTGAGAATATCTGACTTCAATGACTTCAGTGACTTCAATAGCTTCAACTCCTTTTTACCCTGACTTCAGCTTTGACTTCAATAAACTTTAACTTCAGCTCCAATTCCGACCTATTTTTGCTCAAGCTTTGACTTAATGCCCTGTTTGGATTGCTTTTGCACCCTCTCTTCTCTCAGTTGCGCAGCAGACATGGACTTGTTGAGCAAGTCCAGAGATGACCACCAAGATTATCTCCTCTTGTAGGAGAAAAGGTTGAGAGAATGGGTTTTATTCAGCTTGGACAAGAATAGGCTTTGGGTGACATCACCACAGCCTTCCAGTACCTGGAAGGAGTACACAAGGAAGAAAAGAAGGACTTCTTAGAGGAGCATTTAGTGACAGAGCAAATCAAATGGAACATAGTTCAAATCCAGGGAATGGATTTGAACTAAAAATCAGCAAGTTTGGATTGGATATTAAGAGGAAGTTCTTCACTGTGAGGGTGGTGAGGCACTGGAACAGGCTGCCCAGAGAAACTGTGGCTGTCCTATCCCTAGGGGTATTAAGAGCCAAGCTGGAAGGACATGTGAGAAATCTACAGAAAGTTGTCCCTGCCCATGGCAGGGGGGTTGGAACTAAATGATCTTTAAGGTATTTTCCAACCTGAGCCATTCTTTGATTCTATAATTCCATGATAAACACACTGCTGTAATGTTTTCAGGCATATTATCCAGAGGTTATCTGTAAAATATAATTTTTATATTTCTGATCACTATTTCTGATGGTTATATTATCACCAGTAGTATGAGGAAAAAATAGCTAAGTTCTCCATTTTACTATTTCTTCTCAGTTCCATATTACTGATTCTACATATTTTCTTCCTCTATTACATCAGTTTGTTTGATAGTGTAATTAACCTAGAAGTAAAGGTGATTTAAGGCATTCCAGGTAGATGTGGTGGGATGCTCAGCTCACTGCATACAAATAGGGTCAAGAAGGGCTTGTGTCTTTGGCTGCTTTTTCTCCTACAGTTCCTCTACTACATCAGCAGACAAATTCATTTTACCTGCAGGCAATTGATTTGGCATTGGTTTATAGCATATGTTTATCTATAAACACAGGCAGAATATACCAAATGCTACAGGAAAACAACCTACCAAGTCAAATCAATTTGCTCTGGATAATGCTTCCCTGTTTCTGTTACAGTTCTTCTACAGGCTATATGTCAATAGAGGTTGTGTGGCACAGGAACTGTGCAGGTAGGATGGCTCATGTGGACTACCCCTATCCCAGTCCCCAACATTATGTTTTGCACACATAAACTGCCTGGGCAATAAAAATTGCAGTGAATATTTCTTCTTAGGTATTCTTTTCCTTCTACTTATTTTTTGCTTATTGTTACTGGTTATTTTACTGAGCACTTTTCTAACATGCTTTTCTACTAGCATGGCTTTTCCCTAAAAATAAGAGTGCCTTCGACCTCTGAATTAGTTCATGGGGATTAAATAAAATCACTGAAATGTTTAAATTTGTAAATTCTTGCTTATATGTTCTGGAGTGTGAATATTTTATTAACTAAGCCCCTAAAGGTATTATTATATTTTTTCCTTCACACATTGTTACTCTCCACTGATGAAAGAGTAATTTTATATACATTTAATAGGAAACAAAAGACCATTTTCACGAGGAATTAATCATTGAAACTCAACAGACTGTATGGAAAAATGCAGGAGATTTTAGTGGTTTTGGTCAGTGACTTTACTGCAGTTAAGAGTTATGCAATGGGAAGATAAACTTATCTACAAGATATTTTATAATAACACATATTTGTTTTAAATTTCTGACTGTTCAATTCTTACTTCCACTCTTAGAAGTGTGAATACTAATGATAACAGAACAGAGGAAAGTTCAAAACAGAACCAGTATTTTAAATCACAAAATTACTGTTTTAAGGTGTGCTTAAAGAGGGCCAAGACAAAGATGATACACAGACTATTCTCCTAAAATTATCTAATAGGAAATTTTCTGTCTCTGCATTCTAATCAAAGAACCAAAACCAACAAAAGTGAAAAAGTTTGAATTTCCTTAAGGAAAATTTCTGATTATTTATGCTCATGAGGAAGTATCTTAAATGAAAGTTACATTGAAAATTGGAACAGAATTAGACTTGATTTTAATAGCATTTAACCTATATGTTTAATTTAAACTTATACATTTATTACTAACTTAAGTTGCTTATCCACTGTAATTTCTTTATCTTCATACATCTTTTTTTCAAATCTAATTTGAAGATTTTTTTCCCAACTCTTAATATAATTTTTTTGATTTTTTTTATTCAGCTGGAGATGCAGCACTCTAAGTTTTTTATGATTGCTCCAGTGCATAATATAATATCTCTGATTTTATAGAAAAAGAAGTCCAGTAAACCTCAATATTATGAATCCACAGCACCTTCTTTATTGAGTTAATCAAGGTTCTTTCTTAGCCAATTCATTTTGGGTTTTGAGCTCCTAGCTTTACAAATATCATTTGAACACAATCAACCAATGACTAGACAGTACAAGATTTCTCAATGTGACTAGGTCTTCCATAAAATTTACAACCACCTCATCTAAAATATTGAGTACTTTCTAAAATAAGTTTAAAAGTCTTTTAGCTTAATTCTGTGACAGTTTGACTACCTCATTAAGTAATATCTGGAATACAGTCAGTGCTATTATTTGGTTCCTAATTGATAGCTAAGAATGCCAAGACTTTAATTATAGCATAGTATCACCAGTATTTACCTCTCGTAACATTTCCACTGTTTTCAACAGATACGAATCTGATCATATCTAAATGATTCCTTTGACTTTATGGTGAAATCTTTAGGACTGTAACATTTCATAATATTTTATTTTCCTAAACTAGTTTGGATCCAAATGTGTGCTATTGTAGTCCTTTTCTCATATCAGAAATCATGTCAATAATTCTATTATACATGGCTAACCCAAATTTTTTCTTCCTTTGCTATTCTTTTAGTAGTTCACAGTTTTGCTACACTGCTATGGTTCTGTTATCTCCAAAATTTCTACATTTTCTTGCCTCTGCAACTTGATTTCAATGTGAAACTTCATAGTTATTCCAAAATAAACTCTTAGCTCAAGTGGTAAAACACTCACTCAGCATGTGAGAGGAAGTGGAATTGATACCAGCATTCTCTGTGTTTTTTTGACCCTGAGACTAGCTCGGCTGGTTAGAATGTGGAGCTAAAAATGCCAGTGTCATGGGTTTGGTCCCCATATAGGCCATTGACATAAGAGTTGGACTTGCTGATCCTTGTGATTCCCCTACAATGACAGTTATTTTGTTATTTTTTTAATTAAACTTGAAAAAAATTGTTAATTAAATTCATCGTGTCTGTAAATTTATTCACAAATCAGTGTGGGATTTTTTTTTTTTTATTGCTGTCCTCCCTTTCTAGAAGCTTTTATGTCTTTTTTTCCCCCCCCTTTTTTTTTTTTTTTCTGCTAATAAGGAAAAACATTTGTTCCTCTCATCAAACATTTTACACTGAAAGTGATATTATTCTGTACATATCATAGAGTTTCTATAAGGTGCAAAAATAATGCAAAATACTAATCCAAAGTAATAGAAATTACATAATTCAAAAAAAATGGGAGGGCAAAGATTGATTCTTTTGTTACAGAAGAGTTAAAAGTTGTGTTCTCAAAATAAAAAAAAACCCACAAAGACTGCTCTGCTTACATTTACATCTTTCTGTCTTTAGATGTCTGCTTTCAGGTACCTTTCACTTAATTATGTGCTTGAGTAAGTCACAGAACACTTTAAATAAAAACAAATGTGCCATTATTATTAAAATAATCTGCAGGAAGAAAGTATTGGAAGTCAGGCTTCTTTAACTTTCTTATTCTAAATATTAGACTAGCTTAAATTCTTCTAAAATTCTATCCAAAATGACTGAATATATGTAAGTTGAACAGGACTGTGCTCTGAATATAAAACAGAAGCCATTTAAGAACATTACATTATCACTTGCTTTCCTGTGACATTTCAAAAAGAATTTATTTATTTTCCAGGAACCATCTATTTTCAAGGACACTTTTTTTCTTGCCTGGTGTTTTTTAATTGGCTTTCACTTCACATATTTTTCTTTTTATTCCGTTCGGATTTCTACAGAAACATTTCTCTGTTGAAAGCATGAAATATTTTTATTCATATTAACAGCAAGTTTTGTCTTCAACTTTTGTGTCTGGTGTTCTTGTGGATACAAAATGTGACAGAAGAAATGAGAAATTATCTCAGTTCTGCTACTACAACTGTTTGGTCTAAGAAGTGTAGAGGAAGCCTATCAAAAAAAGATAAGAGTTTGGAATACATATTTTGGGATGAAAAAACAAATTAGGAGACTAGAGGGAGGACATAGGACTGGCATAAAAAGGAGACAAACACTGAAATTCAGCCTTCACACCAGGACTGCAAAGCAAATATGGAATTTACTGTAAAGCAAATATTTGGAGGGGTTAAAGGCCTCATGATAGGTTAAAGCCCAAAATTGTAGCAGAATTAGGCTAGGGATGATGTGGTTGTTATTATGTGACAGCACATGAAGTGCTGTTTTGGGGACTGATCAATACATATTCCTAAAGGTTCTGGGATATTCTAAGGAGTCTCGATGGCTTATATTTTTCCACTTTGCTGAATATCCATTGAAAGTAATTGATAAACCTCTTTCAAGTATGATATAAGCAGAATAAATCTATTAAGTATCATGCTAATTATATCAATAAACCCATCAGCTTCTCACTCCTGGATTCCAAAGTCAGAGATAGAGGGGTTTGAAGTGCAGAATTAAAACACAGCAGAAATTGCTCTGAGCCTAGGCTAGAAAAATAAGTAGTTTTTGGCCTTGATCCTGAGGTCTCTGCATAAAATTTCTGCTTTAAGGAACAATGTCAAGTGCTTTCTTCTCAGCACAGAGTTTAAATGCTTTTAAAATAATATATATGGTGGGCCATGATCTGCCTTCCACTCTGATTTAAGGCAAATAACAGTGGTGCATTATTTCCATGACACTATGGAACTGAAGAAATTTCATCATTTCCTTGTATTACTTAGTTTCCTTCATCTTTTCCTGCACCAAAGATGCTGTCAAGCATCTTCACTGAATGCATAGAATAATTAATATTTTCAGAGCAAGAGGTTTATTCTTCAGGTCTATTATAAGACCAGAGAAAGAATAAAATTTTTTCTAGACAATATATTGTTTCAGGTTTCTACTCAAGGCATAAATATTTTAGTTCTGTGCAAATCTATTTAAAATTATGTTTCAATTTACTAATCTTGTAAAAACTGATTTTAGTTTAAAGTAGTGGAGTATGTAGGGCCACCAAATTCTTCCACGCTTGGTCCACAAAAGACTTTCGGGCAGTTCACAAAGAGATGGTTCAGGAAACAATGTCCTTTCCAAAAGAGGATGTGAAAAGAATTTAGTGAAGAGTCAACTTTCTTTCAGAAGCGACTTATCAAATTCAAGGGGAATAAGATTCCATGAAGCACATTTGTGTCATGTGGAGGATATTGCCACCCTTCACATAACAAAAAGAATCAACCACCACAGACCAAGAAAATCGGGGAACAGGGACTCCAGGCTGCTGGCTGCTCCTCAACAATTGAACAGGAAGTACAAGAGGACCAGAACAGTATTAACACAATCAGAGGGCCTGTAATGTGATATCTGTGAATCTTTGCTGCACAAATCACAAAGAAAAAAAATTGGAACAGCCACTAGTTGTAAAACACTGTGAAGTGGTTCCACTGTCTATACTCTATCCTTTAAATGACTTAATCCAGAAAGTCTGGTTACTCTCAGAGAAAATTCTTAAATCTAATCAAGAGTATAATAGAAAAGGATGAATGCTCACAGGTCTCATAGGTCTCACAAGGTCTTGTTATTTCTTCATTACACATCAGATGCAAAATCTGCTTTTTAACACAGAACAGATGAAAAAATATCTTACCGTCTTCCTTGGTACCATGAAGAGAAAACATAAGTATACCAACCTTCCTGCATGACACATTTAATTTTTGATTCCAGCATGATCTCAGAAGTTAAATTTAGGATAATAACATTATTCTCTAGCAGATATCTTGGGCTTCTGAGTATTCTTGAATTAGAAATGCTACTCAGCTGATATATTTTTCTAAAAGGAATCATTCTTCAATTTTTTTTGCAAGCAAGCCGTGACATCGGCCTTCCAGTATTAGCATGAATGGCAATCAGATCGTGTCCTATGAAAAATGGTCTTATTTCACATTGACATAATTAAACAACAGAGTAACTCAGACAGTTACATGGACTCTGACTGCTCACCTTTAGTGAATCACTTGTGCATGGAGTGTCAGGGAGCAGACAAACTTCCCTGCAAGGAGCACAAAGGAGCACAAACCCCGAGGTGAGGAGGCTCCCAGAGCAGACCATGCTCTCATGAGCTGATGCAGTCTCACGGAGTCTGACAGTCGTGGGCACCACTAGGAGCTGGCAAAGGTGTATATCAACAGCAGTAGGAAAGGAAAGCAACAAACAAGGTCCAAAGGCCATCTTGCTAAAGGGGAAAGGTGCAAGCAGAAGTAAAATGAGACAGAACTTCTGTCCAGATGGAGTCCAGATCTAGTCAGAAAGAAAACCCCTGCAGAACACCACAACTACTTCACAACCTTAGCCAGGACAGAAATATCCTACCTTAGCTTAAATTGAGCTCCGGGCCCATGAAAAGAATGTGAAAGCCCTCAGGTGAGGCTAGTCAGGGACATAAAGATCCTCAGGACCCTGACACACAGATGCTTTGCTTCACAATCAGTTTAAATTTGAAAGATCTGGGGTACGCAATTACCACTGTCATTTCTTAGTAATGTCTCAATGCTTAAACCCTTTTGAGAAGCTGTGAAATATATTTCACTTCTCAGATCTTTCAGAATCAATTATACTTCTTGAAAGGCTGCTCAGGAAATAAAAAAATCAAAAATTGAGTGAACAAGAACAAATTTGTGAAACATGTCTAGTCAATTAATACCCAAGCCAAGATTATGATATTGCTTAATTACTGATGTTGTATCATGATTAAAAATGTAGAGAGAAAGTTTATGGAAAAACAGTAAGACATTAGAAGGAAACTGTACATCTATGTCTACAATCAAAAAGATCAAGGTTCAGATATGAGATCTTTATATTTCCGTTAGCTTAATGAAGTGTGTTATTGCTTTCTTGAGTGGCAGAACAATTTCTATTTGCATAGCCTCTTCTTTATAGCAGCAATTTGGATACAATACCTGTAACTGCCATGATAAAATGAACCAGAGCAAGTCAAATCCTTCTACTCCAAGCTGCAACACAATTCATTTCAGGGATTTGTTAGCAATATCTATAAGCAATTGTAAGAAAAACCCAAATCTCCTTACCCAAGGCAAAATGTTGATCAGATTACCTACTGAAACTTCTTTCTAGGGAATGCTAATTGTGCTCCATGATACTTTTCTCTTAGTGCTTGTTCCAGATTTTGGGCACTAAGGGTGCCTCCTCAAAATTTTATGTAAAGAGCAAAGAAATGATGGTGCAAGGTAGAGTTGTAGCTGACTTGTGGTTTTGTGATCTCAGAAGTAAGTAGGTTGCTTGGGAAATCTGGATAGTCTGGGAATTCTGCTGGAGATATTGACAAGCAAGTATCAAAGCAAGGAAGTGAGAAGAATGGGGAGAGGACAGGTCCTGTCATCAGTTTTTTCTGTCTCATTAAGATCAACACTCTTACTGTAACAATCTGATGTTTCTGGTAGAATGTATTTGAATGGATTTAAGTAGATTATTAAAGCACTCCAAGAAATCTGGGTTAGGGAATTATCTGTCATTAGTTTGCCTGAAAACATAAACTGGAGTTGTTGGAAGGACTGTAATTGCTAGTCACCCCTCTAGACTTTCTAAAGAGACTAGACTTATGAAAGTTCTGGAGCTATCTCAAGTATAAGTCAGAGAAAACAGTGTAGAATTCTAATCTATAGGGCTGTGTATAGTTTTATTCAAGGATAGTATATTTACTGTGAAACCAATGTATACATTCCCTTCAGAAGTGAGTAAATCATAATTTGAACGTTTCCCCAACTGTAGTTAATATCACCAGAACTCATGGTGTGATTAACGCTCCTAAAATGTCTTATTTCAGAATTTGAAGCATTCAATGCATGCATTTGGATCAACAAAAGCTTTGAAAATGTTGGTAACAGAAGAACCAGGGATTATAACTAGTGTAAGAATGTAGTTTGTGGGCCTCTACATTGTTGAGTTAGAGCACAGCATTGAGGAAGATTTAAGAGACAAGGTGGTGTAGATTAAAAACACTCTTCTTTGTTGAAAAAAAATTGGCATCATGCAGATTTAGCACTGTATCTGATGGACAAAAATGGAATGGTAGCTTTGAGAAATGTTATTGGTACAAAATTGTGAAGCTACGTGCTTGAGACAGGTTGCCTAAATTCCTACATAGATCTGTCATAGCTAGGAATGCAAAATTTACTGGGGAAAAGCCCAAAGAGGTTTACCTGAAGACTGAAGATTTTTCTGAACAATTTATGTAATCTTTGAGGAAACTCCATTATGTCAGCTCCTAAGATCAGAAGTTGCTTTTACATCTTGGTCAGGAGAAGCTTCATGGAGAGGATGAATGACTGTATTTATTTTGTCCAGGCACCTGTGAGATGGTCTTCATACCAGGCTGGGAAGAAAAGGGTATGATGAGTTAATAATGTATTTTTCACTTAAGAAAAATTTCATTGTAATCTCAACTAATCTTATTGGACTTATGTTTATCCTTTCCAACACATTCAATTGTTGTTTAAAGGATTCCTATTTCTGAATACTGTTATATCCATAAACATTCATTCCTGTGTAGAGGCCAGATAAATTCTATTCTTCCACTGCAGACTGTACAGGTTGGTTGCACAAACTAACTCTTCGTAATGCAAAATTACATTTTCATTGCTATTCCAAAATATGGAGTGACATTTTTTCTTGTGCAGTGAAACAGAATAACTTAAAGTTTCTGTTTAAGCCCTATACAAAACATAATGCAGTTAGACACCTTAAAAGGAAATGCTATAAATAATGATATTTTCACAATCTAAATCTCTGAAGAGTACTATTAAATATCACCAAAAGCTCAGCTGAGATTCATCATTCCTTTTAATTGGTGCATTCTTAACTGAACTTTTAGAAATTAAATTTAGAGAAATTATCAACATTTTTATTTTGGCTTTAATTCATTGAACTAAATGGAGGAACACATTCTTAACATGGTTTTAAAAATAAAATAACCAAATAAAATATTGAATTATTATTAATAATGTTAACAATATCATCATTATCATCATCATTATCACAAAACATCCCCCCAAAACCAAATCATCAAAAAAAAAAAAAAAAAACCCACAAAAAAGTGTCTTGGACATGAAATAATTTTGAAATACTTGGTAAAAAATGTTATATTAAATGTGTTGTTTGATATATCATGGTCTAATGTTCTTGTGAAAAGATTATAATAAGGCAATAGAATCTAAAATATATATATGTACAAGACTTAAGAGATGCTGAACAAATTACTTTGCATCTGGTGTTTCAATTACTTCTGCTGCAAAATAGAGATTATGAAGATAATCATCTCATTTGCAACCAGTGTGAGACCTGCAAGTAAAGAACAATACAAAAACGCTAAGTATTACTGTCAACATCAATGGCAATTAGATTTGATCTCAAGAAATGTAAATTAGGAGCAGCTTTTCTGATTTTATTGGAATTATACTAGTTTGTAGTTATCTGCATCTAGAAAAGGCTGAATAAGAAGCTGTGGAGATTGAAATGCACCGAGAAATGGGTTCATTATTAAATACAGACAAACAAATGCTTCACAAATTACCTGCAACACTCACAATAGAGTGTCCTGCTAATACCTCTCTTAGTCTCTCTTCCTGTGAAATCCACTAGATCTAGAAGCACACATGAAAAGATTGAAGATACCTAATCTGGTGTGTATGTGTTTTTTTGATTTCGAGTAAAATTAAGAGAATGTAAGAATTACAAAAGGAACTCCAAATGGAAAGAAACAGGACTTAGAAAGATCACAAACACTAAATTTTTTTCTTGATCTTCCTTTAGCTCAGATTTGAGGTTCATTGATTTATATAATATATTAAGTAAGCTGGTTTTGCTACAGTCTATGATACTTTATTTTTTTTAAGTATGAATGTAAAATTAAAATAATATAAAACTGAAATTGCTATAAGCATTGCTCTGGAAATAGTGGTGCAAATTTACTTTCTGGAATTTCAAAGTATTGAATAGATTCCTTTTTTTGTTGTTGTTTTAAAGATACTTTTAGATTAGTTCAACTAGAAAAGTTCACATGTAGTTATCTTACTTATAACATGAGCCTTACTATATGAGCCAGAAATAAAATATTACTGCTGTTCCAATAAAGTCTTTCTTTATATCTGAGAGCACCATAGACAGATGGTCAGGAAGCTCTCTAGTATATGGCTCACTTACAAAAGTAATTTTTTATTCAGGGGTAAGAAGTTCTGTTGTTCTTTCTAGGTTTTCTAACAGATTTTGAGCAACTTTTGAGTAATTTTTTGACTTGATAAACTCATTTGGACAAAGCCATGCTCCACCTGACATTAGGTCTGTTCTTTTTAACAAAGAGCCTTTAATATGACACTGAGGAGAAAACAGTATTTTCATAGCAATTTGTGCTAACCTTTCAAAAAGACCTTGCTTGGTGCTGGTGTTCACAAATAATAGTAATCATGTCATGTCTTTAAACAGATTACTTGAAAATTTCCAGCTATAGAAAGTATTAAAGTCAGCAACACAGATAAACAATTTTGTATTTCAGACGGGGGACAGTACTGACATCAGTCCAGTGATCAGTACATACCATGTTTATAAACACATGCAAAACCCCCTAAACAGACAGAGAACTATGATCCTACTGAAAAAGTATGTTTACAAGAGCTACATGAAAACTCAGGAATGAGCTCAAAATTTGCCTCAAGAATACCTCAACTGCAAGTAATTTAGAGAACAATTTTCATTAATTCAATCAATAGCCATTTTACCCCTGAGTCTGCAAACAGGAATTTAGATCCATCTAATTAAAATAGATTGTTACCTATGACATACAATGTGCCACAGAGCTTCAGTACAAGACTTTTAGGCTGAGGTTTTGTTGAGTAAATTACTCCATACTTTCCCCTTTTGACATCAAAGCTTTTCCATTGAAATGATTACGAAGACTTTTGAGATGAAGAATACTGTTTGTTTTCCATTCAGTAAGGAAAATAGTTTTTCTTTTCTCAGGAGGTGTTTTTGGGTTTTGTTTTGGTGGTTTTGTTTGTTTATTTTAAAAATACAATACAAAAGTAGCTTTAGAAGTTAATAAGCTGTGTAGGGCTAAAGTGAGCCGGTATAATTATAGCTTTACTGATGATTAAGTCAAACTGCTTTGAAGAAAATCCTTGTGTGCAGTTTTATTTTCTTTGGTGATATAAAAAATGAACCCTTCAAATTCTATTTAGATGTAAATACTAGCAATAAGATAATACCAAACACTAGCAAAATGTTCTAATCATTGCTAGTAAGAATTAGACACATTCATTAAGAGACTATTCCCCTTATACCTTTTCATATTTATGCTTCACCAAACAGACAAATACATTCTGGTTTGGTTTTGCTTGTTTGTTTGAGCACAATTATGTTTGGAAAATTTTTGTAAGATTTCAGTGTGTGTTCTAACAGTCCACATAGCTCTGTGGGCAGAGGTTGTGACCTTAATAAACATGCTAACTAAGGCCACTTTAAAGATATCCCCTAAACAGTAACTGCCCTGGGTGATTACAGAGCTATTTCAGATCAGATTGCTGTGGCATCCAGGATTATAAACTCTGTTGTAGTCACTGGTATATAATCTTGATTCACATTAGATCTACTTTTCTTTTTTGAAATATTTAAACCTGTTGCAGATTAAGTCACTAAACCCTAAATTCATTTAGATAACGATTGCAGATGTATTGAGGTCTCTAAAATGCTCCATGTTATTTCAATATTGGTTGTTTTACCATTTCACAGAGACTTTATGCCAGATTCACTTCTTTATGGATTCAGATGCTTTTTCATGCCTTGGAAACCAATGATAGTTTAATCCCATTAATCTTGAATCTGCTTGTTTTAGGCTCCTTGCATAAACTAAACTTCATTCAGTGAAAAAGCCCCAAAAATAGAAACTAGTTTAACCAGTCTAACTCCTCCTAATCAAAGCAAGGTCGCCTTGGTCTTATTGCTCAGGTCTACATCCTGTTGAATTTTTAGTATCCCCAGTAGTGGACACTTCACAATGTCTTTATGTAACCTCTTCCTGTCCCTAACCACCCTCCCAGTAGAAAATGTTTTCTTATTTTTAAATCAAATTTCTCGTGTTGCAGTTTGTACCCTTAGTCTCTTAACTGCTTGCTGGGCACTGCTCTAAAGAGTTCTTTCTACTTTGGACAATCAGGCATTTTTATGGGTTGTTCAGATGCCCCTGACCCTGCTCCTCTCCAGCCTGAAAAACTGCGGTTCTCTCAACATTTCCTTGTATGCCAGGTGATCCAGTCCCTTTATCACCTTTGTGACTCTTTGTTGAACTTGCTCCAGTATGTGTCCATCTGTCTAGTACTGGGGAGGCCAAAGCAGGACCCAGCACTCCAGATGTGTCTCAGCAGGGCTGAGCAGGAGAGAAGGATCGCCTCCCTCCACCTGCTGACTGTGCTTTTCCCTATGTAGCCACAAGTAATGTTAGTTTATGTTGTCACAAGAGGCACATTGCTGGCTCATGTTCAACTTCTTGTCCACCAGAACAGTGAAGCAAATCTGTTTGAGTGTGTCCCCAGCATGTACTGGCATATGGGATTATTCATTCCTAGGAATGATACTTTGCATTGCGTGCCGAAAACCTTGATGAAGTTCCTGTTGGTGTATTTCTGCAGTTTGTCGATGTCCTTCTGAATGACAGCTCAACCATCTGGTCTCTGAAGCAGTCCTCTAAGTTTGATAGTGTCTGCAGACTAAGGGTGCACTTCTGCCACATTGCTGAGGTCATTCCTGACTGTTTTAAGCAATATTGGACCCCATATCAGCCTCTCAGAGCACCACTGCTGACTGTCCACCAGCTGGACTTGATGACACCAGTTACTGAAATTTAGACAGTTTTCAGTACACTTTGTTGACTAATTTTGTGGTCTATTTTTAATCATTTGTTTCTAGGAAGATACTACAGGAGTTAGTACTGAAAACCTTACTAAAGACAGAATAAACAATAACCCCTGCTCGTCCTTCATCCTCCAAACCAGACATTCCATTAGAGCAGGCCATCAGATTGGTTAGGTTTTTGTTCCTCTTCAAAGATCCATGTTGACTATTGCCTATTACCTTCTTGTTTCAAATAAATTCCCATGTGTAAGTATTTTTTAAGATTATTTGCTCCATCACCTTCTCAGAGACTGAAGGCTTACCAGACTGAGTGCCCTAAGTAACAGCTAACAAAAAAAGCCACTTAAGCAAAGCGTGAAAACCACACTTTTTGGAGTTGTCTAGAATTCATCACATCATCACATCACATCACATCACATCATACTACATCAAATCTGTTGTTGGGCTTAACTAGGTTTGAAGATGCTCAGGAAATGAAATATGATAACAGTTTTAAAAACATTAAACTAGGCATTTTAAAACCAAACTTTATTCATATTTTATTGTTTAAACCTGAATCATTTGCGTTTGTGTTATATGTTGTTATGTGTTCAAGATCAATCCTCACTGTTGCATCTCTGTTGAGCTCAAGTCCTGCACAATTTAATGCTGAAATACTCATACTTGGATGATACAAATTAATGCAGCCCTGGTATGAAAAAGTTAGAAAAAGTTAGTTAGAAAAAGTTCATCTTAATTCAAGATACTAATTTATTTGGGTTTTATTATAATAATTACAATGCTAGTTCTGAAATTGGTCTATTTTAGAATTTGCTAAAGTTTCCTAGGTATTTAGATAAACACTTAGTCTTTTCTCTTATATAATCCTACTAATAATGAAATGTTAAGATGAAGAATAGCAAAATCTATACTTTACAAAAAACATAAAGGAGTTTTTTTGTTTGTTTTTTTTGATAGAAATTTCTACTTGATCAAGTAATTATCATGAATGGAAAAATAAGAGAAAATGAAAGAAAAACAAATAAACAAACCCCTTTAGAAAACAATGGTTAACAACACTCAGGAAACTATATATTATTGAGGTTAAATTTCCCACAATTTTAGTTGAATTTTAGTCCATGCAATATGAATTGTCTCCACGCTTAGTAAATCTTCTTATAAGTCATGAAGTGCACACCTACTTTGACATAATTTGAGTTTAAGAATCCCCTAGTCATGCAGTCCATCCTGATGGCACATGCAAAAAAACAAACAAACAAAAAAATAGGCAACCATAGCAAAGGCATCCCTAATGGTGCTTTATTTCTATGAAGATCTGAATTCATCAACTATCTTCCAAATTGACCCACTGTCATGATTTTTGTTCTCCATCCCTTCCAACTAATATAGTACAGACCTTCTAAATTCAGGATATAACTACCTGCTAAGAAGGAATAAGACAAAGACCATTCTTACTCTTTGGTCTCTACTGTACTTTGGTTTGATTACAATAAATGAATAAAATAAACATGAATTCAACACAAATGTTTAAATCAATGAGGACATAATTTCCACAATTTTCTTTTCTCTGTACTAGGTCTTTGTGAATTGGAACCAAAATACTCAGTCTTAAATCTTGAAATCAGTCTGAATAAAGTTAGATGTTATCATCAATACTGATGCTTTCTCCTCACCAAATCCTCTTTCATTACAGGAGAAAATTTGTAGACTGGGATGTCAAATGCAGGATGTTCTCTGTTAAATAGTGCTTAATTATTAGGACTGTATCACTGTGTTGGATTCAGAGTTAAAATTGAAATTGAAAAAACACAGATTCACAGAATATTCTGAGCTGGAAGGGACCCACAAGGATCATCCCATTCAACTCTTAAATGAATGGCCCATATATGTATTGAATCCACAGCCTTGGTGTTAGCACCTGCTCTAAATAACTGAGATAATGTCAGGGTCTGTGAAGAGAAAGTATTTTATGTATAGCAACAGAAAATCTACCTGAATAGACACAGCAAATTTTCACATACAAATCAGCTTTTCTTTCATGGAATGTAAGTTTTCCTACCTTAATTGAAAAACTGATACAAAGATTTATAGTGCTTTATCCTCTCTTAAAAGTCTTTCTATACATTTTATTGACAACATATATGATCCTTAAACCTCCATAAAACTCAGGCTAAAGAGCTGAAAAAATACAGAAATTTAAGTGAGACTCAGATTTGGCATGTTTTAACTTTTGCAAACTCTAAAAAATATTACCTTTTTTAAAAATAAATAGTATTGTTTTTCTGTTTTTATTCATATTACTTAGGATCCATGTGGGGTTTGTCTTTTTCCACTACATATAAGGCATAGTCCACTACAAATAAGGCCCAGTAAGTAAAGCTAGTAAGAGTTTGCATCAAAATATTAAAAATACAGAAGTGGTTTGGCTTAGTGGAGTGGAGAATGATACAGGTTCAAGTGGCTTTCAACTTTTTAGAGCTACAGCTTAGTTCTATATTTTCAATAGTGACAGCATGTTCATTTCATTGAATGATGACATCCTTTGGAAAAAGTGATAGGAAGAGTCATGGAGCATTTGAGTAAGCACTGCTGATTTGTGGTTGCAGCTCTCGATGCCTGCAGTGTAACTGCCAAGCAGAATTACTGTATCTGCTGTTTATTACACTCAAATGATTGACCTATGTGAATCCTCCTTACCTTGGGCACAGCAAACTGCTGACTTAGTTCCATCTTCATGTTAGTAAAACAGTGACTTTGGAGCCAACTCAACACTGTTAGTCAAACTTCCATCAAAAACATTCCCTGCTTCCATTAGGACTGTCACTTGAAAGTAACTGACTGGAACATAAAATAATTGTCTTTTCTTGCTTTCTCCGCAAGTTATCCAATCACTTTTTTTCCCTACAATAGAACAATGATGGGGTAAGTTTGCACACACTGACTCCAAAGCTATTTAAAAACATTGACCAAAACACAAATTTGCCATGGGAACATTAATAAACAACACTGGAGATTTCATTATTCATTTAAAGTGGAGGTAGAAATGACTGATTATTAATAAGAGAGTATTTTTTATCTGCAAAGGCATCTATTTTCACTTCATGTAATTCACAAAAAGCTCTAACTTGAAAGAAAGAACTGGACAAAAGAAAAAGAAAAAGAAAAAGAAAAAGAAAAAGAAAAAGAAAAAGAAAAAGAAAAAGAAAAAGAAAAAGAAAAAGAAAAAGAAAAAGAAAAAGAAAAAGAAAAAGAAAAAGAAAAAGAAAAAGAAAAAGAAAAAGAAAAAGAAAATGAGGGAAATAAAGCTTCAAAAAATATATGAATATCCTTGTATCGCAGAGATCCATGCTAGTAAATTTCAGAAGATCTGTTAACCTTTGCTGAATTTGTTGTCATTTTCATGCAATATACATTGAGTGCATTTGGTATACTACATTATTAATTTAGAAGATATGATGTTGTAGTAGAAAAAGCTATATCTACCCAGGAAAAGTCAGCAAATTGTACGCAACGTAAGGTTCGGAAACTGCATTTTTAAATGGGAAAGCTGCTCTAACTTAACCGGAATTTTTAGTTAAAAAAGGACATTCAGAATAAGTTTTCTGAGAACTAAGAGATTTGTAAAACCATTGATGGATATAAGCTGACTTTCTTTCACAAAGGTGAAACAGGAAATTTCCCATGTTCCCATCCTCCAGAATAATTGGTGTTTTTATAGGTCATGGGAGACACAGACATGAATCTGACATTTTGAAGACTTTTATTGTGAAAAATAAAAAGACATTGGATAGAAACTCTTAGAAATTAAGTTTAAAGATCAATTTAAAGGTGATCACTGTGCATGGATTAGTTCTGCAGTTATACAAGTAAGACAACTAATAAAAAATTTACTCAAATTAGGAAGAAAATTGCAAAAAAAAAAAAAAACAAAAGAGAAATTATTCTTTTAAACCACAAAACCAAATGGCTCTGAATTCTTTGACATTGAAGTGCAAAACTGTTATTATGAGCAAATGAACAATGAGACATGTCATTGAACAAAGGTAAAAAGAAACAGTCACATTCTGATGAAAACGGGAGAAAAATTCCTTTTATAATGTGTGCTTGGAATAGAAATTTTCCATAGAAAGGGAAAGGGAGCAGTTACATCATTCTCCCTTGAAGTACGAAAACATTCCTCCTACTGATTACGATTGGAACTAAAGCAGTTTTTATATAAATAAAGCATCATTGGAGGATTCCACGTGAGAAAATTCTTAAAAACACTAAGTAAAATTCTATAAATGCTCTCATTTGACAAGAGAGAATAGTGCAACAGAAAAATTGGAGAGTAAAAGAGATAAGTGACTTTTCATATATGCTATTTAGAGTTTACAGTCTGGAAATATTACTATATGTTATCTAAACTCTATGATCAAAATCCACGTTTCCAGAAACAACAATTTTGCATAATTGTGGTAATTACCTGCCCCATTGGACTTTGTAACTTATCTGCTTTTTCTGCTGCCTTATCTATTCCACTGGACTCCCAGGATAAAAGCCAGCTGTGTCTGTTATATAGTCACTGGGGGAAGGGAGCATCTTAACTGCTGGAGGTATTAATGACTCCTGCTTGCACAGCACTATTTATCCACCATATAAACAGCTTCAAAATTTCTTTTATGGCCTGATAGGTAGGATCTCAAGATGGATTTTGCAATGGTAAGCTTGCAAAAGCTGTTTTTCAGGCAATGATTAGAAATTGCCAGGAAATCAGTGTATAATGCACAGGTCATGATTATTCTTAACTTAATTTGTCACTTTTCAATACTAGATCAAAAACAAAGCAATAACAGCCATTTAATGTGAAAGACAACTAGCAGGCATTTAGAGAGAAATGAGGGATAGAAGGCAGGTTGGAAGGATGGAGAGAAGGGAAATATACATGAGGAAGGAAAGAAGGAAGAGAAAAAGGAAGAGAGGAAGAAAAGGAGAAAAGAAATGATAAAGGAAAAGAGAGGAGGAGAAAGGGAAAGAGGGAGGGAGTGAGGGAAAGCAGGAAAGGAGGGAGGGAGGAAGGACGGAAGGAAGGAAGGAAGGAAGGAAGGAAACCTGTAAAATCTGGACACTTTATTGTTCCAAATACTCAAAATATGGGTTCCTTTCTTAAAGAAAAAAACAATGAAATAGATGCTATTTTCAATTAATTGGAACAAGATTTTAAGTATTCTGACATATTTCAAAGAAATATCCTTAAATATCATGCTTTGCTTTTTCATGTCAGTCATACATCTGGCACCCAACCAAAAAAACCCTGTTCTTATGGAGGTGGACTGAATTTGGAGGTGGTCTTTTTGTCAAGGTGCAAGGGAATTAAAGCTGCTCCTATAAAAATATTATTGTTTTTCCTGAAAATGGTACTTCACTGCTTCCCTAAACTCACTGCATAACATTACAGAATGTTATTATACTGTAAAATGTGCTGATATTACAAAAATATAGATTGTACTGGCACAGTAATAAAGACACTTTCATTAGTATTCAGATGAGTTTTAATTAAAGTCAATATCCTTTCTGTGAATGTCCAGATGATAAGCACAATTATAAAGATTGCATTAATTTTATGAACATCTGTGCAAAATTCATAACATCATGCCAATCCTGATGTTTTGCCAGCTTCTTGCTTTTCAGAATGATTAAAGAATGATTTCCTAAAAATAGGAAAATACTTTGTTTTGCTAAATATATGTGTCTTTTAAAATACACAAAACGAATGGGAAGTGTAGCTGAGTTTGGAAATGGGTAAACCTATCCAGATCTGAAAGTGCTGAAATTGATCCCTTGAAGTGTACTTTGTGCTACAGAATGCCATAATAATTCATTCTAGGAGATTATTGCTCTGTACAAGACAGAAAAACATAGTAGATTGCACAAGTTCATTTACAGTCTTGGAATGATTCCTGTTTTGTTTAGACAGTTACTGAATGAGCTTTTGTGAATATTGAAAGGACTTCTTCTTTCTGCAATCTGTGAATAGGGAAAAATCTGCCATATGTTTAGTCCACAGAGTCAATTACCTGGAATTGCAATGTTGGCCTTGATAAACTGGAATACTGTTGATTTATACAACAACTCTTAACTTCCAGACCCATACATGAAAAAAAATTCTTGCAGCTATCATTAGGAATGTTTCCTTTTCTGTTTATGTTAGGTATTTGCTGCTGTTTTGTAGGCTGTGGTACTTGAAGAGCCCCTGCACAGAACCAAAAGATATGGCATGGGACATCAAAGGGAAGCCAATACTGCTATGGCAGGCACAGCCAGATGGGATTCTTGAGGGAATCTCAGGTTAAGTTAATCACCTATTTATACCATATTAAATTCTCTGACTTGTTACTCAGAGGCAGAATTTGGTCCCTTAACTTCAACATGGCAGCTTACATTGTTAGAAATAGCTTAACACAGATCTGTCTTCCATTACAAAAAGACAAGCTGTAGGCCCTGTACCTGTATGAGGTGCCCTGACACACCAATATTAGTTAAATATGAAAAAAAATTAGATGATAACTATGCTATCATGTTATAACTTTACTTATTTTGTTGTCTGCTTAAGTAAAACCACACCAAAACACTGCTACCATCAAAATGTATGTTTCCTGACAGCATAACTGTCACCAGTTAGAACTCAGAAAGAGCTCAGAAGAAATGTTTATGGAGAAGGTATGAAAGATCTTCCTTAGAAATATTCTCCTACAGGATGCTTTCTGGGAAGTCACTCATCTAGTTTCCAAGAGTGTGCTTCAACAATGATATCCAGAAACTGAATTTACAGCAGCTATGGTTTTAATCACAGGGATAAAGAACTGAATCCAAATTATTATTTTCATTTGCTGTATCATTCAAATAATACTGTCATTATCTTGTATTAGATAATATTTTAATAAATATATTTTAATATTGTAAACAACTTTGTTACATGTTAATATTTTTTTTTCTCTTTCACATATTTTGTTTAAGTTCTCTTTCTCTGAAGTAATAACTGTCAGAATAGAGTGTGTAATAGTTGTCTATCATGAAACCTGTTAGCACACAGATTGTAAACTCAAAGACAGTAATGGATCCTCTGAAGCTTTATAGTGTCAGAAAGATTGCTGCACATGCACATTAAATTCATGTGCTGAAAGGCCTTGTGATTTTATGTTGAATAATATCCCTATTCATATGCAGTAGCTGTTTTTTTTAACAACATCGCTTTTGTACTTTTCCTACTAAAGACTTACATTTTAAGTGCATCTATAAGTTATAAGGATATAGGAGATCATTTGAACCAAGTAATTTCTAATTTTTGTTTCTGTTTAAGCAGCTTACCAACTAGAAACTGCATTGGCTTTAACTTCTTCAAAGATCACATTTGCTTTAAATTAAAAAAATTATTCAAGCTTTGTCCAAATTAAAATGGTTTAATGCAACAGTAATAGACTATCTGAGCTATGCAGCTTACAGAGTTTTTTCAGATGTTCTCTACCTCATTCTTGCTGTAGTGCAGATGTTTAATGTTTAAAAAACAGATAGGTACAAAACAAAACCCTGTACTCCTGACTGCAGCACATTCTAACCATCTGGTGGAATACATCAAACATTTAAGCATGCATAACAATATCACACAATGTGACAGAAGGAAAAAAAAGGGTATAAGAATGCCATTCATTTGAAAATACTTTTCTATATAGTATAATTCAACTGTCATTGAAGTAAATTATAAGGCCAGTATTGAATTTCATGTGACATAAACTTCTCATGTAGCAGATTTTCTTGACAATGCACTTTAGAAATGTGGAAATGAAACTTCAAGACAAAATATTTTTAGTTTTTGTATGTTTGCAACTGTGTAAATCACTGAAAATACTGAGGATCTATTATAAAATTACAGCTTTATGTAGCTAAACAGCACTAATCTTTAAATTGAAAGATACATGGCAGTTTATCATACTGACTTTCTTATAGTATTCCTAGCATATATCGGTCCTTTCACAAACACCTAGATAATTCCGGAAAACATCTCCAGCATCACACTACCCACAAGTTACATGGGTCTTAGATATCAGTACTTGCACATTAGTGCCACTTTTTGTCATATTGAGTTCCATTAAAAATTAGAGAAATATTCACAGAAGTTAACTTCCATTCTGGGTAACGGTTGTGATCTTGTTATTAAAACTTTTAGAGAGATGCCTCTGTCTGAATCAAGTTACAAATGTGACTATATGCTGAAGTCAATAGTATGAATTTTATTTTACCGTGAGCTAGAGAAAGAAAGAGAGAAAGAAATAGAAAAGGAAGATCAGGGAGTGGGGATGGAGAGGGGGCAGAGAGAAAGAGAGTGACAGAGAGAAAATATCACCTGTGATGTCCCATTGATCCTCTTCTTCTGGTCTTCTTGGGGGTGACTGTTGTGAACACAGAGTTCAGTGTATTAATGTATGTTTGGGCCAGGTTGGAATGCTCAGGTACCTGCTCTGGGTGGAGCACAAATTTGCCACTCTGTCTTACATCAGCTGTTGAATCTGTTGAATTCTTTTACATCATGTGCAGTCCTCTGGTGCAAGATCTTGGGAATTCCTATTAGAATAAACTGTTACAGTTGGTATTAGCTTGAAAAATATCTGAATATGGAGTAGCATTTTTTAAAGTTTTCTTTTAATTGTTTAGGTTTATAACTTGAAAGTTAGATGTGTCTCCTGAACAGATATATACTCTGAAATTGAAAATATATTAACACATGTATAGCTGCTGGTACACATGAACCTTATTCCCGTCATTGGAACTGATGACATGGCATTTTGATATTCAAAATTAGTAACCTTTGATTCTTCTTTGACTTTGAGAGAGAGAACTGAAACATTGCAGCATAATTGGAACTTTCTGGGGAATCTGACAATGCTCAGGGTGGTTTGAAAAGACTTTACTGCAGGTACATAGCCCTGATGTTGTGCCCCAAGTTTATAAAACATGGAACATTATTAATTCTTAAATATTACAACTTTGATCATTGATACAAAGGTATAAATGTTTAAAGTAAGCTTTGATAACATGCATAACAATGCCATAGTTGTTGTTATAGTCTGTTCTCTTTCAATTGCTCTTTTTAATAAGTTCTGCATTATGAATCTTATTATACATAATAATATAAAGACACTGATAATAATATGTAATTACACTAAAGTATGAATAATAGTCTTTCATATAAGTAAGAGTAAAATAATGTTCTGTGAACTTGGTTAGCACTGAGAAGTAATTCACACCCAGTACTACCAACTCTGGCTCTTCCTAATCTAAAAGATGCTAATCTAAATGCTTTTTTATGATTCTGAAAGGAAAAGCACAAATTGGATTTTTTTTCTACTTTTGCACATTTTATAATAGATTGTTATTGATTTCACTGTGTAAGTGGTGTCCTTGCACACACTTGTGTAGTCCTTCAAAAAGTGCCATCGACTCTAGCCAAAAATAAAGCAGAAGCCTGAAGTTGTGGTATTAGTGAAAGTGAAAATCGGATTCTATACTTGTAATATTATCACTTGCAATATTATCACTTGTAATATTATCACTTGTAAAATGGATGCTTTGAAATGTATCTCTGTCAAAATAGAGCCAGAATTTTATTAATGCTTCATCAACTTTATATAATCTAGAAAGAGAAGTGAGATATATCATAGCTTCAACAAGCCTGACCTTTTCGGCCCTGCTTAACCATATTCACAACAATTTTTTTATATTATCCATGAAAAAAAATCTATACTTCACTCCAACCTTTGAAAATAACTATGAATCCAAATCTGTCAATGAGTATTTTATCTGCATGAAAACATATTATACAAGAGATTAAATATCAATTAATAAAATGCGAGCACCTTTTGTTATTTTTAAAATTGCATAAGTTTGCTTCGTTTTATTAAGTATTTAATTGATTCTTTTTACACCACAGCAATTTTCAGCCATATTTTGCATCGATGAGCTAATAGATTGTCTTGAGACAATGGATCAGGATGAAAACGGGTGACTAAATGGACCTTCACAATTAAGTATTTGACTGCTTATTAAAGGTGGGAATCTGGAGTATGTCTAGAAATTTCTTCTTGCTATATCTTAATCAGTTGATATTTCTTAACGTGTTGATCAACATCAACATTTCTAAAGTGTCTTTCCTTCAGAAGTGATCAATTTATGCCCATATAAGACATTTATAGTGGTCAGTTAAAGCTGCTTCTGCAGCAAAGGTCACTTGAATCTTTTGCATGTAGTTAAGACATTTAAGATATGTTTCACAAGTAGTTTTGTTATACCAATAACAACAAATTACGCAGATGTGGTGGATAGCTGGAATACAAAAAGTAAACAAAAATAGTGATTGAAACAAAATAAAGACATAAATAGTTTCTACTGCTACAGTTCAAAATGACAGTGGAAAGACCCTTGCAATAGAGGCCCCCTTTACCGCTAGATGGCTACTGACTACTAAAGTGAAATTTAAATCCCTGTGCATGTGTTAACTTATTCCAAGATCCCAATATTTTCCTCTGCCTTTAACAAATATTTTCTCTGAGTGTTTTCAGAGAAATCGATGATCTCAGAAGTGATAATTTCCACCTTTAAGCGTGGACTTTCACAATCTGCCTAGTGTGCTTTGACACTGGACCTATACTGCATAATGACATTTGGTTCTGGCGCTTTGAAAAAACTGTGTGTGTTCTCATGTAACTTTTAGTTCTCTTTCAGAGGTCACAGGTGACCTGCAGATGTCATACAATCCTCTCTGATCATGACTTTTGTTTTCTTACATTCAGAATATTAATGTGTAAAGGAACTAAAATTGGTATCACATTTGTCATGTTACCTCAAATCCTTCTCTTACGTAAGGCCCTGTTGAACAATGAAGATAAGGAAGGCAGAGTTCATATGTACTTCTGACTGCCAGTGAGACAGATTTATTATAGAAAGCTCCTGAGAGACCAATTAATATCACCAGGTTGTCAAAATAATATGTGTACCATGAAAAACACAGGCAGCCCATCAATGCACAGTGAAAGTAAGGTCACTGAACACAAGAGCACTAGGAGACAAATTTAGTCAGAATGGAGTAAAAACTGAGCTCTAATTAAGTGAAATTTTGAAACACTCAAAATAGCAAAATACTGTCTAGTTTAGAACTGCATTTTCTAAAGGTGCACTCTTTTGTTAAAGAAGTACCACAGTTTAATACTGAAAAGGCAAGATTAAATATTATTTCAACAAAGCTTGATGCTTCCTGTCTGTGAGAAAGGTCAAAGTTCAGAAATGAAGATGATAAGTTTTAGCTTAGATGATTCAAGTAAGACTTAATTGTTTTATATTACAAAGAAGATATTGTCAAATGCAGACATCTCCAGTATTTAATTGTGTTCCCCAGAGCTCTCTATTCAGGCAATGCTGTTCAGCTATGAATTGTTTTTATTGGTGTCCTAGGATTATAAACTAGTTAAGTAAGTTTTGAAATTGGAAAGGGGGATAAACAATTGCTTGACATAATGATTACAAAATCATGTGTGACTTATAAATTTGCCTTTTTCATTGTCCAAGGTATTTGAAGTAAAGACATTGGAGCAGTGTCTACACTGTGTTTAAGATCCTGAAACAGTAGATGGCAAAGTTACCTGTGTTCTCTGACTTACCTTTACAAACCTGTAATAACATCTGTAGAATACCCATGAGTGGAGCAGAGTGCTGTATGAGGGCAGATGAACTTAAGCTGCATACAGACTTCAAACGATCATGGTCCAGAGATACTTCTACCAAGGAAGAAACCTAGATGGTCTCCTTGACCATCTAACTGATACTGGCATGCACATATTCAGTCATATATTACAAAGATGAGCACAAGCTCATACTTTGACATGTGCTTTCAAATCACATTTGTGAAAAAAAAAAATCAACAAAAATGATAAATAAGTGTGCACATGCAGAGTGTCTCCCATGGCAAATATAAATCCAGCCATAAAGCTGACCTAGGTAGCTGGCATCTGGGATGAAACAAACCTTTCCAAACTGTTCGCATGGTTTAAGGGTTTGGCATAAGTTTGACTTAAGTTTCTACTGATGCCTTAAGTTTTAGCTTTCATATTTTCAGGTTCTGTGCTGCCCAGAGATGTAGTTCTGAGCCTCATACTGAGTTCCAGTCAGCTCTCTTCACAGAGTAGGTAGACAAAACAAATCCTTTTCCTACTGAAGACAAAGGAAACAAGCACAAGTCTCAGGCCCAAAAGCATGCACAACGGTGGACTGAAGAAGGAAAACAAGAAAGATGGGACTTCACAACCTGGAGCTGTAATTGGACAATTAAACGCCAATATGCAAATGGACCAAAACTTACAAAAGTGTAAGACCTTGTGACTAGTTGTTCACTTTGTGATATTTTAAGTCCACCTTGGGTGTAGCCCTGGTCAGGCTCTTGTGGTGCCCAAGGTTTACCCTAAAGGCTTTTCAATAATTACCAACTTTATTCTCTTACTCTGTCCAGTATCGGTTCCAGGTCAGCCTTCCGAAGGCATCACTACTTATTGTACTTTAACTGTCATTTTTCTGCTTCTTAATTCATATTGGAAGTTTTTAACAGATTGGAATGTTGTAAGAACAAACACATTAATTATTTGGGGGTTATTTCATTTTAGTAGCATTTTGTAATTTATGCCTAAGTAAATATAAGTCTTCCTGATGCAGGATGTGCAAGATTATTTTTTTTTGTTTGTTTCTTTATCATATAGAATATTAACTTTCAACATTATACATTCAAATACTTATAATCAAAATGATTTATGACACCAGTGTGATCTTCAGATGGACATTTGTATGAGAGAGATAATTTTGCCACACCCTATCCCTTTTTTGAGAAGTAAAGTTCATTGAAACAAAGCCAGATAGGAGTAGAATATGCTGAGAGAAAGACTATAATGAAAGTAAACATCCTCTCCTCAAATAACTGGTAGCTGATATAATTATAATAGTACTTAGAGTTGTCAGAGACACTCATCAACCCTTGCAATGAAGAGTGAGCTCTTCCCAAAATATTTAGGTATCCTTGTATGCACAAACAAGTAACCTCATGTCTCTTCCTGGATGTGGCAAATCAAATTTTTTCAAGTTTTATCTCTATATCAACCCTAACAATATTGTTTTGAGGGTATTTGCTTTGAGAACATAGAGTCAACAATCTGTTGAAAATGTCTGTAATTCTGAAAAACTGAGATAACTATATACAAGCAGTTTATGATTCAGGGTAATTTAGTGTACACTATGATATAAAGAAAAAAATTGCTAGATGGCTGTATACATAAACTATAGTTGGGAAAAGGAATATGGCTTTTATAAAAAGAAGCATTTTCTCACAATTGTCTCTCTAAGCTTTCCAGAATACATATCAAATATATGAATAAGGATAATATGATTAATAAAATCTCGATTTCCAGGCAGATTTTGACAAAGTTTCTCACCAAAGAAGGCATTCAAAGCAGAAGAATAATGGCAGTTTGTTGCTCAAATAGTTGATTTAGAAAAGCCAAATCTCATAAATGGTCAGTTTTTGTTGTGAAAGGAGTTCTATTAAGTTCTGCAGCAAACTGGGCTGCAATCTGTATCATTCAACGACAAGAAACGACAAGAAAATTGAAGTGAAAAGATTGTTGATGACATACAGGGATGAGAGCTGATTATGAAGAACTTCAGAAGGACTACAGACTGGATAGTTTGGGGATGGAATTATATCTAGACTAATACAAAGGGATACTTTCAAAAAATAATATTAACTTAAAATAATATGAAGGAATTTAAGTTCTGCTGTTAAGAAACAGAAACTTAGTAGGATTAAACTGTTGACTTAATATGCAGTACCAGTCAAAAACTTCAAAATTATCAAGCAATGAATTCTATAAAAAATAGAAAACAGTGTGATGTAGATTAGCATATACTTAGTTTATTCATATCTTGAATACAGACTTTATTTCTGCCTCTACATACTGAAAAATGTATAGGAGAATTGCAAGAAATTTAGATCAACATAATTATAATATTCAGATATATGAAATATCTCCTATTAGGAAAAAAAAAGTGTAATATTCTTACCATAAAGTTGTCTTTAGTCTGGAAAAAAACCCAGAAAAATAAGATTATTACGGAGGCCTACAAAGTCAGACATGGTAGGAAATGAATAGATATGGAGTTACTATTCACTGTTTCTAACAGGACAGGAACAAGTGTTAAGTGAAGACGGTAGTAATAGCATAGGGTTAAAATGTTTTAAAATCATGGGAATTGTATGCAATAGATTCAGAGGGATGGAAAGAAAGGTTGGGCCTGGTAGGCCCTGGGAAAGGAAGCCAGGGTTGGGTAGGCCCTGGGAACAAACTGTCTTTACTAAATCATGTGAAACTGAGCAGGCACAATCAGTAAATGATAAATGATATGATTGTTAGATGTGATGATTATTTGGTAATTGAAGATGATTACTGTTTAATTGTAATAAGAATCATAAGAAACTATGTTTGGGGGGCTTGAGAATTCATGCTTGGGTAAAATCAATGTATGCAATAGAACAATATAAGTTTAATAATTAATATGTAGTTATATAAAGAAAAGGGTATAAAAACATGTCCATCTTGAATCCATGTCAGAGGCAGGTTTGGTTCTGTACCCCTGATTCCCAGAGCTCTTCAATTAAAGCACCTGCATATAAGCATCTTCCATGATTATGTGTTTCTACCCTAACAGTAGGAACTTGGTTTATGAAAGAAAGAGCCAGTAATTCACAACACAGATAGATGGCCTGGGGAATTCTAAGCCTTCTGAGTGCTGAAGTATGGACTAAAAGAGCTCAAAGACCAGAGTCTTCCCTAGTCATCCATTTATAACTACTTTTCTTAATGGTTGTCACCTTAGACATAATTCTGTTCTTAACATAATTGAAGGATCTTCCTGATGGGAGCAGGCATAAAGGTGACTTGGTTATAATCATTGACAGAAAATGTCTGCTAAAACACTGACAGAAGAACATGTCCACCAGCCTGGGAACTGCCAGAGAGATGTTAGACTGAGAATCTGGCCTGGGAACCAGATGTGTCCTTAACAACTGTAGCTAATTTATTTGAAAACAAGATACTGTCATTCAGAGCAAATACAACAAATTGCAACAGGAAGTTATAGAGTCCCACAATAGTCTGTGTTGGAAGGGATATTTAAAGGCTATGTAGTCCAACTTCTCTTAAAATGAGCAGCAACATCTTCAACCGGATCTGGAAATTCAGAGCCCCATCTAACATGTCATTGAATGTTTCCAGGGATGAGGCATTCAACAGCCCTCTGGGAAACCTGTTCCTGGGTTTTACCATTCCAACTGTGAAAAATTTTGTCCTTACATCTAGTTTGAATGTATCCTTTTTTTTAGTTTAAAACCATTATTTCTTTTGCTATCACTACAGACCCTGTTAATTATCATCTGAAAAGGTGATAAATTATAAATAAATATAGGATATAGTGACATCTCCAAATAGAACAAATGAAACAAGACAGAAGGTAATAAAACAGATCTATCAGTGTCAGATGATATACTAGATATTTTTATTTTTCTAACACTAAGTGAATTTTCATTTTACACAAATTTCTGGTTTTGTTAAGAATTTTTACCAGAAGATTATAAAGATTTTAAAGTTCATTAAATCAGTAGAAGGTTTTCTGTTTTCTTCAGTGAATTTTAGAATAGGCTTCTTGTCTTGATGAAAACATCAGGTCACATTTTAAATGAAAACTTATTTTAGTAATATTGATGCTGTTTTTTAATTTTTTTATTTTTTACTCTAGTCTCAAACTGTAACAAAAAATGCATTCTTTATTCATATGACAATGTACTAAATACTGTTTTAGGGACAAAAACTTTTTGATACACTGGCTGAATCAGAAACTGACATTTGAATTGTTAATAAGTTGAAATGTTGGCCTGCTTTTATGGATTAACCACTTTCACTAGTGTTGCCTTTTTATTTTGTTTCTTCATGAAGACTTGCTGTTCATCTGATTTATAATTTTCTCCCTTCAAAAGGAGCAGCCACTAATTAGTGATGGAAGTATTATTAGAAATTATGGCATTATCTATCCACATTCCTCTTCCCCTGAAAATTCCTCTTGCCTTAAAACACAATCTTTAAATTGATGCCTCAGGTTCTCTTTTCTGATTTAAGACAGAACTGTAAGTAGTTAAAATTTTGCAATTGAAAGAACGTTCTGGCATCTTCTATTTCTTGTAACTGTTAGAAGTAATGACTACACATTATTATATAAGGAAAGAAAATCTGAATTTGTGGTTAGACTGAGATGAACTCCAGTAGTAGATTACATAAAATGTAAGTTATTTGTCTTAACTCCCAAAAGTTTGGTTACCAGTAGATACATGAAGACTTGGTAAAGTGTTGTACAGCTACTTCTTTAGAATTGTATTTTGTCAAAATAAATGAAGGAATCAATAAAAACTGCTTAGTTTTAATATTTAGTTTGCTGTGGACTGATTTCAGTCTTGTTTCTTAAAAGGGAAATCTGGCAGTACAATACACAGTGGACTATGATTGAAGCCTTCCCCAATGAAAAGCAAAGTGAAGATTGGTGACTTTGGAAAGTGGGTTCATATAGCTTCAAAAGCTAGCAATGATATACCTCTGTCCAGATTGTCCCTAGACCTGTTCCTCCGTCTGTATAGTCATGATAACTGTTACATCTTTATTGTCACATCTGCTTTCTGTTTTATTGTCTGCTCAGTTTTTCTAATTATTTTCTTCAATTTTCTTGTAATGTCTTTTTACCCATTATGCTCCTTTCCCCTTTTCATTTTTTTCATTACTATTTTACCTATATGTCATGATTATTTCTAGAAGCAGTACTTTGAAATGCTGATTTATGTCAGCAGATGAAAGTCATGTTAACTTTTCAGATTCAATAGCATTTAAACAGTGGTATAAATTTCTTCAGGAATACTCTGCTTTGTTCTTAATTCAGATTCAAGCTACCATCTATTTTTCTGAAAATTAGATGTGTGCAGTCACTCTGTCCACAAATAATTTTTGTATCTAATGGAATAAGTCTGAAATTCTGTAAAAAATGGTGTACCTCTCTCTATTCCTCAAAATTCAATCAGGTGAAGTATTTTATGTTAGGTTGTGTGTCAAAAACTCATCCACAAAAGAGCACAGAGAGATAATGACAGATGCAGGAGCTCTGACTGCAGGGCCATTGCAGGGACTCCTTTAAGGTCCACAAACCCAGGAAAGCACAGGAGCAGAAACGAACCTAGAAAACACAAACTGAGGACTCAGACCAAGGGATATCCTACTCAGACTCCTAACAAAGTTGTCAAAGGCAAAGGGAGAATCAGGAGTGTTTATTGATTGGAAAAATGCGAAGAATGAATACTTTTTTAATTGAATAAAGCATTCATTTATTCCAGTCTAGAATAGACTAGAAGATTAGAATTAGCAGAAAAAAATTAAGGGCTGTTTGTTACTTTGAATTTTATGTATATCTCATTGTGAAAAAATGGGTTTTGGACCGTTTACAGCCTCTGTTAAGCTTGTAAGAGCATTAATCAAGAGTTTAGAAAATTCAGTGGTTCTACCCTTGTGTGAAGTTTCAAGAACAGCTTCTTATAAGATGCACTAAAACTTGCAAAGCAAAACCTTTACAGAAAAATTCTTCTGAGTCAAGAAATCCTGCAAATGACATAACCTAAGCCTTTGGTTTCTCTCTGACTCATGACAGAGGTTGAAGTATAAGGTCCTTTTCAAAACTTATTGCACTTCAGTATGTTTTAATAAAGAAGTTGAAGTATTTTCTCATTTAATTAATGAAAACAGTTATTTCCCAGTTCCTTGAAAAGCACACCTTAGTTGAAGGATAAATCTAAAGAGTTCATAGGGTTATGAATGTTTCTAAAATTATGAAAGTGTTTTTTGCTCTGCAATTTAGAATCACAGCCAAAAAGAATCATTAACAATTCTAACCTTGTTACAAAAAGTGGGAGCTGAATGATCCTTCTGCAGCCTGATTAGGTACAGCACTTCATGTACATCTTGCAAAACTCTTAATTTTCAGAGGCTCTTCAACTAATTTGTCTAATAGAAAAAGACTGGATATCCTTTTCTATACTTCTGCACTTCTAGCTATTTATATTATTAATCAGATGACTATCACATTAAAATGATCATTCAAAAAATGTAAAGCTTTTTCTCCTATTTAATTTTCCTTTTATTGTGTGGTTTCAGCTGCATACTTCTAAATTTCTTTAACTGTTTTTTATCAAAAGAAAATTCTAGCATTATGGATATTCTTCTGAATAATATTGTGTACTGTCATTATTCTGCTGTTTTATATGAATAGATAGGACTAGTCCACTCTTTTTCATTAGTAGAGTGTCATGCTGGACTGGAACTTAATGGAAGATTGGCTAATATTCTTTATTGATCATATAAAAACTCTTCCCCAGCCTCTGATGATCTCTTGTATTAAAACAAACAAACAAACAAGCAAAAGGGCACACATAACATCTCGTTTCAAGGATTTCACCATTTAGATACAACTCTGAGGAAAAAAATGGCAAGAAGGAAGCAAAATGTTTTGATGTTTGGAATGGAACATTAAATTTGTAGTTAATCAGAAACAGAATTTATATTTGTTATACCCTAGTTAAACATGAATGGCTTAATCTTTATTCTATTGCTTCCACCTTCAGTGCAAATGTGGAGGACATAGAGCTTATATGTCACTCTAGCAGCCAGAAATGTATGATGCAGGACAGATAGAACACCCATCTTCTTTTCTAAACACAGGACATATATTGTACTATGAAATCCAGGATATGAAGTATTTGAAAACTTAAAAATATGTTCCCTTTGTCATACCAATACTCTCCATGAGACTATTATAATTGTTTCTTTAGATTCTGACAAAGAGTAGGAACTAATGTGCATCAGATACATTCTTTCAATTGTCTCTTTTATAAAGATATGCCCACAGGGAAACAACCAAGTTACCATTTGTATAATTCTGTAACCAGCTACTTTTTCTACTCAATGGAATGCCCCCCTGCCATCCTCAAACCCCCATTACTCCTGTGCTACTTAATCCATACTTAAAAAGTCTTTCTCTGAATTTGAGAGGCTTTCATTCCTATCTTATCTTCTTTGCTGCATGTCTCAGTCACAAATATTGATGTATTCTTACAAAACACAGCAAACAACTCAAAATCAGCCAATCCCTTGATGATTATTAAGATCATTATAGTAAAGGACATTGCCACATTCATCTTCCACTAAGTGGTAGCCAGTACAGAAGAATTTTTGGAGATGTTACCTCACTTTTACAATTATGAGATTCTTTGAATTTCCTGAACACTGAATTAAGTCAATCCTGTACATTTAACTGATTAATGAACCAGGACTCCCTCTGGTTCAGCATAAAAAGCCATATAACTGATGGAGCATGTCCAGATAAGGCCACTAAATTGATCAAAGGGCTGGAACACCTTTCCAATGAAGACAGGTTGAGAGAGCTGGGGTTGCTCAGCCAGGAGAAGAAAAGGCTTTAGGGAGACCTTACAGCACCTTTCCAGCAGCTAAAGGGGGGCTATAAGAAAGCTGGAGAAGGACTTTTCCCAAAAGTGTGTAGCAATGGCACAACGGGGACTGGCCTAAGATGAAAAGTGGTAGGTTTAAATTAGGCGTTAGGAAGAAGTTCTTTCTTGTGAGAGTGGTGAGGCACAGGAACAAGTTCAGAGAAGCTGTGGATGCCCCATCCCTTGAAGTGTTCAAGTCCAGGTTGGATGAGGCTTTGACAAACCTGGTCAAGTGGAAGGTGTCCCTACCCATGGAAGAGAAATTGGATCTAGATGAATTTAAAAGGCTCTATCATTCAATTATTCTATGACTTTTCAAAATAATCTTTCTGAACATTCATCTGATAGACTTAAATGAGGAAAATCAAAAGGAGGTCATAAAAAAGGAGACTTTCTTCATTAACAAATATGTATTTGAATTATTATTTCCTTTCTAAAATAATTTTTCCACCAGTTACATAAACGAGAACAAGTTTATGGCCTTCATGATTGAATATATTACACTATTATTATATTTTAAATTACACTAAAACTCTTGTGGCTTGGTTCTTAAAGACATCACAAGTCAATATATGTGATGAAAAATCCACAGAAAATTACCAAAATAACTGTCTTCTAAGAGAAATCTTATAGTAACATGCAGAAGCTTTTAAAAACTATGCTGAAATGAAATTCAGGCTGACTTTAGGCACTCCTTTCCAAATATTTCCATTTTTATTTTCACCCACCAACTTTCTTCTCCTCCACTCTTCCTGCCCTTGATCGGTCCTATCTAACTGCAAAGGAAATGAATTAGCAATTGTTCTGACTAAATAGTGAGCACTGCAAGACAGAAATTTTCTAACAAAATTCAGGTGAAAATAAAGCTTTGGTCACTCCAAAGGGGAAGTAGGAAAAAGGAGAATTACAAAATTGGACTTTTAATATCTACTTAAAAATTACATTAGGTATCTAATCTTTCTTTGAAAATCACCTGCATAGGTACTTGCAATTTTTCAGATTACGCCGACTTTCAAACTTATAGTCCTTTCAAGGACATTCAGTTTTCATTTAGTATTTTTCCATATTATATGACATTTATTTTCTCTCCAGCTATAGATCTTTACAGCTGTACAGTTCTCCAAAAAGATGATTCAACAGCAAATCTAGAAGTGCTGAGTTGTAAATGTATCTGTGGCCCTATTTCATTCAATGCAGAAAATTCAGTCTGTTCTTAAATATTTTCCTCTAGAGAGGTGATTAAAATTTTTCCTTCTGCTTCTATAACAAGCTCAAGTGATGTAATAATTACACTGATGATAGAAATGATGAATGATAAAAGAAATTAAATCATGAAAATTTACATGTGTGACTAAATGTCACAATATCTTCAATTTTTTGTCAGTTGACCAATAAAGAAGTAAAAATTCTGTAATATCACTAAATAGTTCTGAAATTAAATACATTGACACAAATTTAATTGTAGAGTTTCTATCAGATAATAAGTTAAAGTTTAAAGGTAAGTAGATAATATTACATATTTAAATGACACAGAGAGTCTTGACTCATTAAATGAGTTAATTTATAACATTACTTTGGAAAAAAAATCTCATGTTTGGTCAGAAACATCTTTTAAATATGTGAATCTTCTCAATACATCAAATTTATTGTCTTTGTCTTTTCATATGCAATTTTCAAAGTTTTTATTTACTCACGTAAGGACCTCGAGGCAGCTTATTTTTGAGATGAAATTTTTCCCTGTGTTAACAATCATGTTTGTATTTGCCAAGCAGGACATTTGTAATCCAGGCACTAGACATCCTGTTTGCAGACCAGTAATTAAAGCCTCTTGTGTGCATATAAAAATTGTCTGATAGTATGATAATGTAGATGAGATATCTCTTGAAATGTAATAGTATCCTATTTAAAATTGTAATCTCTTCTGTTTCATACATTTTTCTTCTGTTAGTAAAAAACAGTCACCTTATAATTTCACCTAATCTTTCTTCTACAGGTGAGTTAGACTTTAGCATATAAAGACATGCACTTTTATTTCCTCTACTGGCAAAATTGTATACAAGATATTCTCCACTGAGGACAAAAACTTTGCTCTAAGTGGATGTAGTGGGTTTTGTTTGAAAAGGGGCAGAAACACCAAGCGTGCTGGTTTTGGTTTGCCAATCTGAGTTTCCTGGCCAATGCATCAGTTACTATAGTGGGTTAAGTGCAGGCCAAATGCTAGTGCACCCACTAAAATTATTTATTCGTTATCTGCCGTGGGATAAGGATTAGGAGAATGGCAAAAGCAGGCTCAAAACTTTAAAGAGATATAAAGAAAACTTTATTAACAGAATTAAAAGAAGATTCATAATCATAATCAGAACCAGAACCAGAATCAGAATCAGAATCAATCTTCAAAACACTTCTCCCCTCACCTCCACTTTCTGTTCCCACTGACAAGGTAGACAAAACCTAGAATTTTCAGTCAATTTACCACCTCTAAAATAGTCCTTTTTTCAGTTCACTTAGGGAGAGGAATCTCTCCTGCCATGCCACGGAGATCTTTCCGCAAGAAATAGTTCTCTCGTGTCTTCAGTGTCATACCGAAGGAGCTGCCTGGGAGATGAAGATCTGTTGCTATGTGAAAGTCTCTTCCCTCAACTTACAGCTTTACCCACAAATGTTTCAAGGACTCAGTCTTTAGCTAATGGAATAGAAGTCTAAGGACGAGCTGTTCATAAGCAAATATTCTCTTCATCTATCTCTGAGATTATCTTCATCTCTGGGAACAGACATCTTCCTCTTCTTCTCTGGGGGCAAAGAGTCTTCATCACTCTTTTCTCTCTCTGTTCAAGCTTCTCACTGGATCTCAGCTTCTTCAACTTTTGCTTGCTTCAGCACAGGTGCCCTTGTTCATGTTTATGGTTTGAATGTTTCACACCCCCCCCACATGCTTTCCATAAATTACAGCGAGATTTTAGAGTATTATAGTCCATCACTATGGCTTTACAAGAAAAATTCAGCCTAAGACTAGTTATCTCCTCACTCTCCTCCTATCTGGGATTTGGCTCTTCTTTCTTTACTGAATTGGTGTCTCTATGCTGCTGTTTTCATGCGCCTTCATCTTTCCTTTTCTCTCACTTGAGAGAGGATTGATGTGTCTAAGTTTCATCTGTGCACTGCAAGAGTTAGTATTTTGCCCTGGCTTTGCATTAGGAAGTGGATTTTAGCTGCTGGTCACATGCTCTGTGCCAGGCAGCAGCCAGAGCTGTTCACAGTGGAGGATTTTTCAGTGGCTGCACTGCGGGGGAGTACCTAGGATCCCAGCAGCCAGGCTAGGGCTCACCGGCAGCACGCCGCTTGCCCATGGCTTCTCCTCACGCTGACCGGCTGTTGAGGGAGGAAATCAGTGGCAGCAGAATTTCAGCCACACCGCGCTGCGCCTGTCCCAGCGGCGGAGCCGACCCG